>PVIW01001935.1:186520-252826 GCA_004026585.1 Noctilio leporinus
CCCCCCCCCCCCCCCCCCCCCCCCCAGTTTTAACTTTATTTAGTGCCCAGGACAATCCTATAAAAAGTTCTTATGATCCTAGTTTAGGAGCTAAGGCAAATGCAGTACAAGGGATATTAAAGATGAATATTTACAAGAAAGAACATTTGGATTTAGAGAGAAGAGGGTTCGTTGGCCAACGATATACAATGAGTCAGTGCCTGTTAGAACTAGAGCCTTGGTCTTCCATTTCCCAGCTAAGGGTCTTTGTGAATCACGCAGCTGCCTTCTTTTAGGGGAGGATGGGACACCAGAGTACCTCTCCTCATCCCCCCACCCTTCTTCCCCCATCCAACCCCTTCCCTATCCCAATGCCCATCATGGCAAAAGCACAGGTCAAAGGGCACTAGGTGATTGGAACTTCCTGCCCCTAGAGGGTGCTGCTCTTTCCAGAACCTGTACACAGGTTGCCTACTAAAGAGAATTAAATGTTAAAGCATTTTGGATTATGGTAATTGCATGCATTCTTTAGCTCTAATTACAATAGGATTAATGTATCTTTAATAGGTGACTATTAATAATTCATGCTGTTATCTTTACCAATATAATTCTGTTTAAAATGTCCACTTTCATCACTTTTCCTGGGTTTTGTAATTGGAGTTAGTAGCAGTCTATGAAAGCATCCATGAGTGGGAACTTGAGGTAAATTTTAGAGGAATAATGATGTGTTTCCAATGAAAGGAGATGCCAGAAACTATAGCATTAAAACAAGTAGGTATCTGTGTATCATAGTTTCAAGTGTAAAATAAAAGCCTTTTAAATGTCTCTGCAATTCCTCTAGCCTCATAAACTTAGGCTATTGGATTCTTCTGGTGACAGATCTCTTCATTTTGCTGTGGCTTACCTAGACTATGAAGTCTAATCTTTTGTTTAAGTAAAAACTTCAGGTTCAAAATGGAAAATGTTCTGAACATTTTCTGTTGCCCATCAAGATCCACCCTTTTTTACTTTGCTCTGTGCCCAGGAGGATGACCTCTAAGGACTGTATTAACTGGCTCCCTTGCCTTCTGGCTTCTAGTAGATTCGACCAATGGGAAGAACCAACAGACAACCCATGCAGGAAGAGTGAGAGGTTGTATTTATCACCCCAGCTCTCTCCCTGCTGCTGTGGTTTGGCAGTAATCATGGTCCTCTTCTTAAGGCATCTTCCTCTTATTAGTGGTCTTCTTCTGCAGCTACAAGTCTCCCAAGGGCCACAAAAGGGCTCTTTCTCTTGCCCTTGGCCCATGGGTGGAAGTGGTTTTGCTAGTTTCTGGTACTTTGCCAGCCCCCGTTGCTTTCTCTGAACACTGCTGTCACTTCTGTAAATAGACATGTGATTAACTCCCCTGCCTTTCATTCCTTCGGAGTGCTAAGATCCTCTAGGACTCTAGGTGATAGAGAAATCCAGCATGGACTTGGTCCTAGCTCAGGTCCTACTTTGACAGGTGATCTCAGGTAAATCCTTTTAACTTTCCGGTTCTCATCTGTAAAAAAAGATTAATTGGACAAAATTAGAGGAATTTCCGATTTTTTTTTTTTTTTTGCTCATGTACCTTCAAAGAATTCCCAAAACCCACATAATCACATATTTTAAAAAGTAGCCATCACAATTTTAAGTAGTTGTAAAGGTTGTAATGTCCTGCATATTACAAACATTAGTGTTTAAAAATAAAACTGTTATATCACTTTTTAAAAATATATCCAACGAAATTTAAGTATTGTAGTCATTTTATACCCACCATCATCCATTTTTTTAAAAAATACATGAACAAACTCTTAACAGCTAGAAATTTTACACTGTTCTTCTTTCTCCTTTAAATCATTTTTCCATTCTATTTCCCCCACAGAATTTTATAGAAATGTAATATATTTTTCTGCTTATAAGTTTCACATGGATCATTTTGGCATAGTCTCTAAATCAAAAAATGTCCTTAGATGGAAATTTTAAAATGTTTATATTTACTCTGATCATAACGCTCGTTCTAAGGGTCAAGCATTTCATCTGAACTGAGTCATCCATAGAATTAATTCCAAGATCTAGTTGATAAAATTTTTGATAATTATTAAACATAAAAGGTATACTTAATGAAAATTTGTCTTTTAATTAGATGGATAGAAGAGGGGTTGCGGTATCTTGGTGAGAGGAACCTCTGCTCCCCAATATTTGGAATGAGCCCTAGATCTGGTGCCCTAACTTCCACCCTGTACCTCCGACCCAGGCTTTACCACCCAGGACAATGCCCCACAGTAAGATTTGGATGGATAAGGGATACCCCTTTATCTTGTCAAGGAAGAGATGGGCAGCTAGCTGGGAAAGGAAATGCAGGAAAGAGACCCAGGTTCACACACTCACGTCCAAGCTCTCAGGGCAGTTGTCAGAAATCATGCACATGGCAGCTGAGAATCTAGCCACGGATTCTCTTAAAACTCTCCTAGTCCGCTGCTCCTTGGAAATCGTATCTCCAGTAGATACATCCCTTCATTAGAAAGCCACGAGGCTTGGTGGTGTCTGTGGGGAGCCCCTGACTGGGAACTTTGGGTGAGTCCTAGCATCTCAGAGGGCCGGCTCCGGAGGCAGATGGCCTCTGTGCAAATGGTGCTGCTGTGACCTGGACAACTCCCTTCCCCGGGGCTTTGGGTCCGCATCTCCTCATCTGTAAACCAGGGTTACCTGCAGTTCTATCCCATGGGAAGTCTTTAGGAATTAATTGAGGTGATGTGTGTCAAGCACCCGGTACCTGGCAAACTGTATATCCAGAAAGTATCAGGATTGTGGTGGTGTCTCCCAGCTCTGACCCACCTGCTGAGTATGATTTGTTTTCCTCAATGTAAGCCTCCTACCTGAAGGCTGTTGTAAGTGTCCTGATGTCTCTGAGATGGAAAGCAGAACGCTCCACCCTTTTTAGCTGTTGGGGCGGTGGGGCGGGGGGTGGTGGTGGTAACTTTTATTATTGATAGAGCCTTTTTCCAATATTTTCATTAGACATCAGTCCACAGACGGTGACCCCTGCCACCTTGGGGAGGCTGGTAATGCCAGTCCTCTCTCACGCTAAAAGAAGCAAGTTGTCATATGGAGAGCAGTGTGGCTATCTTAATAGAGCTCCCCCGATTCTTAGCGAAAGAATTAGAATCAGGCTATGTGAGCCCAGGAAAATGACAGTTCCTGCTTTCCAGGAATGGGAATCAAGTGTATAACCACTTACACCCTCCTGGCAAAACTAGGGTTGCCTAGGGGTCAATTTTGAATCAGGCAAGCCAATATTTGAGCTTTCTGCCTGAGCGGCAAAATGAGGCATTGATATGCTAAGAAGTTGCTAACGGAGTCAGTTTTGCTCTTGGCCCAGCTCTGATGTGACTCGTGCTAACATTATTGCTCAGGCACCAGGCTTAAATAATGCCTACCCTCCTGACTGCCACTCTGCCACCAGAACGGGGGCCTCCCAGGCACCTAGGCGCATGGGCGGGTTGAATGCTGAGTTCTGTTTCATTTCCTACTGATACAGAGAAATGCTGCGCGTTTCCTTGATAAAGGCACCGCTCAGGCATCTTGCCCTGGTTTGGTTTCAACCTCTTTGCCATCTCTCAGAGCACAGCTTTAATTTAGGGCATCTTGGGTAGCTTTATCTAAATGACTTCTTTTTTTTTTTTTTTTTTTTTCACTTTGGAATTTAATTATGTTCTGACATTCTTTGAGAAGAAAGAAAATCGGTGATAAATGTGGTGGTTTGATTGGATCAACAGCCTCAGTTCTCTATCCTCTCCCTGTGTCCAGGCCTTGGGCCTGGTAACTGCGCAGGATTCTCACTCTGGGCCCAGTTTCATGTCTTGTTTTGACTAATGGATGCTCATAAATATGATTTCAGCAGAAGCTCGGAAAGTGCATACACAGTTGGGCTTGTCTGCTTTTCTCCTCTGCCATTGCCAAGTGCAAGTGCTCAGGCTAGCCTGCTGGAAGGGGAGCAACCTGTGGACCGGAGACCCATGTGGCTCTAGGTGTCCCAGCCACAACCGACATAGATCAGCGAAGAGCCAGCCAACCCCAGCCACGTAAGCATGCCCAGCCAAGAGCAGAAGAACCTTGCAACTGGCCAGGGGACTCATGAACTAAATCATGCCTATTACTAGATGCACGCAGGAGCTCTGCATTCTTGGGCAAGTTTATTTGACCTCTTCATGCCTTGCTTTCCTTATGTGTAACACTGGGAAGGTAAGAAATAGACCTCATCAAGGGGTTACAAAAACTAATGGTTGCTCGCGATGCACTTAGAAGAGCTCATGATAATCCCTGGGAAAGTATTTGTTAAATAAATAAATAAAAGTGTGACCCCATTTCTACCCACAGGCTAGTAAGGCCTGGGGAACCTCTGGATTATACTTGCCTTTTGGTAGGAATAATACATGTCACTTATGGGAAAGCTCTTTCTCATTTCAAATAAGGACTTCTGAAGAATCGAAGGCATACTCAAGAGCTCTCAAAATTCTGGGAAAAAAAAGTTTTCCTTTGGAAAATGTCACTCTATTGTGCGAATACTCTGGGCCAGGTTCTTGGGCAGCACTCCACGTGAGATTTCAAGAAGAGCCCCAGAGATTATGTTATCCACTGTTTAAGAGGCTGGGAAGGGCTTCCAGTCCAAATTATTGAGATAAAAATTTGGGAGCATAGCGAGGTAATCCTCAACTACTTGACAGACTCAACTGAGAATGTTTCTTTCTCAGAAGATTCTTCAGTCATAACTTTTTTTGCATTATTTTTAAAGAAATACACGCAAGTCAAAATCTTATGGTCAAGGAGAGAGTGGACATGTGTGTGCATGTGTATGCAGAGGGGTCTATTCTTTTGAGTCAGGGTCTCTCCTTGGCGGAGGGAAAAAACGAGTTTATCCCCATCCTGTTGCAGAGTTGTCTGACCTCTTTCCTCCTTCCCTTCCTTCCCTTCCTTCCTTTCCTTCCCTTCCTTCCCCACCATAAATCTTTAACTAGAGCCTTCAGTGACATGTAGCTAGAGTGAACTGAATTATCTAAAACTGAAAGAATAAAACCACCCCCATAACACCCAACTATGGGAAGCAGAATGCCCCTGGCCTAGAATTAAATTGGGTCCTTATAAGCAATAACATTAAAGCATTTAACAGGAGCTCCATATTGCTGAGAAATTTACTAGTGGTGAGCAACTCTGGGCAAGATCACACCCACCCTTGGCGTGGGGTTAACAAAAGACCAAGACAACCTGCCTGTAGAGGGTATGCTTAGGGAGTGAGAAGGGCCCGAGAACCCAGCAGTGATGACTGGAGGTGACGGATCACTTCTGTCAGGGACCCTGGCAAAGGTCCTATTTAACCAACATTTAAAAATGGCACCTCCTGTTCCATACTTTATAGTCGTGTTATTAACTTCCCCAAAAGGTAGTGGCTTTAAATAACAACCATTTTATTATACTCCTGGATTCTGTGGTCAGAAGTTTGGACAGGGAAAATAGGAGATGGCTTGTCTCTGTTCCACAATCCATGGGATCCACAGGGGAGACTCCAGGCTTCGAGGTAAGTCACAGCCTGGGCACTAAAATTATCCAGAGGTTTGTCAGTCACATGTTTGATGCTAGAATGGGAGACCTCAAAGGCTGGGACTGAGAATCTTACCTATCGCTGGGTGACAAGTGATCACAAGCTTAACAGCCCTGAAATGACACACATTGATTATCCCAGTCTCTGTGGGTCAGGAATCTGCTGTGGGTCTCTCATGAAGTGGCAAGCAAGGGCTAGTGTGTCACTGCAGGATCCCCAGGGAGGGACCTGCCTGTAAGCTCACTTACACGGTTGTTGGCAGGACTCAGTTCCTTTTGGGGTGTTGGACTGAGGGATAAGGTTCCTGACTGGCTGTTAGTGGGGGGTTGTCCTCAGTTCCTTGCTCACAGAACTCCCCAACATGGCAGCTTGCTTCATTAAAGCCAACAAGGTGGAGAGTTGACCAGACGAAAGCTACAAACTTACTTAACAATTACTGAATCACCTTTGCCATATTCTACTGATCAGAAGCAAATTACAGGGAAAGGGATTATGCAAGGGCATGAATATCAGGAGGCGGGGATAATTGGGCACCATCTTAGACTCTACCCACCAGGCTGCCTACCACGGTGGCTAGATGTGGCCTCTCAATGTGGTCTCATAGCATGGTGGCCTCAAGGTGGATGGACATCTTACAAGATGATTCAGGACGCCAAATATGAGCATTCTGGTGAATGAGGTGGAAGCTGCTTTGTCTTTCACGCCTCCACCTAGAAAGTCACTCCACCTCACTTCCACAGTGGTCTCTTGGTTGAGGCAGTCACAAGCCCACCCAAATTCAAAAGGAAGAGACTTCTACTCCAGCTCTTGGTGGGGAGAGGCCAGGTCACATTCTAGAAGAGAAGATGGAACGGGAGATATTGCTGTAGCCACCTTGGGACTTTCGGGGGGAATAAAGGGATGCCACAATAAAAAGAAGTGTATCCTGCCAAGGGGGACCATAACCTTCACTAAACAACGACATTCACTATCCATAGCAAAAGGGAATGCTAGAAGTAATTGTGCTGGGATAACAGGCATACATCCGAACTGTTCAGGGAAAAGAAGAATGCCTGGTCTGCCCAGACCTGTCCACATTCTCCCTGTGCCCACAGCCTGTGTGGAGGAAGAAGCTCTGCCCTGTTGGATGGACTTTGCCCGGGAGTCGCAGGTGGTGATGGGCAGGGTGATAGCACAGTGCTTCTCCCGAACTGTGGGGCTAAGAGAACCATGGAGGGACCCAAGACGATAAGGAATCGTTCAGTCTAGAAGGTGACCCAGAAAGAGTGCTAGGCAAGATCCTTTTTCACTGACTCAAGTTGGCTTAACACAACGGACAAAGAGAATATCTATGGGCTCACATGATTAAAAGTTCATACAGCTTCCAGCCTGGCTGGATCTAGTGGTTCTTCCTACGTCATCAGGATTCTGTTTCTCCCCATCTCTGGGCTCTGTTTTCCTGTGGTAGCAAGTTATATTCAGGCAAGTGTTTTCCACAGGGTAGTCCATGGTTCCTCTAGACTTAAGTTATATTCTCTCAGGGATCTCAATGGGAAAGGGAGCTTTGCACTTACATTCTAAAAACAGAATCTCATTGCCTTGATCTGCCATGTGACCATTCCTGAACCAATCTGGGGTCAAGGGGATGGCATACACCGATTGGCCAGGCCTGGGTCATTTGCTGATGACACTCAGGAGTGAGCAGAGGAACTCCACTCAGGACACACAGACTGAACATGGTGAGGATCTTGTTCTCCAAGGAACATTGTTGACCTGTCACTAGAATGAGGGGCAGTGGAGAACAGATGCTCTCAATAGCCCTCTTCCCAATAAACTAGAAGAGGGTAACCTTTAAGGAGGAAGAGAACAATTGGCCTTTAGATTATGACTGTCAGATACTAGATGTGGGCGATTCTAGCAATATACTTCTCGTGATAGTTCTGTGAAGTCAGTGATCTCGTCACACTTTGACAGATGCAGAAATGGCAGCCGATGGAAAAATAGGAGGGGACCTGCATCGGGAATCTGTTACCACAATAATGCTTTGCAACAAACCACTCCAAAACTCAGTGATATAAAATAGTATGTATTTATTTAACTCATAAGTCTACGGGGTTGGGGATTTAATCTGGATGGTTCTTGAGCCTTCTCATACACTGAAGGTGTCTGGCTATTGGTTAGGGGCTCACATACCTGATGGCCACCTGGGGTGGCTGAGTTTTTTTCCACCTTTCTCTCCTATTCTTCCAGCAGGCTAGCTTGGGCCCATTCTCAAGTTGAAAGCAGAAGTGTACGAGCAAGGATAAACCTGGTTGCCCACACACCTTTAAAGCCTCTGCTTATGTGAAATTTACCCTCTCCCATTGGCCAGCATGTGGCTAAACTCAGAATCGAGGGATGGGGAGATAGAACCTACCTTTCCAGTGAGAAGAACTTCAAAGTTACATGACAAAGAGGGACCGCTGCTCGGAGCTGTGCAGGTTAGAGGCTTTCAATGTAGTCAGTCTCCCGTAGAACCAGGGGGAAAGTGCAACATCCCATTGTCCTTTGAGGATGCAAAAGACAGATGTATGGGTTTTGTTTTTTAATAGACTTAGAAAAAAGTCAAAAAGGATTAACCATCACCACTACCTTTATTAACGTAGATTTTTAAGTGTTTCTTTGTCAACTGCTATAAAAAATTATGGCAGTTCCTCAAAATATTAAACATCGAATTGCCATATGATCCAACAATTCCCTTTCTGTGTATCACCCCAAAGAAGTAAAAGCAGGGTCTTGAACAGATGCTATGAGCATGGTATATATACACAGTGGTATATCATTCAGCCTTAAAAAGGAATGAAATCCTGATACATGCTACATCATGAATGAACCTTGAAGACATTCTGCTAAGTGAAATAATCCAGTCACAGATGAATAAATATTGTATAATTCCACTTAGAGGAGGTACCTAGAGCACCTGGGAGGAGGTGATGGAGAGTTGTTTAATGAGTACAGAGTTTCAGCTTGGGATGATAAAAACTTCTGGCTGTGAATAGTGGTGATCATTATACAACAAGTGGATGTACTTAATGTCACTGAACCATACACTTAAAAATGGTTCTAATGCCCCTGACTGGTGCAGCCCAGTGGATTGGGCATCATCCTGCAAACCGTTGGTTCTTGGTCAGGGCACATCCCTGGGTTGTGGGCCAGGTCCCTGCTTGGGGGCAACAAATTGATGTTTCTCTCCCTTTCTTTCTTCCTCTTTTTCCTCCCTCTAAAAATGAATAAATAGTATTTTAAGAAATGGTTATAAGGGTACATTTCATATACACTGTACCACAATTAAAAATATGTTTTTTCTCTTGATGCTGATATTCAAGAATGTGGTTGAGCCAAGAACCAATCTACTAATATCTTTGCTGCCTAATCTAACATATGTCATAGGCTGGGTTGGCTACACGGAAACCATGAACTTTGTCCCTCCCCTCAATGGACCTCATAGTCAAGTTGGGGAAATAAACTTTAAAATAATCCTCATTAGCAAGTCCCAGAGAGTTTACAATTAGTGTATTACTGATAATATAAGGCAAGTTGGGTGCCACCACCAATCAATGGGCCAGTGACTACTAAGTACTTGAGAGGTGAGGGCTTGTTAAAATACGGATATTTGGGTTTCTTTCCAGACCCGTTCATTCAGAATCTAGGGGTTTGAGGGTGTGAGTAGAAGCTGGGAAATCTCTCTTGTTCACAAGCCCCTTCCTGATGATTCAGATGCCCAGCCAGGATTGAGAATCCCTCTAAATCACACACAGTAAAATCAATAAAAGAAAACTGTTTAAAGAATTAAACCTTATTGATAACACTGATAATTGCAAAATTTTTTTACTTGGGAGAAATAGGAAACAAAAAAACAAAGCTAACAAAGACTAATGCTGCACACAGTATAGATCGTGACTGACTAAAAATTGATGGAAGAAATTAAATCTACTTGATTTAATTGTAGATCGCAAAATTTGCCTGGGAACATTGTACCTGGTAGGAATAATGGTCACAAAAGAAAACTCATGTTGTTAGAACAAAATAATCAGCAAAGTTTGATGTGGACAAACCACCAATCAATATATCAAATTTTGTTGTCAAATATACAATGAAAATGATTCATTCGGATGAAAGTACAGTAATTTCTGTGTAGGCTGCCAGCTTTTCAACCATTTCAGATATATTACTTTTCTTAATTTTTATTTGAAATAATTTCAAAGTTATATAGGAGAGTGGTAAGAATAGTACACAAAGAACTCCTGCATACCCTTTATTAACAATGCACTAATTGTTAATGCACAGTCACATATTACTGATTTATCACATATATATGATATACATAAATAGGTGTATGTGTAGTTTTGTATATAATACATAGAAAATTGTTATTCTTGAGCTGTTTGAGAGTTGCAGACATCACGTTCCTTTTCACCAAAGGTAAGAAAGAACATCCTCTTACACATTCCCAAAATATTTATCAATTCAGAAATTTAACACAGTGAATATTACTATCTAATATCCTACCATATTAAAATTTCACTAATTGTCCCCATAATGTGTTTTCTTTAAAGATTTTATTTATTATTTTTAGAGAGAGGGGAAGGGAGAAGGCAGAGAAGGAGAGAGACATCAATGTATGGTTGCGTTTCACCTGCCTCCAGCTACAGACCTGGCTGGAGACCTGGCTTGCAACCTAGTTTCAAGCCAGGTCTCTGGCTGGGTATTGAACCAGTGGCCTTTGGGTTTGCAGGCTGGTGCTTTATCCACTGTGCCACCAGCCAGGCCCATATTGTTTTTTTATAGCAATTTTTTCACTCCTATCCAGAGCTTACACTTCACCTTCAATTGTTATACTTCTTTAGTCTTTTAATTTGGAACAGTTCCTCAGCCTTTCTTTGTCTTTCATAATGTTGACAGTTTTGAAGAATGTAGGCCAGTTGTTTGATAGAATGTCCCTGATCTGGGTTTATCTGATGTTCCCTCATGTTTAGATTTGGGTTATACATTTTTGGCAAGAATTCTATGTACGCACTGTTGATTCTTCTCAGCGCCTCCCATGAGGAGGTACATCATGTCCATTTGTCCATTGTTTTTGATGAAAGATATATTCCATGTCACCTTCCAGGCCTCACACTCCTCATCCGCTCATGGGGATCACTGGGGAACATAACTGAATGGTGTCATGGCCCAGACATGCCCCAGCCACTGAATAGTTGGTGCCATTGATAGGAGCCATTGAGATCACATCGTGGTTAGTAGCATGATCACTAATACCTAGGATACCTACTGTGTGCTGGCATTCATTTTCTTTCCCAACTGTCATCTAAAACATGCATGCATATGCTACTATTCCACCTAACAGTTCAGGAAACTGAGGCTGAGGGACAGTAATGTGATGTGCTCAGGTGTACATGGCTGGAAAGGGGCTGAGCTAGGATTTGAACCCAGTGTGGTCTGAGTCCAGAGCCTGAGCCCTACACTGTGCCACACTGTCAGCTCATCCCATTGACAATGTACCTTGTGGCAGAAAGGAG
This sequence comes from Noctilio leporinus, assembly GCA_004026585.1. Lineage (NCBI taxonomy): Eukaryota > Metazoa > Chordata > Mammalia > Chiroptera > Noctilionidae > Noctilio > Noctilio leporinus. The sequence continues at coordinate 197,640 of PVIW01001935.1, forward strand.
AAATTAATGCTGCCAGGTGACATTAGGAGAAAACGATGGATAAGCTTCTGCCAGCTTCCTTCCTCACCATTCCTTCTGCTGGCCTGGGTCCTCTTCTGTTCTGAGATCCAGCAGAACGAAGGTCAGGACTGCTGCCATATTGGGGGCATCAACTACTAGACTTGGGGCAACTGCCTCCAAAGCTCACTTTTCTCCCTTCTTGGCTGGATAATGCTGCTCAAATGAGGCAACCCTATCACCACCCCTGGGGGCCCTGAATTTCCTTATATATAGATTGAAGTGGAAATGGGCTGGGACTAGTAGTAATTAATACCATGTGTTGCCGTGGCCAGTGTAGCTCAGTTGGTCGGGCGTTGTCCTGCAAAATGAAAGTCTGTGGGTTTGACTTCTGGCCAGGGCACATGCCTAGGTTGTAGGTTCGGTCCCAGCTGGGGCACATACGAAAGGCAACCCATTGATGTTTCTCTCCTTCTCTTTCCCACTCCTTTTCCTTCTCTCTAAATTAAAAATAAAAATAAAAGTAAGGTTTTTAAAAAAGAAAAAATTCCAGAGCCAAAGCAAGATGACATAGAGACTCTGTCAATCTTGATTCCAACCACCAGGAAATTCCACACTCAGAGGGAACGGCTGGAGAGTCGGACTGGGCTGCCACTGGCTGGTTTGGCTAAGGATTTGAGCCTCCGATTTCTTATCCTTAAAATGGGGGTGATTGTACCTTGCCTGCCCATCTCAGAGAAGTAGTGGATAAGAAAGAAAGAAAGAAAGAAAGAAAGAAAGAAAGAAAGAAAGAAGGAAAGAAGGAAAGAAGGAAAGAAGGAAAGAAGGAAAGAAGGAAAGAAGGAAAGAAGGAAAGAAGGAAAGAAAGAAGGAAAGAAGGAAAGAAGGAAAGAAGGAAAGAAAGGAAGGAAGGAAGGAAGGAAGGAAGGAAGGAAGGAAGGAAGGAAGGAAGAAAGAAAGAAAGAAAGAGAGAAAAGAAAGAGAGAAAAGAAAAGAGAAGAAAAAGAAACCCAGCTTGAGCAAGAAGACACCATTTTGCTTCTGCCTATTGTTTCATGCAAAGGGCATCTTCTCCACCTGCAAGATCTACCTGCAAGAGTTGAGCCAGGCCCCAGGTTCTCTTTGGGACCCAAAGGTCACTACTGAGGCAACTCTTGTCTCCTCGTTGCCCTTACCACCTGTGACATGGGCTTGACATGTATTTACGACTCTCATTCAACAAAATCGCACCATCTTCCACCCCCAGGTACCCAAATGTCCCCAGACTCCAGCAGCAGGAAACATACCTATTGAGTGTGTCTGAGTGTCAGGACCTAAGCTGGTGCCTTTACACCCCGGACGTCAGCCAATCCTCACAGTCCTCCGTGAGGTTTAGCATGTGAGGGGTCTGCCCCGCCCACCACACCACCTTTCCCTACGGCGGGTCTCAGAAGTCTCTGTGTATTAGGTGACCCTGCTTCTTTTGGTCATCAATAATCAGCTCCTGTGGCACCTGAGCCAAGCTTGGTCAGTCATATTCTCTGCCCTGAGAATCTGGGTTAGAACACAGAAACGGTGGTCAGTCTGTGTTGGCACTGGAGGGACGGTGGGGTAGCCATTTGGACTGTGCGCCTGGAGAAGCACAGAATGCCCACCTGAAAGAGGCACGGAGGAGGGAGGATAAGAGGCGAGAGGCAGAGACTGAATTGGGGCTGAGACATCAAGAGACCTATGACTCACAGTGATGATGAGCCAGCCCAGTTCCTGATGATTTTCTAGTGCTTAGCTCCAAATCTTCTTCTTCTAAAATAATAATAATAATAATTTAGTTATTTTTAGAGAGAGAGGAATGGAGAGAAGGAGAGAAACATGATACGTGGTTGCCTCTCACACACCCCAACTGGGAGACCCAACCCACAACCCAGGCATGTGCCCAGACCAGGAATCAAACCAGCAACCTTGTGGTTCACAGGCTGGCACTCAATCCACTGAGCCACACCAGCCCGGCTGCTAGCTTCAAATCTTCATGAGGCTTTGTTTAATTTTCCCTCCTTGGATACCAGGTCTACCTCCTAATTTAATAACACCTTCCTTTTGCTGCTGCTTCTTTTTTTTTTTTTTCCAGTTCAATATGGTTTTGTTACTACTGGTTACAACTGAAAGAGGTTGGTAAGACTGGTAGGGCTTAGATCCCCGGTTTACAGAATCAGACTAGGCTCAGAGATTAAGCCACAAGCCCCGGATCACACAGCTAGTCAGTGGCAGAGGTGGGAAACATGTGTCTCTGCGAATCCAACTGCTGACATGCATAGAATACATTCTTTACGCCAGGCGCTTTCTAAAAGCTTTACTTGTGTTATCTCATTTCATCCTCAGAGCACCCCCATGGGGGAGATACTGTTGTCAGCACCATTTGAAAGATGAGGAAATGAAGGCAAAGGGAGGTTGAATTATCAGCTCAAGATCATGTAGCACGAAATGGCAGAGCCAAGGTTGGAACCTGGGCAGTAGACAGGGTCTTAACAGTTAAGCCAAACAGGTGCTGGACTGGGGGCAGCAGGCTGGCCATGGCAGGGGTTGGAAGTTTCCAGAATTTGATAGATGTAGGTATGTTGAATTGACTTATGGATTCTGAGAGAATGGGTAAGCCCTTAGAGGTCCCTACTGGACTACATTTCCACCTAATGTAAATGTCTGTTCTTGGCAGCTCTGACCAATGGTCATTCCACCCCTGCGATATGGTTCCTCTGTTCCATCCTTGAGCAAGTCTGGCCTAGTCCCCTGGGCTCTCACTAAATACTTGGCTCCTCTCCTTGTCCTTCCCCCTTACCCCCCCAGTTAACCCTTAGTTAACCTCCCAAACAGGGATAAATCACTGCCCGGGGTGACTGGAGTTTCCACTATGGTTTGGGAAATGTGTGTATTCATTTAGAAACTGGATTTTGTCAGGAAGACAGCAAGCTCAGCCCTGGTCCCCTCAGCACATGCTTCATGGCCCAGACAGGACAGCATGAAGAAGGGACAGACCCTCCAGGCCTGGGACCCCTGTGTAGGACATGCCTGTCGATGGTGGTGTTGACTGAATGCACTCTACACTTTCTCCGTGGATGTGCTGACAGAGAGAAGGCCCAGTTCCTATAGACCATGGTTGTAGACAAGCAGAAAGCACTTGCTGTGATTCCAGGAAGAAGGCCAAGAGGTGTGTTAGAAGCAAGCTGCAGGTCAGTCCTGGTTGGTGTAACTGACCCTTTTGACAAAATGATGAAAGTCAGAGATTTTCTCCCCACAACATGTGCATATAGACATAAACTTGCTTAAGACACAGATTGCTCAGTTCACGTGTCCCCAAACCTATTCAAGGTCTCTACTGAAAAAGCCCGACCCGGAGAGCCTTTACCATCTGATTAAGATTTCGAGAGGAAGAGTGCTTCTCCCCAGCCTTCCAGCAAGATGCTGTTCCTCCTAGAATCGTCCCTGATCCCGTAGGCTAAATAGGGCCCTTCCTCTTGATCCTGCACCTGTGCATTTTGCTGTATTGCAATGGCTTTTGTTTGTTTGTTTGAATTGGTCCTTAGACCAGCAGCTTTAGCATCACCTGGGGACTTGTTAGAAATGCAAATTCCGGGTGGGGCCCAACAACTCGTCTTTGCACAGGTGATCCCAGAGATCCTGCGGATTGTTCAAGTTGGAGAAGGGTTGCTGCTGTTCAAAGAGCAAACCGTGGCTCTATGATATGTCCGTCCCACTACCCATAAAGTGCTGGGCACATAGTAAGTTCTTAATGAGTACTTGCATCACGTTTTCCTGACTCCCAGCACAGGCTTTTTTCCCCTTTGATACCCTACAGTTCTGAGTCTGGTGACTGAGATGCAATGTTATTTGGGTCCAATTTCTTTCTATTCCAGGATCTAAGGTCAGGCTTAGCTCCGCTAGGCAGAGGAGAGAGCTTAGCTTTGTGAAAGGTGCCCACAAACCTTCATACAGAAATGGAGACAGAGACATCAAAGCTGATCATTGGGGCTCTGGCTGGTGGCTCAGTAGATAGGGGCCGGCCTGTGAACCAAAGGTCGCTGGTCCAATTCCCAGCCAGGGCACATAGCTAGGTTGCAAGCCAGGTCTCCAGCCAGGTCCGTAGCTGGAGGCAGGTGAAAGGCAGCCATGTATTGATGTTTCTCTTCCTTTCTTCCTCCCTTCTCTCTAAAAATAATGAATAAAATACTTAAAAAAATTTAAAAAAGCTGGTCATCTGTCCAGGCAAATCCTCAGCCACCTGGCAGGCTGGTGAACGGGCAGGGTGGAAGGCAGGCGGCTGCCTAGCCAGCAGGTACATTCCCAGGGCTCATGGGAGCCCCACTCTGCCAAACTGTGCAGGCTGTCCTGCTCCCCTCGGTGCCTGTCTCACACCAGCTTTGGCAAAGGCCACCGAACCTCTGCCAGGAACATGCTTGCCAGACTGGCAGGGAGGGAAATGGACACTTAAAAAAAAAAATTACTCTCCAACTTTTGTGGGCTAGGAGAATGATTAGCAGATCCCTCTTAACCCTTCAAGTGCACGTGTGTGTGTGTGTGTGTGTGTGTGTGTGTGTGTGTCTGGCCCAGGTAAGAGTGTGTCTCTTAATTCCATGTTTCTTACGCGGGCTACATTCCCACATTTTCATTCTTCAGAAAGAGGAAGTGTTTTCTATACAGTACCTGTTTCATGACCTTTAAAAATTAGTAACTTTTCTGGGGAGTGCGGAGAAGAAATTTCTGTAACCCTTTTGCCTCATATCCGATCCACCTGTTTAAATTTTTAAAAAATCATCTTTTTAAGTGGGAGCAGTGGGAAGATACCTAGTTATCCTTAATTTCCAATGTTTTTGTTTTTAAAAAGTATAGTTGTATTTTTCCTCTTGAGAGGGTCAAAGAAAGATTTTTCTAATCTCATATATGAGCAGCTCTTCAGATTTTTATCCTAAAAAATCAATCAACTGTGGGAGCTGTGGGATGGACTCAGTAATCTCTCTTGTCTCTTTAGGAAGCAGGTTCTTCACACTTAATTTGTTTTTTAAATTTGTTGTTTTGGGGTGGATGAGGAGGAGGACAGAAAAAAGAATCCCCTTTAACACTTCTCAAGTCACAGGAAGCAGTTCCTCAAATTAAAAACACAAAACAAAACTGATGTTTTAGGGTTTTGGAGAGAATTATTCTTGTTCACCATTTATTTCACATAGCAACAGCTTCTCAGGTTTTTCTTTTTAAAATGAATTTGGGTGGTGTGGGAGGGGGCTAACTTAACCTCTCATCTAACAGAGTGACATTTCTTCAAACTTTCATTTTTAAAAATAAATGGTTTTTTAAAAAAGGGTAGAAATACTCCGCTCACCCCGCATTTCATATAATTATAAAGCAGCTCCTTAAATCTTTATTTTTATAATCAATATGATTGGGGGGTCTAGAAAGAGTCCCCTTAACCCCTCTTGTCTGACATAAGGCCAGCTCTTCAAACTTTTTTTAAAAAATGACATTAGGTTGTTTCGAGGGGTGGTGGAAGCAGTAGGAATGAACATCTTCATGGCGCTTGCCGATTCTTCCATCAGACCAACTCTACAAAGTTTATTTAAAAAATCCATCTGATTTTTGGGGGTGGGTGGTGGGAGTAGAAGAGTTCCCATTAACCCCTTGTGTTCCACTGAGAGGGAGCTCCCCAAACTTTTCTTCCAACGTGAAAATGACTTTTCCGAGGGGCTGCAGAGGGGGGGCAGGGCAGAAGGGTGCTGGGGGGCGGGCCCCGGGGGCGCGCGGAGGGCAGGGCGCGGCGCGGGAAAGTTTGGGGGGCGGGTGCTCCGCGGCCCCGGGGCTGGCGAGCGGGCGGCAGCGGCGCGCCCGGGGGCCGGCCGGCTTTGTGTGCGGCGCGGAGGCCGAGGCCCGGAGCTCGCGGGCGGCGCGGCGAGGCCGGCCCGGGGGCGGGCAGGGCGGCGGGGGGCGACGGCGGCCCCGCGGGGGGCGGCTCGGCGGCGGCAGCGGCCGGTGCGGGCCGGGGGTGGGGGCGAAGGCCGGGCGCCCCCACCGCGCGCCCCCAGCGCCCCCGCCCCCCCGGCCTGAGCGGGGAGGGCGGAGGAGGGAGCGGCGGCGGCGGCGGCAGCGGCGGCAGCGGCGGCGGCATTGTGCGCGCACCAGCAGCCCGGCCCGGGAGGAGCAGGACGCGCCGGGGCCGCCTCCTCCCGCACGGACCCATGAACCAGCCGGGCGGCGCGGCGGCTCCGCAGGTACGAGGGGGCCGGGGGCATGCACTGCGCGGGGGACCCCCGGGGGCCGGGGCCCGGGGCGCTGCGCCACTTGGTTGCAAGGTTTGCCAAATGCAAAGTGCCTCGGCTCGTTTGCGGGCTTTTTGTGGGCGCTAACGGGAGGGTCGGGGTCTGGGTAGCCCCCCTCGGGCGCCGCGGGGTGCACGGAGCGTGGGGGAAACGAGAGGGTCTTTTCGGACCCCCTGCTCCGCGCCTTCTCCGGCCCCGGGCTCGGACCGGAGCCCAGAAAACAAAGCGGTGAGAGAACAGAGCAGCCATTTCAGTTTGGACAATTCACATTTTGCAAAAATGCAACCCCTTCCAGCTCTCCCCCCTCCCCTCCAAATTTGCAATTTCTCCCTGACCCTCTGAGCGCTCCGGGTTCCTGGTGACCCCCCTGGAGGTTTTGCCTCCCTGGACCCCCATGTTTGCAACAATCTTTTATTTTTTTAGGCCATATTTCCCTTTCTCATTTTTTTTTTCTAATTTTTCTTCAAACGGTAGTTTTTTCCCATTAAAACGACGCCACCTAGAGGATACTATTTTGTAAATAAAAAAGAAATTAAAATTGAAAAGAAATATTTTTTATTTCTTATTTTTTCAAAAGTTTGCACTATTCGGCAGTGGAGGGGAAAGGGATTCTTTTTTTTCCTTTTTGAGGTGAAAATGTTCACTTTGACCTTTCCAGGAGCATGAAGACAATTTTTATTTCTGAAGCCAAATCCAGATAATATGTAAATGAAAATTAAGCTGGAATTTGAATGAATTCCGTGTTTTAAGGGATGAAAGCAGAAAGCCTCCTAAAACCAAAGTCAGTTTGGTTGCTCAACTCATTTTAGTTTGAAAATAAAACTAACTGGAATGAGGAAAGAAGGGAAATTGTTGAGTTTAGGGAAAACTGGGAGAAATTGGCGTTATGAAGCAATTAGAAATTGTACTTCATTGTAATTTGGAACTTGTTTAGCCCAGCGGGCAAAAAAGACTAATTTCACCATTTGGGAATATTTAAGTTTTTCTATTTCCAAGAAGGAAGGATTTAAAAGAGAAAATAGACCCTAAAATGTTGGCTTTGGACACACCCAGAAATTGTAGGTTTTTTTTTTTTTTTTTTTTTTAAATTTTGCATTTAGATTTTACTGCATTTAAATCCCAAGGATCTAAAGAAAAACAGAAACTGGAAAAGTTAGAGTGAAATCCTCTCTTTTTTCCCCTGCATTTGTTGGGTTTTGTGTTATTTTGTTTTGTTTTGATGAAATAATTAAGATTGTTTTTTGATTTTGTTTTCTGAAAGGTCTAGGCATTTCTTTTTGTTGTTTATTCAGAAAATGTCAGAAACCTTTTTTGAGCAATATTAAGTGGAGAAAATGTAAATTCATTACATTATACAAATTGAGTAGCCCACAGATTTGTAGGAGAGACCGCCATTAAAATAAGATATGCATAATTAACATTATTATGAAAAAACTAACAGTGGATTCACAGAAGCTCATTTTTTAATGACATACACTGAATCAGTTGATAAGGACAAGGATTGAGGAATTCTTAAGAGGAAGAAAATTTTCCATTTTCTGTGCTTGCTCACTCTTCCAATTTGAAAAATTTATTATTAAAAAATCCAGATTGGTTTCAGGCCTCTTTGATTGTGATGTGGGCTTGGTAGTTTATCAACATTAGCTATTTTTCCCCCACAAATTTGATTACTTTCAAAGGGGGAGAAAAATCCATTAGCCTTTATCATTTTAGGGTTTTTATGATTTTTTTTTTTAAGTACAAATTTTACTGTCTTAAGAAGGAAAGATGAAAAGAGAAGGACAGAGAAGAGATGAAGATTCTGATTCTTACCCACCTTCTCTTTTGGAGCACTTACTTTGCTGAAAAAAATTGAGGTAAAACACCAACTCATTTGATTGTAGCATCAAAATCTAATTTAATTTTTGAAGGAAAAAAATTGAAATACAAACAAAAGCCAAACCCAAAGGTACTTGCCTTTGGAACATGAAAGCATATTTGCAAACAGCATTTGATGTCTTTTTTGGCCTTAAGATGGATCATATGAATGTGAAACAAACAAAAAAAAAATTTATTTTTAGAAGACAAATATTGACTGAATTAAAATTTAACAGATGAAAATAAGATAATATAAGATACCCACCCAAAGTTGGAGGGTTATTTGTGATAAATTACTATTGGATTGAACCTTGCTGGGGATTTTGAACCAAAAACAAAAACAAAAAAATGTTCTGATTTTTCTGTCCAACGTGGGGAGGGTATTTCAGCATTTGCAGGGTGGGGAGCTAATGGTGGGTCACACAGGGCTGGAACAAGAATCCCTGTACCCCTTTCACCAGCCATTAGATACCTTGGAGGAAATGGTAGCCCCAGTCCATGGATTCCCAACCCTGTTTTGTAGAAATTCATATTTCTAAGGGGATATGAATTCTGTGAAATATATTTGACAGTGGCAGAGGTTCGACATTTCCCATCATCGCCATTGCATTTGGGAGATTTTATTTTTTTAGTAACAAAATCCTTCAGGGATGACTGGCCACATTCTGACATATTTGGAATGAGCTTTTTTTTTTTTTTTTTTTTTTTTTAAGTAGCATAATTAAAAATTTTTTTTTTCTGTTGAATTATTTAGGCCGATGTCTAGGACGGTCAAAGAATTTATAATTTCCAAGGGCTCTGGTGGCCTCATGAGACAGTAGGCCTGAGTTTAGCAAGAGATCGAGGAGAGCTGTGCCCTGGGTTGGGGAGGGGTAGGTGGGCACCCCTACCAGGCATCTGAGAAAAAGTCAGGATTGTAGATAGCAGGTTATTTTTGGTGCAAGGAATAAAAATAATTGCAGCATGCCCCTTTGTGCGTTCTGGCTCTCCTAACCACACAACTGCGATGCCTTCATTCCATTCTGCTGAAATTTTGTTGTGTTGTCTCCATTTTAAAGGGAACTCCTGGCTAGAAATTGGAGATCATTTCTGTTTTGTAGACCTGTTTTGCCCTTTAAAAAAGAGAAATGTTTATTCTGATCATGTTTGTTGGAGAGGAAATAGAGGTGCATGATGGTACTGGTGGAGGCGGGGCCAGTTTTCTTTTGTTTCTATTGGCGTCTCAGGATTGAGGTCTGACCTGGGCTTCGCCTCTTTCACCTCCTATTTTTAGATGGAAATGTGACCAGAAATGGATATAGCAGCTAATTTTTATTAGCCTATGTCTGCTCACCACACTGTCTTAGAATATTGGGCAAAAAATCTGGCAAATTGGACTTGAGGGGTGGTAATTTGATGATGGGCTGAGTTATTTCGGTGAAAGATCATTTATACTCACTTTCACAGTAGAGACTCTTATTACTTAATGTTTTGCTTCCCTGCCTAAGGAGGTTTCTTTTTTCTTTTTTCTAATAAGGTTTGAAATTTCAAGGGCCTGCTTTATAGCTTGACTTTGGATCAAGTAAGGAAACAGGGTTTGCTTATACTTGAGTCCTGCGCAGTGGTGAACTTGAACAAGGCCTCTTGCTTTTGCAGAAGGAAAGTTACAAAGATGGCTGGTCAGTGGAAGGCTGACCTCTCCCTGGTCCTAGAAAATAAATAGCCAATGGTTTGTTTCACTTGAGAAACACAGTTGAAAAACTCCTTCATCATCAGCTGCGATTTTCCCCCAACCTTTGACTCAGCTCTTGGAATGCTATTTCCTCTGACCTCAGAACCCTCATGTCTCCTCCTTGGTGGGGTGTTAAGAACTTCCTTGCTGTGTTCCACTGATATATAAACCCGACTTTTCATGGTCATGGTGAAATTTGAATTTTTTTCTATATTGTTGTAATGTTTTCTGTTGGCTGTGTCTCCTCTCTGCTGATGTAGTGAGGTAGATTTGTGGGTTCACAGGAATCCTAGCTTTCTCACAGTTTTGCTGTATGACCTTGGACAAGTCACTTTCCTCTTCCGAGCCACTGTTCTTGCAATTGTAGAAGGAGAGCTTGGGATCAGAACAACGTAAATATGTAAGCAGGTTTCATTGCTGATTCCGACCCCAAGACCCCTGGATCACTGTGTTGAGAACCATTCTGAGGTCACACATACAGGCCCACATTCTGGAGAGGGGGTGCAGTGTCTATCACAGAATGGGGAGTGTACCTCTTATTTACTTGACCCAGGCTAGGCTGTGTCATGACCCATTAGTGGGTTGTAAAATTAATTTACTGCATCACAATCAGCATAAAAAAGGAAGAGTAGAATACAGGGGAACACAAAACAGCAGAGGAGTAGCACAATACCGAAGGTAAGTGTTGTCTTATAGAACTTTTGTTTTAACACATTGTTGCCAGCAAATACCAGTTAACTCATTATTAGTCAACAGCATTTGGACTTGAAAACATGAGTTTTTTTGTGACTGGTTAACAATGTGCTGATGTCTGTACATCATAATAAATGGAATTGCTACTGTGAGTCATGGTTAAAAAAGAGTTTGAAAGGTGCTGGACTATCTGACCCATCATGAGGTGCAATTATACTTTTTATACTTTATTTTCTCATTTATTATCCCAGATGACTTTTATGTGAACTCTGTGGGGGAGGTGTCCTGTGCCACATGTGTGTCCCCTGGTTGAGCCTGCCTTCAGGGCCACCTGTGAGAAGTCTCAGCTGCATGGTGGTCAGGCTTGAATCCCAGCTTGTTGACCTTGGATTCAACCTGAAGGACAGGTGTTAGAGTGAAGGCCGCATCTTCGCCAGATTTTCTTGATTTCCTTGCTGGAAAGGAGATTTTGAGTCATTTGGAATCCCTGTCTTGGTGGGAGGGAGAGCTGTCACAATTACTTTTATTCCTCACTTATACTTCAGATTGCCAGCGGACTCATTCTGAAACTTAGAGTTCATGTTCATGCTGTTTTTAAATTATAATCAGACTCAGTGTGTTTATATTTGTGTGTGCGCGCACTTCCTAAATATGCCGGAATTGCTGTGTTAGTCTCCTCATCTTTTAAATATGTCAGATCAGGCCTTGGCTGGTGGCACAGTGGATAAGGCGCTGGCCTGCGAACCCAAAGGTCGCTGGTTCGATTCCCAGCCAGGGCACAAAACCAGGTTGCAAGCCAGGTCTCCAGCCAGGTCTGCAGCTGGAGGCAGGTGAAAGGCAACCATACACTGATGTTTCTCTCTCCCTCTCTGCCTCTCTCCCTTCCCCTCTCTCTAAAAATAATAAATAAAATCTTTAAAAAAAAGGTCATTGTTGTCCAATAGAAATATGATTTGAGCCACACATGTGAGCCACATATGTAATTTTAAATTTTCTAGTAATTCTTTAAAAAAATGAAACAGATGAAATTAATTTTAATAATATAGTTTATTTAACCCAGTATATCCACCATATGATCATTTCAGTATGCCATTACTATAAAAATTATTAATGTGATATTTTACATTCTTTTTTTGGGGGTGTGTTAACACATTTATAGCAAAATCTAATGCGAGTGCAAGCACGAGTTAGCTCATTATCGGTCAACAACATTTGAGCTTGAAAACCTGAGTTTTTATGTGATCGGTCAACAATGTATTAAGTCCTTTTTGATTAACCACACTTCATGTGTTGAGCAGTTGTATGTGGCTAGCGACTTCTGTATTGATCAGCGCAGGGTCAGACCAGTGTTCATCTGGTCATTACTAGGTGGCTTCAGAGAGTTAGTGACCTATCTTTCAAAGCTCTTGGTTTTGTTGATGGGACTTCCTAAGCCCTGTCTGCTTGGAGGCATTTCAGTTGATAGTGGTGATGAGTTCCATCCATTTAGCCTCTTCTGGCCGAAGTGGTCCATACCTCCCTTTTATTTGTCCCAACGCAGTCTTTTGCCAGGGTTAGGCCACAATGCTGGAGTTAAAAATGACAAATGATAGCTAGCAACTTCAGCATGTGTGCCCCTGAAGTTGAAGAGTGGAGGAGGCAGTCGTAGGAGGCAGGTTTTAAGTAAGGTATGGCCTGAAAGGGTGAAGATAAAAGAAGACAGTAGGTGGGTGAGACCAGGATTGGGGTTTGAGAGAGCCAAGGTGGTTTGTCAGTGAAATTCATTTCTGAACTGAACATGAAACTACCAGGAAATTCCCCCAGGATAGGCCTTAAGTCAGAAGCCTAGAAATTTTCTGACATTTACCCAGTTAGTGAAATGGAAAGCTGGATTTGAGGTCAACCAGACTCGAGTTTGAAATCCAACCTCATGGCAAAGCTTTGTGTTGCTTTGGGGAAGTCACCTCTGGTTTTGGAACCACAGCTTCTGCACCTGGAAAACTCAGTTTAATAATCTTGACCTTGAAGGGCTGTTTTATAGTTAAATGAAGCCGCACATGTGAAAACACCTGGCCAGGGCTTAGAAAGTGGTTCTTGGAAGGTGGTCAACACTTACTAGTTATCTTCTGACCCAGTGACCAGTGAGGTCTCCATTTGGGGAGATTGAGTCCCAAATCCCCAAAATAAAACTTCTTGGCTTAACTTTAATGGGCAAAGTTAGGTAACCACAGGAAAGGTACACTTTTTTGGTTGTTCTTTAAGACAGACCAGGATAAGATACCTCCTGGGCCCTCTACATCTTTCTTGTCAAAGGTGATCTTAATGATTTTTATTCCAGCTTTGCTCTAGCTCCTCTGAATAGTTCTGGATTTGTTTCAAAGCCCCATGGCACAGTGTTTAAAAGCAATAAATCTTCATCCTGGTGAACTGTGTACTTTTGAACTTCTCACGCTGGGCCTCCTGTCTTGGGTGTCCTTTCCCTCTTTCATCTCGGCTTCGTGAGAAACCGGACGTCCTAGAGACCACCTGAATGTGCCCTTCTGTGCAGCCCTCCCCAGGTAGGGCTCACCTCTCCCCACTCTGCGTCGCTTCCCAGATACTCTAGACTCACAGATGAGAACTGGTTGGTTGCATTTCTGTTTCTCCAGCCAGGTTGTGAGTTCCTTGAGGGCAGAGATCATGGGTTATTCATTTTAGGGTGTGGCACAGAGCAGCGGCTCAATGAATATTTGATGCCTTCATTTGATTTTTGGACATAGCTCAGATCAGGAAGATATTTGAGTCGAGAGAAGAGTAGGTGACCACTTTGGGGTTGGCTGTTGGGTTAAAACCGCTGTTGGATTCGTGAACCGTAGCCCCGTTTTCTCAGTCAGCCCTGAAGCCATGACCCCCTTGGAACGGTAAAGCAGAGGGGGGCTCGTTGGAGAAGAATAATACTCCTTTGACTTCTCGTGTCTTGGGGAATTCTTAAAAAGTTCTTGCCCCCTGCACTCTGTTATATAAACTATTTCATTAAAATGATTTGGAGGCCAACCAGCAGATGGCTGATTTGCAGGTATGAGTAGGCAGGACTCTTGGAGGTACAAGTAGGGGAAGCCTTGAGGTGGAAGGGGCTCGACAGTACCCTCCCTGTCTGTCTTTGCTCTGCGAGCTGGTCTTCTTTGCCGTGGACCCTGGAATTGGATGTCAAGGGGCCGTGAGCAGAACCCCCAGACACATGGGCCCCTGAAACGTGAAGTAGCTAAATAACTGTGTGAGTTGAAGTTCAACCAGACCCCATCTTTGGTGGGTTTCTGGTTTGCAGATGCCAAAGATTAAAGGAAAATTTATGGGAGAAAACTGAGAACATTCTGTTTATTTGTTTAATCTTTTTTGGGTAAGTTTTATAAAACGCTGCCATTTTTAACACTTATTGTGTGGATCTGCTCAGCAAGTGAGCGCAGGATCCCAGTTTGAGGTGGACCTTCTTTCCCCAGCGGTCCTGTTCCCATATGTTCCTGTTTCTGAAATTGGAATGTGTTGCAGTAGATGTGTTCTGTTAGCCCACTGTACCTCCCTCCTTATTTTTTTCCTTCTCAAAAGGCTGTTACAGAATCAATGCTGTATCTAGCAATTTGGAATTGAAGGATTAGAATGTCATGTTTCTGGTGGGGTGGATTGTGACTTGAGGGATTTCCAGTTATGCATTTATTTTATTTTTAAAGGTTTTTATTTATTATTTTTAGAGAGAGGGGGAGGGAGAGAGGTAGAGAGGGAGAGAGACATCAGTGTCTTTCACCTTCCTCCAACTACAGACCTGGCTGGAGACCTGGCTTGCCACCTGGTTATGTGGCCTAGCTGGGAATCAAACCAGCGACCTTTGGGTTTGCAGGCTGGGGCCTTATCTGCTGTCACCAGCCAGGGCCTAGTTATGCATTTTTATGTCTTGTTTTAACCTCACTTATCTCTGGGTGTGGCTTCTCCACCTGCCCAGTGAGGCAGGACTTCACCTTGGGAAGAAGCATCTGGAACTCTGAGTTAGCATCCCTTTCCTTATATAACTTTGTTTCTTAAAAGGTGTGAGGAGCCAGTGGGAGGGATGTGGTGATGGTTTTGTAAACCGTGGTCTTTCTGTGTAGCCAGCCACATGCACCGGCTGTCCTGCCAGCAGCAGAACGCAAGTGTGACATTCCCAAGGATGGAATGAACCGATTGAAGTTCAAGAGCAAGGCTTGGCTCCTCTCTTGGCTCACTATTGATCATTCTGTGATCCTTGCCAAAGCACTTTATTTCCCTGTACATGTTCTCCTTGTCTGTAAAGTTGGGATAGTGATGATAAAGATGATGACGATGATGGTGATGATAAGGTGTGACACATGGTTCTTGTAAAATGTTGTGAGGGATGTGTGAGAAAGGCTTTGTAAAGGGCAAAGTGCTTTTCACCTACAGCATGTTATCTGTGCACCCTCTGATCCAGGAATGGTAAGTAAGTCATATACATGGCACCACTTCCTACGTCCAGTCCTGTGGCAGACATTGCTAATCCGTCATAGCAGCCTTTCCCATTGAGTTGGGCCAGTGGCCTCAGAGTCCTGTTCAGTATGATGCTACCAGTCAGTCGGGATTTGCGTGGGATGGACGCACAGCCAATTCGTCATTAAAAAAAAAATTTTTTTTAAATTTAATTTAAAAAATATTTTATTTATTATTTCCAGAGAGAGGGGAAAGGAGAGAGGCAGAGAAGGAGAGAAATATCAATGTATGGTTGCCTTTCATCTGCCTCCAGCCACAGACCTGTGGAGGCCTGGCTTGCAACCTGGTTATGTGCCCTGGCTGGGGAATTGCAATTTGTTATTCTTGATTTAGTGTCTGTCTGTCTGTCTGTCTCTTTTTCAGAATTGAGGTGGAGCTACTTGTCCAAAATCTCAGTGAATAGGCAGAGGTAGAACTTCAAGCCTCAGATTTCTCCCAAGCAATGCTCTCCCTACTATTTGCACATACATTGTGTCAAAGGAATTAAAGTTAGCCCTGACTGGTGGCACAGTGGATAAGGTGCCGGCCTGTGAACACAAAGGTTGCTGGTTTGATTCCCAGCCAGGGCACATAACCGGGTTGTAAGCCAGGTCTTCAGCCAGGTCTGTAGCTGGAGGAAGGTGAAAGGCAACCATACATTGATGTCTCTCCCCGTCTCTGCCTCTCTCTGAAAATAATGAGTAAAATCTTAAAAAAAAAAAAAAGGAATTAAAAGTTAATTTGGTTTTGAGAACTAGAGGTTCCTGATTTTCTCAGGGTTGTCATCAAAGTAGGGCTAGATGACCTGCTTCTCTGCCTGATCCCAGAGTCATCAAAGAGGAGATGCTGGGGGCTGGGCCACTGGGTCAGCTGATGTCCCTTGTTCACTCCTGTAGTACAGATGACATGGCAGAGGGGCAAGTCAAGCACTGGGGTTCCTGGATGGTGATGTGGGTTTGCTATAAGTTTGCTGTTTACAGACTGGATCAGTTTCTCAGTCTCTGAGAATCTTAATTTCTACACCTGGGAAAGGGGATGGAATAATCTTTAACAAGAATGAAACAAAATAACATATTTGAAAAAAAAATTTTTTTAATTTATTATTTTCGGAGAGAGGAAGAAAGGGAGAGAAACATCAATGTCTCTTTCACCTGCCTCCAGCTACGGACTTGGCTGGAGGCCTGGCTTGCAACCTGGTTATGTTCCCTGGCTGGGAATCGAACCAGCAACCTTTGGATTTGCAGGCCGGCGCCTATCCACTGAGCCACCAGCCGGGGCCTAAAAGTGCTTTTTAAACTGAAGCACATGAGTTCATTTTTATGACTAGCACTAATTATTAGTGCTCCTTTGGGTAAATTGTTGAAACCCAGAGTCACAGATGGGTACCCACAAGGCAAATTGGATGTTGGTCTAAGGTTTGGAAAGTTCGGAAGTTTTAGACCTTGACAGAGGATGTGTTCCTGTACATCAGTCCCCACCATCCTCCACTGCAGTCATACGTGTGACCTGCCAGGCCCTGGGAGGTGCTCGCGTTTGGGCCCACTGACACAGCCTTTGTTTGTTTATCTGTTAAGTGGGAGAATGGTCCACCCACAAACCCCTCGCAGGCTTCCTGCAAGCATCCCCCAGAGGAGTCAGAAGTGCCTCATCAACTGAGAAACATGTGGGCCACGACAGCGCCTTTCTTTTCTTAAAAGGGAAAGGAGGGAGGCTGAGGTGAGGGTGGTATTGAGTCGCCATAAAAAGGATATAAATATTTTGGCTGACAAAGCAGAAGGAGGCTTCCTCTATAAGCTAAGGAGAATAAATGGAGTCAGGCGGTACTTGGCTCCCCACTCTGCCGTGGAAAACACAGGAAAACCTGCTTTCTAGTGAAGTGAGCTTGAGCTTTGTGTCAGGGATGGAATCTTCGATTCCCAGGGGCCGGCCCTGGTCCTGTGGGGGGCAGGGGACTCCCAGGGAGAAGTGCAACCTGATATCTCTCCCATGGGTGGAAATGAGTCCTGCAGGGCCGAGGAGGCCTGAGTGGTCCCCATGGCGGGCCTCAGCTTGCTGGTAACATTCAAAGTCGGTAGCTGTTTTGGCCAGCGTACTGGCTGCGTTATTGTCCAAGACAGCAGGCCTGAGGTCTGAGCCGTTTCTACCTCGCAGCTTTGAGCCTCTGCCAGACAAATCCCAACCAGCCCCAAGACTGCTGTAGAGAACTGCCGATGGGAGTTTTCATAGGGTGAAATTTTGCCGGGAATGTACGTTCCCTTTTATTTGGGGCTCCCGAGTCCTGCGAGCCAGGTGGACGTAGCCAGGGCGCTTGGGGAGGCGCAGGAAGAACAGGTGAAGGCGTTTTTGGATGCGGGCGGTTTTAATTTTTTTTTTTGCCATTTCATCAATTGGGATGAACTTAAACTATAAAAATTTAAGCGTGTTGACGTGAAAAGTGGAAAGTGAAACTGATCTGGAATAAAACTGAAACTGGCCTGAAATTTAGCCTGGGGGTGGGGGGGGGGCGGGAAGAGAAACTTCCTGGGGGCGCTGCTGCTGGCTGGAGGTGGGATTTGTGTTGAGACTCCTTTTAGGGTCAGAGGAGTCAAGCGCTCAGAAGGTAATTTAGGGATTATCTAACCTGGTACCAGCCCATATGCATTGCCACCCACCAGCCACCTGCGTGTGTGCCTTGGGCAGTTGAACGGTGGCCAGCCTGAATTGGGATGTGCTGTGTCGGGTCCACGCCATTTTATAGTGACCTGATAGGGTTGGGGTGGGGGGAGGGAGGCTGTAAGAGAGCTCAGTAGGAATTTTTAAAATATTGATTACAGATTGAAGTAACATTTTATATAAGATACATGACTCATACTAATTTCTCTACATAACCTTCTTACGAAAAACAATGAGGTGACTAGAAAATTTGAAGTTCCCTGTGCGGCTTATATTTTTATTGGACATGGGAGATCAAAGCCAACCTGCCCCTGTCAGAGAGGGGGAGTGACTTGTTCAGAGACACACAGCGGCTCCATTAGGGAGCTGGGTAGGCTGCAGGGCTTGGTATGGGACTGGGAAGGAAGGCTGATATAGTGGTGTAGGCATCAGTAGAAATAGGTGGTTAGAAGGCAGGGGTAATGGGGATTTAGGAGAGACACAGAAAGAAATGGGGAAAGAGGGAAAGGAGAAAGACAGAGGCAGGGGGAGAGAGAGAGTGATTTTGAGAGATTGAGATTAGTAATTTGGGGGAAGAATTAAGCTCTTTCTACCTTGCTTTTCCATTCCCCCTAAACATTAATTAAACAGGAAGGAAGAAAGTAGATCCAATAAAGCGGGCAAAAACAAATGTAAAAGATTACCTTCAACAATTTCTCTACTTGCCAAAAATTTTCAAAATGATTTTTGCAGAGTCTTTGGGTTTAAACTTTTTTTTTTTTTTCCTGAAAGAGAGTGCAGGGCAGGGCAGGACGTAGAAACCCAGGTCACAGGACGGGCTGTGGATTTTGGGTCCTGGGGGCCTGAATGCCTTCCTGTTGTGGAGTCATGCCTGTTCTCTGTTTCGATTTGGGAACCCGGAGGGCATCCTGCTGTGGTGGGCAGAGCTGATAGTTAGGGTGGGCATGTTAGGTAGCAACCCTGATCTAACCTGGTATAGAGACTGAAGCAGGTGGCTGGGCCTCAGGGGGAGCAGCAAAGCTCCCCTGAACCTGGGCAGCTAATGTTACAGCCCAGTTCTTCTATTTTGAGCCACCTGTTAGGAATTTCTGTTTTCCATCAGGAGTGCTTTCTGTCAAAAGATTGTTTAGGGTTCTTATTTACTTCACTTGATTTTTTTTTTTTTTTTTGCAAAATAAGATTTTTTGGCCTTGAACTCTAATTATCCATTTTTATATGCCAGGTACTGGGTTAAGCATTTAACATCTATTATTTAATATAACCACCCAGGAGAGTGGGTTTTGTTTGTTTTTAATATAAGGGTGTTGAGATTCAGAGGTGAATGGAGTCGCACAGATTACACAGCTAATTAGTGGCCGTTGGATTGAAGTTCAGGTAGTCACCAAAAGCCAGGCTCATAGCAGCCATTTCACTCTTTAAAGCCCTGGCCCCAACCCTGAGAGTGGAAAAGACTTTAAGGTGACCATTCTGTTTTATAGCTGAGGAAAGTGAAGTAACTGGCCCAAGGCGTGGAGTTGGTGATAGGCTGGGACTTGAACCCAGGTCTTTTAGATGCCCCGCTTGTGCCCCCATGGGGGTTGCACTGAACCACGGTGTCTTGGGAAGCGGCCTCTGCCCTCTATAGGGCTGGGGCCAGGCTCCCAGGCTCCCATTCCCTGGCTCCCAGCAGCGCCTCCGCAGACCAGCGGGTTGTGTGTTTCCTGTGCACAGAGCCTTTAATACCGCGTTTGAAAACAGTTGCAGAAGGTTTGCTGTAATTAATTACATTTGACATACTTGGAATCGGGGCCTCCTGGATTCAGAATGCAAATTTATGCCCAGACAGATGTAAGGTACGCTTGCAGCCAAGAGCTCTGGCACGTCCCAGCCAGGGCCTGCTGCATCGCTCGCTGTGCTGGTGGGACCGCCGTCACAGGCAGCGGAGTGGCGCAGGCAGGACTCAAACTCAGGATTCCTGGAGCCCACAGGCTGTTGGGGGAGAGTAACCCGGGTCTCTGGGTGGAGCCTTGCTCCTAACTCAGCCATGGTTAGGGGTAGTTTCTTGTCCCCTTTTGGGGCCTCAGTTTCCCTTACTATACAGTAAGGGCTTGCAGTAGATGATCTCAGGAAGCACATGCTGATAATTTGTTCAGGGGCAATTAATCAGTTGGAGTCGGCTTTTGAAGTACTGTGGATCAACAGCTGAGGTGAGAAAGGCTTGGAATAGGAAGGTGAGCAGGCAGCTGTTGGAACAGACAGGTGTACAAGGCCTCATGTTAGCACAAGATGTTGCTGACTTTCAGGGCTCCTCATAGGTCTCTCTCTTCAGCATCATCAGCCCATCCTCCTATCCACACACGCTTAATCTCACCCCCTATATTAGGTAGTTATTGCTTTGTACCAAATCATCCCCAAACTTAGTGGCTGAAGACAACAATAATGATTTATTGTCTCATGGTTTCCGTGAGTCAGGATTTTGGGAGGAGCTTCGTTTGTTGGTGTGATCTAGGGACTCTCTGTGGTTGTGGTTACATGCTGGCCCAGGCTGGGTCATCTTAAAGTCTCTGCTGTCACATTTGATGCTTACGGCTTGGAAGGCTCAAACAGCTGAAGTTCCTTGAGTGTCCATCCATCCATCCGTATCTATATCCATGTGGTCTCTCCAGCCTGGAGGCGGCGTTCATGGCCCGACTCCTGCATGGCGCCTGGGCCTCCAGAGTGCGTGTTCTAAGAGAGGGTAGAGTTGGACATGCCTTGGCCTTAGCCACCATGCAGCCTAACTCCCTCCTGTCTGTTGGTTGAAGTGGTTACAAAGCTGTGCCTCAGTTCAAGGGAGAGAGATGAAGTCCAGTTCTCTATGTAGCGTGTCAACTTCATATCGAACATGTGGGGTAAGATGTACAGTCATGTGGTCATCTTTGGGAATGCAGGCTGCCCTACTATTTGTCTACCCATCAGTCCGTCTGTCTGGCTATTCACCTGTCCATCCTGCTCAACTCACTCCCCCATCCACCCATTCTGTCTTTCCATCTCTTAGATGTCTGTCCTTCCCATCTGTTCATCCATCCGTCCCATTCATCTAGGCCATTCAATCACCTGACACATTTTGGGTACCTAATACATGCTAGGTACAGTTAAATTCTTTCAATAATGAACTCAAGTGGGAGAATGAGACTAATATTTATTGAAAACATACTCAGTATTAGTCTCCTTATCCTCAAAATAACTCTGTGTGATAGAGGTATTATCATCATCTGTTTTACAGGAATCCAGGGCATGAAGAAGCTAAATCACTTTCCTGAGGTCATTCAGCTTATTAGTATCAGAGCCAGAACTTGAACCCAGGACTTGCTGATCGCCCTGTCCCTAGCTATCTCCATTTCGAAGTGGCTGTCCAAGAGTTGGTCCTCTGTGTCTTTTTTTTTTCCAACTGAAAAGATGTTTTCTCTTTATAAAAATGATACATTCATCACAAAAACTTTCAAGCAATATGGAAAAATATGCTTATTTTTATAAAGTCACCCAAAATCCTATGGCAAAGAGATAGGGCAATGTTCACATTTTGGTGAACAATAGTCAAGTCATCTCTCTGATACTTAATTATATATGATTATAGTTTTATACAAATGAGTGTATTCTACATGCTGCTCTGTAGCCTGCTTTCATTTTCTTTTTTAAACTCTTATTACTGTTCTTCACCAGTAAATATGGTCTTCATTATATTTTAATTGATCTCCCAAAATTCATTGCCCTGCTGGATTTTGGTTATTTCTAATCTTCACATGTGATGTTTCTCACTTTTATGGTAATCACCATAACACCATTCTGTAGAAGGCTGAATGCTGAATCACCCTATGCTTACCTTCTACAGGTAGTGTAGACTACATTTTTCCTTGGAGATGGTCAGGTGCGCATTTTACACATTGTGGCCATCACCTTGCATTGCCAGTTATTCTTAATTTTGGATGTCTCAGTGGGCAAACTAATGAGATCGAACATCTGTTATTATGTTTTTATAGCCACTTGGATTTCTTCTTCTGTGAATCTCCTGTTTCAGCATTTTGCCCTTTTTTCTCTTGGGGTGTTTATCTTTTCCTTCATGTTTTTTTCAAGCTCTTTGAATTTTATAGATACTCTTATTTTTTTCACTAGAGTTATTGTTCTAAACTTTGTTAATGTTATTTAGTGGTGGTGGTGATGAAATAAAATGTTTACACTTTCGTGTTTTGGAACCTGTCTATACTTTTTTGGTCTTAGGCTTTACAAGACTTTTCCACATTAAGAATTTACAGTGAAAAAGGCTGCCTATAGAACGGGAGAAAACATATTCAAATCATATATTTGATAATTCTCATAATACATGAAAAGCTCCTACAACTCAACAACAAAAAAACCCTGTTACTTTAAAAATGGGTAAAACACCTGAATAAGTATTTCTTTAAAGAAGCTATACAAATGACCCACAAATATATGAAAATATGTTCAACATTACTAATAATTAGAGACATTTAAAATCACAATTAGATAGTACCTCATACCCATTAGGACTGTTACTATCAAAAACAAAAACAAAGCAAGTAGTATGGGCGAGGATGTGGAGAAGTTTTGTGTACTGTTTGATATATCTGCTATGGAAAACAGTTCCTCAGAAAAAAGAAAATAAAATGCCTATGATCCAACAATCATCCTTCTGGGTGTATATCCAAAAGAATTCATAGCAGGATTTCAAAGAGGCATTTGTTCACCCGTATTTATTGCAACATTCACAATAGCCAAGAGACAGAAGTAACTTGTATCTATTAATTAATGAATAGAGTCCTGGCTGGTGTGGCTTAGTGAATTGAGTGCTGTCTTGTAAACTGAAAGGTCACTGGTATGATTCCCAGTCAGGGCACATGCCTAGGTTGCAAACCAGGTCCCCAGTTGGAGGTGTGTGAGAGGCAACTGAACATTGATGTTTCTCTTCCTCTCTTTCTCCCTCCCTTCCCTTCTCTCTAAAAATAAATAAATAAAATCTTTTAAAAAATAAATGGAATGGATAAACAAAATGTATCTACATAAAATGGAATATTATTCAGCCTTAAAAAAGAAGGAAATCCTTTTACATCCTACAGCATGGATAAACCTTGAGGACATTGTGCTAAGTGAAATGATCCAGTCATGAAAAGACAAATACTGTATGATTCTACTCATATGAAGTAGGTGAAATACAAGGTGCATGTGGTCAGTTGGCAATAACATTGCATCTCCTCATTTCATGTGCTTCTTAATTTTGAAAAACTGTGTTTCTAAGGTTATGATTTAACAACACTATTTCAGATATAAAGTATTCTGAGAGCAACCATCATGTTGAAGGAATATGATGTTAGAGCAATGATAATTTCTGGACTGCGTGCAGGGTGAACTGCTAAGGAAATTGAGGACTTCAATAAGATCCCTTTTCATACAGTTTACAACATGAGGAAGGTGTCTGATGCTGATCCTGATGTCGCCACACCAACAAGGAAAACGCATAAGGTATGCAAGGATCGCATAAGTTCGGATGTTGTACACAGGATCCAGGAGATCATCAATGAAGATCCAGGATGTTTACCATGAGATTTTGAGAGAAGTAGTTGTACCGTGGATGAAGCAAGTCACAAATGGATGTCATTTTATCTTCCAACAAGATGGTGCACCAGCACATAACACCAAAAAGGTGGCAAAAATTCCTCAGTGTCAGTGTTCCTGAATTCTGGTCAAAGGAAATCTGGCTGCCTAGTTCACCAGATGCAAATTCTTTAGCCTATGCTGTATGTAGCATTTGTGAGAGAAAAGTTAATAAAAAACCTCATTCCAATAAAGAGGCTGTTAAAGCTAAGATTGAAAACATTACGATGTCCATGGATAAAGAAAAGCTAATGAAAGCATGCTCAAGATTCCCAAGTCTAATCGAGTCTATTACTGCAACAAATGGAGACTTTTTTGAACAGTTTAAAGAATAATGACTATGTTTATGTATTTACATATAAGAATACATTTATTTCAAAATAGAATACTTGTGGTATGTTATTTTACTAAAATTTTGCCAATTGATCGTGCGCACCCTGCAGTTTAACTTACAGAAACAGAAAGTAGAATGACGATGGTTGGCAGGGCAACAGGGAAATGGTGAGATGTTGTTCAATGGGTATAAGGTTTCAGTTTTACAAGATGAAAAATTTCTAGAGAGCTGTTACATAACACCATGACTGTACTTAGCACTACTGAGCTGCACACTTAAAATGGGTAAGGTGATTTAAAAAAAAAGTTAAACATGTATGTAACATAGCAGATCAACAGTTTGTCTTCTAGCAACATTAATAGCAGTCATCCTTCATTTTCAGCCAAGATCCCCAATGGGTGCCTGAAACCATGGATGGTACCAAACTCTATCTGCACTGTTTTTTTCCTATACATACACCCCTTTTTACTTACAGGAAGCACTTTATGGCTTCTCTTTGGCGTATCTGAATTGCCAGCATCACTACTTGAACTTTGGGACTAATATTAAGTAAAATAGTTGTAATTTGAGCACAGGCACTGCGATATCTCGACATTTGATCTGATAACCAAGAAGGGTACCAAGTAACAGATTGGCGGGTGGTATAAACAACCTGGGCATAGTCACATCCTGGGCGGGAGGAGCAGGGCCCTCAGGGTTTTGTCACACTACTCAGAATGGCACGTCATTTAAAACTCATGAATTGTTTATTTCTAGAATTTTCCGTTTAATGTTTTTGCCTTGATAGATGGTGGGCAGCTGAAACAGTGGAACTGCAGATTAGGGGCACTACTGTACCCTCAAGAAATCCTGGTGGCTTTACACTGTGCAAGAAGTGTATTATGAGTACTCATAATAGGATTGGTTATAATATTAAGTACCTGGGAGTAACACAAAGAACTTTAAAATATCCATCCTTATGTCTTTTATGATTTTGTGTAGGTCTTGTTGTTTTTTTTTTAAAGATTTTATTCATTATTTTTAGGGAGAGGAAAGGGAGGGAGGAAGAAAGGGAGAGAAACATCAATGTATGGTTGCCTTTTGTCTGCCTCCAGCTGGGGACCTGGCTGGAGACCTGGCTTGCAACTTGGGTATGTGCCCTGCCTGGGAATCGAACCAGTGGCCATTGGTTCACAGGCTGGTGCTTAATACACTTAGCCACACCAGCCGGGAGGTCTTGTTTTTGTTTTTGTTTTTATTTTACATTTAAATTGTTTATCTACCTGGAATGTATTTGCTTTAGAGGAGGGACAAAAGGATCAGGGTCTCTTTTTCCCCCAAATGGTAAACTACTTGCTGTAATTGATCAACCCATAATTGAATGATACATTTTTAGCTCCTTGAAATGCCGTCTTCACCTTATATTAAATTTCCATATTCTTAGGTCTATTTCTGGACTCTGCTACATTCTTTTGAGTGTACAGGTATAATGCTTTTGAATGTGATCACCTTAAAATAAACTTTAACACTAGAATCATGTTTTAGGAGCAGACTTACAGAATAGCATATAAATTGTCACAGGTGGTGCTCACTGAGTTGGGGCAGATTTCTGGGGAGCCCTTTCAGTGCACAGACTCCTTGCTCCTCGGAATGGGCTCTGAGGTTCAGTGAGGCTGGCTGACTTACCCTAGGTGGCTAACCGGCTCTCTCATTTACCATACCTGGGCAGTGGCAGTGTGGAGGTTGGAGCTTGGGTCAGTCCCTCTCAAAGCCCATGCACTTCCTTGAATGCTATTCTGTCCCTTGTGGGTACGTGGATAGGTTTCCTTAGGGGCCATATGTACCCTTGCTTCCCTTGTGCCTGGCACGAAGTGGTGCTAGTACATATTTACGGGATTGGATGGAAAGCAACAGTCATGGCTTATCTGAAACAGGACTTATTAAATGGATTATTCCTTGGATGCAGTGAGATGTGTGCTAACATTTGTTTTAATAAATTAATTTTAACTAATTAATGTAAACTAATGGTATTCCAGGAAAATCAGAAAATAAGGAAATAAAAAGATAGTGCTGAATCATTTGTAGCCCCTTTATGTTCACTATTAAAATGTGGTGCATTTCCCTCTAGTCGTCTTATAAGCATATTTTTATTATTTGAATCATAGTGTATTAGATTTTTTGCCTTCTGCCTGCCTTTCCTTCTGTCTTTTGTCTTCCTAATCAGTCATTTTCAAAACTGCGTGGTATTCACAGAAGAGAGTGAACATAGTTTTGTTTTTTTAATCTTCATCAAATCATTCATATATTTATTGATTTGAGAGAGAGAGAGAGTGGGCAACATTGATGTGAGAGAAAAACATTGATTGGTTGCCTCCATACATGCCATTATTGGAGATCAAACCATCAGCCTCGGTATACCCTGACCTGAGTTTGAACGTGCAACATTTTGGTGTACGGGATAACATTCCAACCAACTGAGCCACCCAGCCAGGGCTAAAAACAGTTTACTTAACATTTAGGTTGGTTCTAATTTTTTTTTTATAAAATTACACCATGAAGAACATCTTCATACATAAAATACTCTGATAGTTTAAGGCCATTCCCTTTGAACATTAGTTTAACACATTTCCAAATATTCTGCCCTTTCTGGGGTATTTATTGGTACGAGGCCCTGACAACCTCTGTTGATCTGGAAAATAAATATGGTAAATTATTTTTTACAATGTTTCATTGACGGGGGAGGGAGAGAAAGAGGCAAAGAAAAGGGAACTGGTTTAGTCAAGGAACTAAACTAGCATGGATGACCCATGAACATAAACAACATGTGGGATTGACTATGGGAGGGGGGATGAAAAGGGTGGGGCAGAGCAGAGCAGTGGGGGAACAAGGGATACATGTAATACAATAATAATAAAATTAAAGTACCAACAAATGTTACATTGACTTGATTATGACCAGGCTTCATAGTCGATGAAGAAACCTGAAGTATGTACGGAAAAAAGACTCCATAATTCTACCCCTCTCCATGATGATAGCTGTTAATTTCATGTTTATCCTTATATTAGTTATTTATACAAACACTAACTTTTCAGTGAATTATTTTTAATCTCAGTCAGAATTCTCTAATAACTCATTCTTCTTCATTTGTGCAGATAGTCTATGTTGGGATGACATTCCTTTCTCTTTTGAGATTCTAAACTCCTGAATTTATCCGTCTCCCAACCATCCATTAAATATTTATCCCAACGATGGGTGTGACTCCTGATTGGTGACAAGATGCTGAATCAATATGAATCCTGTTTACAGCTATCTATGAAGTGCTGTACAAAGTGTTCAGTGCTCTAAGACTGTTGCTGGGGTTGTTTGGCGAAGGGAAAGATGAAGGTAAAGGGAATCCAAGGCAACTTCCTGGAGGAAGTGGCGTTTGAGTTTGGCTTTGAAGGACAGATAAGATTTGAGGGTCTAAAGATGGGTCTGTGGGAGGAAAGGGATGGAGCGGAACATTCTGGGCCAATGAAATAAATAGCATGAATCATCGAAGGCAGATGAACTTAGCTGTAGTGAATTTTTAGTGTTGAGTATACATGTGGGGGAGGGGGCAACAGTAGGTTTCTAGTTGTGAGTACACAAAACAGTTTATTCATGTACTATTTATTGTATAATTATTGCTTTATATTAACTTTAAACCTCCTTTTACCATTGCCTGCATTTTACTGTAAATCAAATTCTTTGAAAGCTGATGAATCACAAACTTGTGCCCGAATATGGTTATCCCTTATGTGGGCCCACCAGAACATTCACTTAGAACTCTTGTCTGGAGTGGGTGAGGGTAGGTGAGAGGGTCAGAGTGTGTGTGTGTGTGTTGTGGGGACAACGTGGATGGGGAAAGAGGAAGAAATTTAGTCTTTGGTAACCTAGCCTCAGGTCAGAACAGTGTTTTAACTTTGCAAAGTGGTTCTGCAAATGTGTCATTGCTCCCTCCTGGTATCCTGACACAAGGCCTGTGACTTCTTCCAAGTCTTAGAACAAGTCAAGGCAGTGACTATCAGACTTCCGTGGCTGACCCACGGGAAGAAGTACATTTTATGTCACCATCTAACATGCTTATAGATAAAAGCAAAAGCAGGGGACGGTATTCAACTTAACCACTTGTGAAGCATTCTGCTATTTCCTCTTCTATTTTATTTTTTAAAAATGCTGGCTGTGATTCATTTAAATTGATACTAGGACCCAACCATGGGTCATGACCTGCCTTTGGAAAATTACTAGCCTGGAGGCTCCTGAATGAAGCCAGGCCTCTGGATTCTCCTGTTAGTACCTCCTAACTGTGAGCGGGTAGAATCCAGAGCCTCTTTCCAAAGATAAGGAATAGATCAAGTACTGGCTGCCCGCCTGGCTCCCCCATTCTCATGAGGAATATTGGTCTTTGTAACTCCTCGTTTATGATGTAAGGACATGAAGCAGGCAGCTGTGGAGCTCCCGAGTTGGTGAACTGAACCGAACCAGTTTCCTAGAAGTGATAAGAAAGTACAGGTTCCAATGAGCCCCAGAGATCAGACTCATTATTGGAGATTATCTCAGATAGGTATAGGATTATAGGTCTTTTTAGAATATATATGCAAAAGAGAAATTTAAATTTTCTTTATTGACCATGAACCTCTTTTGTAATACTACAGTGAGTCAAACATTTTTGAAGAATTTGCTATATTTCTTTTTCAAATCAGATTTCTAAAGTTTAGTATGAATAAAGGCCAACGTAGGAACGGCAAAAACTCTGTGTGTGTGTGTGTGTGTGTGTATTTGTGTGTGTATTATGGAAATTTGTTAAACTAGTATTTACCTTTGACCCAATAATTCTCTTTGGGCATATATCCAAAGGAGAGGAGTTAAAATATAAAAATATTTCATATTCAAAGATGTTCTTTACAATGTAATTGTACAAAATCTCAATGGGAGGCCTGGCAGGAGTGTGCAGGGTGGGACTGAGTGCTGTGGCTGATGCTGCCCTGGCTCCAGGAAAAACAGTTATCAGGCTATGGCTTAGGTAAATGGTACAGCAAAGTGGCTAAGGATGTACACTTCAGAGCCAGGTTACCAGATGCAAAACCCCAGTCTCTGTCCCTTTCAGGCCACATGCCTTTGGGCAAATTACTTAACCTTTCTTGGCATCAGTCTTCTCATCTGTAAAATGGGTGGATTGAGACTTAGCTGGGTAGAGATTAAGGGCACTAGACCAGTGCAAAATTGTTCTGAGGATGAAACCAGAGTTACCCATAAATGAAAAGGGATTGGACTTCAGAGATGTTCCAGGCCTTTCATTATGAATTCTAGCTGTGGTTGGTTGGTATCAGTTCAATGGATAGACCGTAGTGGGAAAGAGATGCTGAGATGTCTAGTCACAGTGTAGGGGTGGCCTAGCTTACTTTTTCTACTCATGGGCTTCATGGGCCTCACTTCATCCATGGCTGGAAGCTCTAATGTATAAAAGGGTTGAGGAATTGGCTGTGTTGTAGTACTGTGACTCAGAGGTGGGTGGATTTGAGGCCATATTTTCCAACTGTATATATTAAAATTTCTCAAAGCTATAATAACTAAAAGAGGGTGGTACTGGCGTAGGCATGGACACACAGATAACATGAGATTACAGTCCAGAAACAGACCCAGCTGTGGGGTAACTTTAGTCCTGGTAACACCCTGTTTTGGTTAATGTTGGTTTTAAATATTTGGATGTCTGATAAACATCTCTTCCAATGATTTTCCTTTCACAAGTTTCATTAACCTCACTCATATTCTACTAGATGAATTTTAGAATCATTTTTTTTCCGAGATAGAAATTACCTGTGACTATATTAAATTTATGCATTGAATTCAGTAGGAAGGACATTCTTACAATACTGCGTTTTTCTGCCCAGTAACATGGTCTGTTTCTTTAGTCATTCATGCTCCCTTATATGACCCATAGTAAAGTTTTGTAGTTTACCACATAAGTTATGGAACATTTATAAGTGTATTCTTAGATATTTGATATTTTTTACTGCAATTGTAAATGGGTTACTTTTCCTTATTGTATTATGTATTTTGCCTAATTGCTCCAAGTACATAGAAAAGCTATTGGTTTTAATGTTTGTTACTTTGTTAGTGGATGACTTACAATATTATCTTTTTTAGTTCTACTAGTTTCTTGTGGTTTCTAGGTAGATGATAATATCATATGCAAACAATGCTCGTTTCCTTTCTTTTATAATATTGTCTTTTTTTTTTCTTGTATTATGAGTTAAGTAGAGCAATTTGAATAATGTCAGGGATAACAAGTAACAAATATTCATGTATTGTCTCATTTCTTCTTTTTGTGGGGAAGATTGTAGTGTTTTGTAATCAAGTATGAAGTTTTATTTTCATTTCCAACTTGTATTCTTTATTACTAAGTAAACATCCTTATGGCGTGTTGCTAAGAGCTTTCCCTTTTTAATTTTAATCAAGATGGAGGTGAGTGGTATATTTAGGAGGGATTTTCACTTTTCTATATTTGAATTTTTCTTTTGCAAGGGGGTGTGACTCATCCCCTCCCCCACTATAAAGCGACTTAGTAATGAGAGAGAAGAAAAAAAGGATGATGAATTTTTAACAAATGCCTTTTCATTATGTACCCAGATGGCCATATGGTTTTCTTACTTTGATCTGCTAATACGATGAATTGTATTAATAGATTTCCTAATATTAAACCATCCTAGAAGGAACCCATTTTGTTCGTGGCGTTTCATTATTTTAATCCATCCTGGGTCTATTTTGTAGTGCTATTTATTAGTGAGATTGTCCTGCGTTTTTATTTATAGTGTACTGTTTTTGTCATTTCTTTTCTGAGGGTTATGCTTAGTACACTGGGTATAAATTGGAAATCTTTCCATCATTTTTAGTGATCTGGAAGAAGGAGGACAAATATATTTCAAATTGTATACCTGTCGGTGGTAGCCACTGAGATGGCTGTGTTGAGAAGGATTCTGAGGCCCTGTCGTGTGTAAACAATTTACAGAGTGTAGGAAGTGAGCTTCTAAGCATGCATGCCAGATGTTTATTTGTAGTCCTTGCCAGGAATTATTTATATTGCATGGGAATTAGCTATCTTTTGAAAGTTTAGGAGGACTTGCCTTTATAACTGTCTATCTTGTTAGGCTTTTGGAGATAATTATTTTTCCACTGTAATTGTTTCTTCAATACGTTTTTGGCTTTTGCTTCTTTTTGAAATAAGTTAGGTCATTTATATTTTCTTAGGATTGTTTTTTATTTCATCAAGAATTTGTACTTACATTGAACAGATTTTTTTAAAAAAAGAATTGGCCTCTTTGTATTTCCTAGTCTAATTTTCTTGTAGTCGTAACGTTTTTTTGTTTATTCTTTTTGTTGAATACTAATATCCAGGCCTATTTATTATTTTTACACTTTACCTCTTAAAATTTTAAAATCAATTGTCAATTTTAACTACTTAAAACATTTCCAAAATATTATGTTTATTAATATAAACATTAATATTTGTTAATATTCATCTTTTTGCTCTTTCTGAATTTTTATTTTTGAATTGAATCTTTAACGCTTTCTATTTATTTTGCTCTTTCATAGTAACAGTGTTTCATCAGTGAATTTTCCTCCAAGTGCACTTTTGAGCACATCCCATAAGCCTTACTCTAAAGCATGTGTTACTATTTTCTCCCCTAAATAGCTTATACTCTTACTTTTGCTATTCTGTGTGGCCTCAATATTTATTTAAAGGCTATGATTTAAATTTTTGTGTGATCCCTTTCATTGCGTTAGTTTTTATTTTTATCCATTTGTAGTTTGTGAGAGAATGTTGCCAGTGATGATGTTGCCTTTTGTAATTTTTAGAAATTTAAACATTTTCTTTCAGACTATTAGCTTGTGTATATGTTTAATTCCCTTGCAACAGAAGCAATTTCTGCTTTTCAGGCTTATTATTTGCTAAATACATATACTTCCCAATTTCCTATATCATTGACATTATTAATTACATTTTCAAATTCCCTGTAGAGCTCTAATCGTATTATTTTTTTCATTATTTCAAGAATTTGAGAATCTGATATCTTTTGATTCTATAATGTTTCTTTTGATTTAATCTTTTGTTCTTTACATGTTCCTTTCTATACTTTGTTGCTACTTTATGTAACAGAAATATACCTGCTTGCTACTTTTTGTCATATATTTATTAACTTTAATCTGCCCAAGTAGGCCCTCCTTGACCTGTTTTATGCTTTCTACTTTAGGTGTAGTTTCTGTAATTTTGTAATGCATTTTCTGCTCTCACCTTTAATTCCAGTGATTTTTTAATTAATTATTTTTAAACTTTTTTTTTTTTTTTTTAAGATTTTTATTTCATTATTTTTAGAAAGAAGGGAAGGGAGAGAGGCAGAGAGGGAGAGAGACATCAGTGTATGGTTGCGTTTCACCTGCCTCCAGCCACAGACCTGACTGGAGACCTGGTTTGCAACCTGGTTATGTGCCCTGGCTGGGGAATCGAACCTGTGACCTTTGAGTTCGCAGGCCGGCGCCTTATCCACTGTGCTACCAGCCAGGGCCTTAATTAATTTTTTAAAAAGCTTTTTTATTCATTATTTTCAAAGGGGGCAGGGAAGGAGAAAGAAAGGGAGAGAAGCATCCATGTGTAGTTGCCTTTCACATGCCTCCAGCTAAGGATCTAGCTGGAGACTTGGCTTGCAAACTGATATATTTTTTTTTTAATAGAAAGCATTTCCTGCTTTCTGTTGTTGGAATTTACCTGGTATAACTTTACATATTTATTTTACTTCTAACCTTTCTATGCCCTTTAAAAAGTAGCGGTATTTCTTTCAGATAGCATGTAGTTTTTTATAAACACTCAGAGTTTGAGTGTGTTTTTAACACGGAATTTACTCCTATTTATATTTATTGCAATACCTAATTTTTTTACATTATCTAATTATAGTTTTCTGTTTTTGTAAGTATTTATGTAACTAAGAAGATACTTTTGAATCATTCCCATGTGAATGGCAACTTGAATGAATAGACCATTTTGGGTTACATATTATATCTTTGAGCACTTCCTCTAAAGATATTCTGTGGTCTTATGTTGTCATATTGCAGAAAATAATTCAGAGGCCACATGATACTTTACTTTTGTGATCAATTCCCCCCACACCCACCTCCACCCCACCCTTCCTGAATTCCTGTATCATTCTTTTTCACCCTTGAAATTCATTATTCCAGGCACTATCTAGGTTTTGGTGTCTTATAATTAGTTTGCCAGATACCTGGTACATACATGTAGTCTACAGATTTAGCTCTCAATAGATAATTTTTGTTCCATGTGTTCCACCAGTCTCATCTCTCTCTTTTTTTTTTTTTAAGGTTTTATTCATTATCTTTAGAGAGAAGGGCAGGGAGGGAGGAAGAAAGGGAGAGAAATATCAATGTATGGTTGCCTTTCGCTTGCCTCCAGCTACAGACCTGGCTGGAGACCTGGCTTGCAACCTGGTTATGTGCCCTGGCTGGGGAATTGAACCAGTAGTGACCTTTGGGTTCTTAGGCTGGCACCTTATCCACTGTGCCACCAGCCAGGGCTGTCATCTCTTTTTGGAATGGCAATTTATGCATATTCATCCATCCCTGTTGTTTGTTTTCCATACTTTTTCTTTTGATTAGTTTAGTCTCTTTTTTTTTTCCCTCTGAATTTCCTAAGTGCTTCTCCAGGTTATCCTTTGCCTCACTCCGTTTTCCGTGCTGACTGTTGCTTCTGGTGATGGTTTTAATTCTGCAGGACCATTATTTCATTCCTTGCAGTGCTTTCATTCCTTTACTCTTGGTTTTGTTGCCTTGAATTTTGTTGAACAGGCAAAGGAGAATGTGTCTAAAATTTATTTCAGCTTTCTAGAGTAAAACTAGGTTTTATATGTTCCTTCTCTGAACCTTGATTAGTGTTCATCTTTTCTTTCTGTTACACATTTTTATTTCATTGACCTCCTCCCGTGCTTCATTTATTCATTCTAAATAAGAGAAGGTATGTTCTGATAGGGTGTCTATCCTAAATGATATTGGTAGAGCTGCCTCCTCAGATTTTGAGTTGAAAGGGGTGGGATCAGCTGTTGTAAGTTTCTATGACAGATAAGTGGCCCATCAACAGCCCTGGGGGGTTGAGGGGCCGGACTAGGGCTATAGGTTTTCTCAGCCTGGGTTCCATCGTCTGGGTTAGTGATGCTACACTGTAAAGTGCCAGGGGTCTGTGCCCAGATTCTTTCCTGAAGGGGTCAGAGCTAAGTTGGAAAGGCTGACTGGAAGAAGCTTTGCAACCTCTGGGATTTCTGTGTAGAAATCAACCCCGCCCCACTGCCTGCCATGTTTTATTTTCATCTTACTGATTCTGTGTCAGTGTCTCAAGGAGGGTGGCTATGACGTGGTCCCTCCCGATACCATTTGGTTTGTCCCCACCTTCCTAACGTCTGGCAAAAGTTACTCAAGTGGATGGCTTGTACATGAAATTAGGTTTCAGGATCTCTCTCTCTCTGGGAAACTACATATAACATAAAACTTACCATCTTCATTGTATGTACATTGTGTGTGTATGTACAATTGACAAGTGTTACTTGTCATATTACATTCATATTACTGTGCTACTGGTTTACAGAATTTTCTCATCTTACAAAACTGGAACTCTACCATTAAACAATTCCCCAACCCCCTACTCCCATCAGCCCCCAGCAAACCACCACTCTGCTTTCTGTGAATTTGACTCCGGGGGAGAGGAACCCAAAATAACCCCAGAAGTTATTTATTAAAAAAATGTGTATTTATTCTTATGTGTTTAAACTTCCATCATCTTCAAAGTACTCTTCATTTGATTCAGTAGACCTATCAACACTTCTTCCACTGCTCAAAACATTTTTGAACACGTTGATTGTGATGTCTTTTAGTGCTTCTGATGTTTTTTGTTTCATCTCTTCCACATTGGCAAAATATTTTTCTTTGAGGGCTATTTTCATGAGGAAGCAAAAAAAACCAAAAGTCTCTCAGGATGAGATCAGGTGACTAGGGAGGATGGGGCTTGGGGATCATGCTGTTTGGGTCAAAAACTGCTGCATACTCACTGGGGTGTGGGCAGGTGCATTCATAAATCACCCATATGAAATAGGCAAAGGCACTGAAAGAGTCTTAAAAAAAATTTACTGAAGCCGAACTCAGCCTCTCACAACACCACCAGCTGGTACATTGATACAGATAGGTTCCTGGAGCCCTCACATAGTGGGGGGAGCCTGTATTGCAAGGGGACTGCCCTCCAGAAGATAATTCCAATTTTTTTGGTTCCCCGCATCCCTTGTAGCTACCGTACAAATATTTGTCTTTTAATGACTGGCTTATTTTCACTGAGCATTATGTTCTCAGAGTTCATTCATGTTGTTGAATATGTGAAAATTTTCTTTCTTCTTAAGGCCGAACAATATTTCACTGTATATACCACATTTTATTTAGCTACTCATCTGTTGATGGGTTACTTCTACCTTTTGGCTGTCACGAATAATGCTGATATGAATATAGGTATATACCCAGGGGTACAATTGCTGGATCATGTAATAATTCTATGTTTAATTAAAAAAAAAAAACCTCATAGTTTTCTTCCTACTTTAAAAGAAATTATTATGGAAAGTTTCAGAAATATGCAGGATAAACAAAGTTGTATAATGACCCATTGTCCGCTTGAACGTGTTGCCTTTCTGTATCTATACCTATCTGCTCTCCCGTTCCGTGTTGATACTGGTTATATTATTACAGCTGCTTCAGGACAAAGTTACATAAATAAAATGGACAATCGTAGCTGAAGGTTTGATACACGGTTATATCCATGTACTCATGCTCCTGTCGAAATACAGAACATTTCCAGCCCAGCATGTTTCTTTGCATCCTTTGTCAGTTGCCGCCTCCTCCCTCAGACAACCTGTGTCGTTGTCTGCGTTAGACTAGTTTACCTGGTCTAGAGCTCGATATAAACTGAGCCCCCAATTTTACCTTCCTGTGGTCAGTCTCCTGGGGTGGGGAACAGCGGAGGAGGTGTTCGTGGGCCCTGCGTTCTTCCTCATAGGACTCCCCTCTTTCACCCTTTTGTTGTTCTGGGCTTCAGTGTCAGGTTCTGTTGCCACTGCCTTCGGGTTTTGTTTTTATTCTGTTCTGCTGTATTATAAAGGAACCCAGTGAAAAAGTCCCAGCATTTCTGCAACATTTTTAAAACTCGTTGCATTATATTTAACACCCCCTTTTTATTATAAAAACAGTTATTCATATATTGAAATTTTCCAATACAGAGAACTAGAGGAAAAGAGATCCATCATTGTTATTTAACGCATAATCATGAGTAGCCTTGCTCTGTGTTAACTGTGTCTTTTTACCGTGTGCTTTTTTCCTTTGTGTAATGTAACTGTCATCATAGTGTGCATA
This sequence comes from Noctilio leporinus, assembly GCA_004026585.1. Taxonomy (NCBI): domain Eukaryota; kingdom Metazoa; phylum Chordata; class Mammalia; order Chiroptera; family Noctilionidae; genus Noctilio; species Noctilio leporinus. The sequence continues at coordinate 233,704 of PVIW01001935.1, forward strand.
CAACTGTATATCCTGCTTTTTCACTCAATATTGAAACGTGATGATTTTCCTACCTAGCTCTGTGAGTGTCATGGTAATCATTTTTTATTGGCTCCATAGTAGCAGCAGTGTAGGGGTTGTCATTTGTGCCTCGCACTGTACTAAGTCCTATGAGCTCATTGGATCCTCACAACACACCTGTGAGGTATGTATGGTTACTCCCATTTTATAGATGGAGAAATTGAGGCCAAATGCCATGTCACACATTAGATGAGTAGGAAGTCCAGGAGCCCAACCCCAAGATAGTCTAGCTTCTGTCCTCAAGACTTACACAGTGTTAAATCCATCATTCCTCTGAGTGGGCCATGGAGGGATTTTTATCCTCCAATTTACAGATAGGTAAACTGAGGCACAGAGCAGGAAAGTGACTTAAGTGAGATGAGGCAGCAGGGAAGTGGCCAAGCTGAGGCTTGAGCCCAGTCTCCTATGTCCTACTACCATCTCCTTCCCCTATTTCTGGAGATTATTTGTTCTGCCTTGGGGGTCCTGCCTTGTTTCTAGTTCTTCCTCAGGGTAGAATCACCCCCGCAACCCCACCTTTTTTCAAGCTTCTGCTTTTCCTTGTATTCTCCTTGTCATCATTCCAAACAGCTCTCAAGTCTCCTCACCTCCCTGGGCCTCAAGTTTCTTCATCTTTAAAATGGGCTTCTCCTTTCTCCCATCCCATCCGGGTGCTGTGGCATGGTCCCTCTCACGGTCGTGGCCAGGCCGGCACTTTCCCAGACACTAGCAGAGAACTGTACTTGCGGCTGAGCCAGCATCTGCTTCCCCATCTGGTCCCAACTTTTTCCTTAATTACCCAGTGAATTGGCTCTAACAAAACGCTGACAACTTGAATGAGACATTAGCTGATACATCAGCGCTCGTGCCAGAGCCTCATGGGCTTTTCCAGGACGTGACGAGCCCGGGCCCCGAGAAGGCCTGTGTACCCTGGCTGGAGACCCCTTCTAAGCGGAGTGGCGGGCCCAGTCCAGGTACAGGGTTCTTGCGATGCTCATAAATGCCACCTCAGTGGCTGAACCCCAGGCTTTCTTGTGCTTGGGGCTGGGTCAGAGACCTGGGAGCAAGTTTTGTTCCTCTCTCCTGTCCCTCTCTTGGTCCCTAGCCATTCAGGTGGTTTGTTTCAAGTCACTGTTCTTCAGATGAGTTTTGTTTTGTTTTGCTGCTTCTCCACGGTTCTGACCGGTCCGGAAGCAGCAGGGCTAAACGTGCTAGGCAGCAGTGGGTGGGGTGGGGTAAGGGGTGGGAGGGGTGTTCTTGGCCTCTGGTGCCTTCTGCCACCTTGTGGGGCCTGTTTTGGCATCCATATCCAGTGGGGTGTGCTACCTACTGCGTTTCATTCTAATGCCTGTGACCCCGAGAAGAAGGCAGAGCTTCTGCCTTCTCATTGTTAGTACAAGGAGCCAGAGGCTAGGTGGTAGGTGTGAGGAGCATCGGCTCCAGGGCCAGCCAGTCTCGTGTAAGTCTTGCTCCTGCCACTTCCTCCTGTGTGACCCTGGCCAAGCTGTCCAGCCTGTCCCATCTCCGTTTCTTTTTTGTAAGCTGGAGATTAGAGAACCTCATGAGTACGTTATAAAGATGGGATGAGTCAATTTATGTAACGCACCCAGCACATAATCACTCACATGTTTTCTGCCCCCTCCCCCCACCCCGTTTTAAAGTTCATGTGCAGCAGGTTAATTGTACTCAGTTTAGGGTGCATCATCATTTTGGCTCATTACAGTTCCCCTTCTTGCTTCATTCAGTTGTTTCTCTTTATTCCCATTTTCCCTCTGGCTCTGTGCTTCCCTGCCTCCAAGCCATTCATTCTATGCATTTACCAAGCCTCTTTTTGTTTATATTCATTCTTGCAAAGTGTGTGCTGTTGTTTTGGGTCCATGTTTTAAAAATTTACATCAGTGCTCTGGTGTCTCAGTTTCACTCTATTTCTCAAACGTTTGTACTCAGCTGCAAGGTTCTGAGATCCATCTCGCCATTTCTAGCTGCTGGGTGCAGCTCTCACGTTTTACCCAGCCGCCTTTCGGGGGTGGACAGCCCAGATGCCGCAGTCCCACCCCACCACAGCTAGAGCCGAAGTGGGCAACGTTACACATGCGCCCACGGGGACTTCTGGGAGACCTTTGTTACCATGTGGACCCGGGGGTGGAATTTAGGATGGAATGAAATGTATTTGAAGGAAACAATAGGAGTGGATGTTTTCATTCCCTGAGTTGAGTAAATCGTAAAATAGCACTTGGCCAATTAAGAAGTTGACTGTGTTTTGGGTTTATCTTGAATCTTAGCCAAGAACCTCTTTTGTTCTTTTAAATTTTTAACTTGAAATCACATGAATACATGTTCTTGGAAAAACAATTCAGATGACAAAGGAGTAGAATAAAGAACAAAAATAGAAAGGACCCCTTCACATTGGTCCCCTTCCTCCTAAGCCCCATTTCCTGTAGGTAAGCAGTAGTGACAGTGGAATATATTCATACGAGGCCGTTTCTTGTACATGTACATGCACAAATGTGAACTCTTCCTCCTATGCAATACAAAGTCTGTCCTGAAAGTATTGCCCACGCAAACTGTCTTAATTATATGGACATTGGCTCAATACTGTTGGGACAGATCTCATAGCTTCGCTTTTCTCACTTTATAGAATGTCATAAGGTCATTCCGTGTTAGTCCCAGTAGATCTGCTTCAGTTTTTATCTATGCACAGTATTTCGTTTTAAGGATCTACCATAGTTTATATACCAGTCTCCTTCTGATGGGTGTTTTGCTTGTTGTGAGTTTCCTAGCTAATATAACCAGAGGACCAGCACTTCTTGGGGTTGTTGGTCTGCTGGTGATGAATTCTTTTAGCTTTATTTTATTTTATTGTTGTTGTATTACATCCATCCCCTTTTTGCTCCCCTCTGTCCCCCTCCCCACCCACCCATTCCCCCCAAAGTCAATCCCACCTGTTGTCCATGTCCATGGTTCCTTTATACTAGGTTCTTCTTTTAGCTTTTTGTACTTCTTTATTTTTGAAAGATATTTTTGCTAGCTATTGAATTCCCATTTGGCAGGGTTTTTTTGTTTTGTTTTGTTTTTGTTTTTTTTTTTTGTTTTTCAATACTTTACAGGTGCTGCTTCACTGATTTCTGTTTTGTTTCTGATGAGACATTGGCTGTTGTTCTTATGAATGTTCCTTGCTATGTTATGTCTTTTAATAATTGTGACTGCTTTCAGATACTCTCTTTATTTCTGGTTTGAACTAATTTGACTGCAATAAGCCTGAGAGTAGTTTTCTTCAGCTTGGCATCCACTGAGCTTCTGGTTATCCGGGGTGTGAGCAAAAGTCGGTGTGTAGTTGTTCGTATGAAAAAAATTATAATACAAGAATAAGTCATAATAGAATAAAGCCTGTGTTTTTGTGTTTACCCACCCCTGTATTGTTTGCACCAAATTAGGAACTATGAGTCATTATTTTTTAAAAATAACCTTTCCTCTTTTTATTCTCATTCCCTTTTTCCTGGCTCCAATTGCATGTGTGTTAGACCTTTTGAAGGTGTTCCGAAGCTCATTCATGCCCTGTTTACATTGTTTCATCTTTTTTCTGTTTCATTGTTAATAATAGCCAATGCTGCATCTTCATCGGTCTTTTCTTCTTCAGTATCTAATCTGTTCTACATCCCAGGAATTGTATTTTTCATCTCTAGAAGTTTGATTTGTATCTTTTTACATCTCCCATGTTTCCCTCTACAATCCTAAATTTATGGAGTGTGTGAATGATAGTTATTTTATGCCTTTAAAGTCTATGACCTGTTGTTTCTGGGTCTGTTCCTATTAATTTGTTTTTCTGCTTTAATGCATGTTAATTTTTGATTGGCACATGTTGTGAATTTAACATTATTCAGTATTGGATGATTTAATATTCCTTTACATATTTTTGTGCTTTGTTATGTTATTGCTGTTGTGTTGGTTTCTTCTTGTTGCCCCAGACTTGCCGGCTGAAAACTGCATGAATTTATTTTCTTACAGTTCTGGAAACTGGAAGCTCCAGATGGGTTTTGCTGGGCTGAAATCAAGGTATTGGCTGGGCTTTGTTCCTTCTGGAAGCTCTAGGGGAGAATCTGTTTCCTTTTTCCAGCTTCTAGAGGCTGTTTGCTTTCCTTGGCCTATGGCTCCAATCCCTTTATCATGAGAGACAGCAAGGTTGGGCAGAGTCCCTCTCATGCTGCCATCTGTCTGGTTCTCTCTCTTCTGCTTCCCTCTTCTACTTAGAAGGACTTGGGCATAGGGCCTACTCAGGCGATCCAGTTCTTGAAAGAACGAGATAGTCTGTTTTGAAAGAAGCAATGCTGAGTGGGTAGAAACAAAACCATGTCCGCGTCACCTCTGAGCCACGCTCTGGCTCTGACAGCAAACCTAGCCACCCTGGCCCTTGGAGCAACATTGTTCATGGTTCTCGCAGGGGTGTTGGGTGCCTGCGCCCCTGAGTGGCTTGTCTCATCTGAACTTGGTTTGACAATGGCATTCTGCCCCTCCCAGGTTCCAGCCATTAGCTCTTTCCCACCACCTGGGGCAGGTGAGGCTTCCTGGCTTTCACTCCCTCTTGGTGGAACCGAGACTGGCCTAGAACTGTACCACGCTGACATGGAGCAGGTTGGAGGGGATGTCAGCCCTGGAGCCCCAGTTCCTCAGCCCCGGGGTGGAGGTGACCCACTCCTGGGAGAGTCAGTCTGGGAGAGCAGAGGAGTGTGTGTGTGTGTGTGTGTTGCCTGGTGAGAGAGCCCATGGTGCTGTGTCCATTCCATTTCTGAGGCAACTGAACAGGAGGCCTGGTGGGGCCAAGTCTTACCCATCCCTCAATTGGCACCAGGAAACAAGGGCCCGGAAGGCTGGGGGATGCCCCTAAATTCCCTCATTCATCATTAATAGGTGACTTTTCTGAGGGTGATCTGGGACCTCTGCAGCAGATGCCAACCCCATCCTCACACCTGCAGTTTCTGAATCTTGGGGGGTGGGGGGTGAGGGCGAGCATCCCAGCTTTTCACAGACTTCCCAGGCAGCCTTGCCCCACGCACCCCAGGTGGAGGGCTCCCTGGGTGACTGTCTTTGAGGAGGCTGAGTTTTTCCCTGTCTCCGTTTTTCTTGGAAAGATTTTCTTTCCTCAGGAGGGGACTGTTGAACTAGTTGATCCAGTTTTGAGGATTTCCATCCTTCGATTTGAACTGCTCCTTTCAGAATGGGGGGAGGGGATCACCGATTGAGCTTGGGAGAAAGTCTGAAGTGTGTGTGAGATCCCTTTCTGAAGGTCAGCATTGTTTTCCCCACCTAGCGCTTTCTGCGTCCAAGACGCACACTGGAAATGACGTGAAGAGGAAGGAGGACGCAGAGTGTGCCTACGTTTCTCACCAAGACACGCTGGCCCCTGAAGCCAGCCATGCCCAGGATTGATCATGAGAACCGGAGGCACCTGTGTCAAAGGAATGGCGACTTTGGCTTAGAGAAGCTCAGGGACTCATACAGCATCATGTTTCATTGGTCCCCGAGTTGAGACCCTAAACCTTGAGAAAAAACATGATTTTTACTCACCACAAGATTTCAAACATTGTTTTAGCCGAGGAACCCTTTTGCAAACGAAATCTTCACTTGGGAGTCCAGGGTGTTAAATAAAAATGCTTTTAGAATTGGGGAGGGAGGTCACCATTAGGAGATCCATGGGTCCTAGGCACCGTTTTGCTTCTGTGTGAGCCCCTCTGGGGACAGGAACCTCATTGTTGTGTTTGAGTTCTTTCTGGTCCAGCTTCGTAGGACTTTGTGGTACCCAGCGAGCCCCTGTGTCATTCACCCCTTGTCCCCTAAGCCAGGGAATCCTTTTGGGCCCAAGCCACTTCTGGGCTGGGACAGGAATCTGGGCCCTGGGGTTTGAGGCACAGCTCTGCCCCTCCGCTGCTGTGTGACCCCTGCAGGGACCTCTCCCTCTCTGAGCTTGAGGTGCCCATAGGGAAGGGAGCAGTTTGGACACGATACTCCTGTCACACATTGCTTTTGTGTGAGGCTAAAGGGAGACCAGGGCTTTTCCTGAGCAGCTGGGACCCACAGCCAGGGTCATTCTGGGATGGGGAGAGCTTGTTGGCTTTTGCTTGGAGGTCTGTGTCCCTGTCCCCTTGAGTCTGGGTGGGGCGCTGCTGTGGGTCTGACAACAACATTTGGGGACAAGGAAGGGGAATGGTCAGGTGGCTGGGGATGATCACTCCTCTCTTTGTCCTCCACTCTGCGGCTGATTGACTTTTCCTGAGACTGAGGAGAATTTGGCCGTTCCAGAGCCCAGTGGGCAGCCATGCAGTGCCCTCCTGGTGCTGTGTGCTTGCCCACAGGGAAGGGGGAAGCAGGAGGCTGGTGTGTTTTCCTCCCTCGGGGGCGGGGGGGGCAGGGGTGTGATGAGCTGTAGCTGACTGGGTATGATCCTTCCCTCTTCCCATCCTGTCCAGCCTCTCCCAGGCCTCTGGTGCTTGGATGAGGGATGCCCCCGTCCCATGCCCTGCCCTCTGTACTCAAAAATGGTCCAGATTATTTTCGTGCCCCACCCCCACCCATGCTTCCCGTGACCCTGCCATCCTAACTGGCTCTCCTAGACCCACCTCCACGCCTGGTGCATGTTGTTTCTCCTGCTGGGGCGTTGGTGTGATTCCCAGCACACCCAGTAAGTGGGGTGCAGAGTGAACCCTGATCCTGCCCCTTAACCCAGCTGCTAACCCGTGCCTGATGTTTGCTCCCCTGGTCCTGCTCTCCACATTGTAACCATTGATGCCTGCACGTCGTCTTCCACTGGGGTGAACTGCCCCTGAGCACCAGCTTAAAATGGGTGTGTGTCTGGGGAAAAGTGTGGCTGTGTGAGGTGCTGTACAGGATATCATCACGGCACCGGGTGACTTTTCCTTGCTCTTGGGTCTGTCTGTTTCAGGGTGGTTTTATTTCTCACCATTAAGTTTCTTTTTTCTTAGAGGGGAAAGGAGAGAGGGAGAGAGGGAGAGAAACATCAATGTATGGTTGCCTTTCACCTGCCTCCAGCCACGGACCTGGTTGGAGACCTGGTTTGCAACCTGGTTATGTGTCCTGGCTGGGGAATCGAACCAGTGACCTTTAGGTTCACAGGCGGCGCCTTATCCACTGTGCCACCAGCCAGGGCTTCAGTAAGTTTTTACTTATGTAACTCATCCAATGGAATGCAAGGGAGAAGTCGGTTTCGTAGAGAGTTTGTCTGAAACCACCTCACTGTCTGTCCATTTCCTCACACCTGCTGTGCTCAGGATCAGCAACAGAGGCACATGCCCAATGCTGAATGAATTCCACGTTAGTGGAGGACGGCCTGCTTTCTAAGTGCTATCTCCTCACCGGACCTTTGTTTAAAATGAAGTGTGTTTACTTCGTTATAAAAAGTAGCATGTGCTTTTTATAGAAAAAGTTGGAAAACAGAAAAGTCTGAGGAAGGAAAAACACCACCTATACACCACTATCAGATGCTTGCTCTACCCTTAATGTTTTGATTGTTTTCCTCCTCTTTGTAGTTATTACTATTCTTATTTAAGCAGTAGACACAATTTTTCTCCTGCTTAAAAAAACTGCGACCAGCACTGCCCAGTTTTACTGTTAAGCCCTGTGGTTTTGGCTGTGTGGTGTGCCATGAAGTGGCGGCACCATAGTTTACCCGGTAATACCGTGTTTGGTAAATGTTTTGCTACTTCTGGTTTTCCAGATTGTGTATAATACTGTGAAAAATATCTTACAAGCCAATTGGCATGTTTGGATGGTTTCCCAGGCTTTTCATCTAGAAGGCATGCTTGTGATCGCCCAGACCTCTTCTCTAACTTGAGGGGATACAAAAGTACCGTCTAGGAGGGTTGTGAAAACAGCTCTCTGGGCCTTACCCCAGGGCTCTGACTCGGCAGGTGAGGGGGATGCTCAAGAGTGCATCCTCCGGGCTCCTGGTGGTGCTCCCAGGTGGGGCTCCCAGGTGGGGCTCCCAGGTGGTGCTCCCAGGTGGGGCTCCTAGGTGGGGCTCCTAGGTGGTGCAGGTGCTGCAGGTTCGCTGACCGCCCTTTGAGTGGCGTCATCCAGCCTCTCCTTTGAGGCTGTGGGGGATGGGTGGCTGTTTCCCAGGCCAGGCCAATGGATAGCTCCCAGGCTGGGCCACTGACCTCCTCTCCTCCGGCCCCTGTCACCCTGGGACCCTGCAGGAGAAGGCAGCATTTGTTCACACAAGGGAACCCCCTCCTTCAAAGTGCTGTTAGGATGAGAGTTCAGCCACGCAGGGCAGGCAGATGCTGGGTACAGATGTGTGCGCTGTGCTGGGACACAGGTAGGGCCGCGGGGTAAGAGCTGGTTGAGGAAAGAATGGTGAAGACCCTGATGAATTGTCTTCCGTGACAGTGAGTGACAGCCTTTCTAGGACACAAGGGGTTAAACAGGCGGCTGGCACAGCCTCCCCGGAGCCAAAGGGGGAACTCAGGAGTAAGTCATGACTGCTAATTAATTCAATTAAACTACTTTATAAGCTCCACTGGTGTCAGTAAATTGTTAAAGTCTATTAAAAAACCGGTGGAACGTGACGAGGGTTTGGGGATGCCGTATCACCTTCCTAGAGCATTTCCTGTCGTGGGGTGCACTAAAGGAGGGGGTATCAGAGGCCCTGTCTGGAGCCCGGAGCCCTCGCCTACCTGCTGTATGTCCGTGCGAGGCAGAGCCCATCTCTCTTGGCCTCAGTTTGCTCATCTGTACAGTTCAGTCATGGGTTGGCTCTTGACTCACCTACCTCTTCGGTGCCAGAGTTAGGGCTTTCCAGGTGCTTCTGGTCAGAGGCAGCTATCACTACTGATGTGCTGCCCAGTTTTTGCCCTTCCTCTGCATCAACTTTCTAGAGCGGATGTGAGGACGCTGACCCAAGGGGAGGTGCCGGCTCTGGAGAGGAGGGGCGTGGGGAGGGTGGATGGCACCGCACTCCTGCGCAGTGCTGAGTTGGGGGCTGCTTGCAGCTCTCCGCTGTGTGCCCCTTCCACGCCGTGGGTGGCATCCTCTCCCACTGGTAGGGGTGAGGATGCCAGGCTGCTAGAGTCAAAGCAGCCTACTCAGGCGTAAGGGGAGGAGTTGAAAGTTGAATCAGGGTGCTGGACCTCCAAGTCCCCCTGGCTGACTGCTTTCTTCTGCAGACTTAGTTAAAGTTGCCTCTTCCAGCCACACTCTACAACGTGCAATATTGAGGTGTTCTTTTTCTCTAGCCAGCAGCCAGGCACGAGGAACCTGAAAGAGGAGGGAACTTGCCTGTCCTTGGAGTTGTTCAGTATATAAGCAATAGTTGCTGATGGATTAGCTAGTCCTCTTAAAAATCAAGCTCCTTAGCCCTGGCTGGTAGCACAGTGGATGAGGCGCTGGCCTGCGAACCCAAAGGTCGCAGGTTCGATTCCCCAGTCAGGGCACATAACCAGATTGCAGGCCAGCTCTCCAGCCAGGTCCCCAGCTGGAGGCAGGTGAAAGGCAATCATACATTGATGTTTCTCTGTTATGTTCCTCTCTGCCTCTCTCTCTGGAAATAATAAAGTCTTTAGAGAATTTAAAAAAAAATAAAAAATTAAGCTCCTGCAGCGGTGGGCCTGACTGCTGGTTTCTTTTAGAGCAGTTTGTGCCCAGAGCAGCGTGGGAATTCAGGAATTGCGCCCTGCACTGGGTGGGACACTGGGATTACTGTCTCGTCTTCTGTCAGATCACATCATCGCCAGGCCATGCTGGCCTTGAGGGAGGGTGACTGCGGTCCTGGGTTCGAGGGTAACCTTGACTGCTCGGCCATGGGTCTGTGCTTAAGCAAGTCCTTGCCTCTCTCCCAGTTCTAGGAGCTGGGGCTTGTTTCTGCGCCTCCAAAAGCTGGTGACAGGCAGTATATGCTCCATTTGTGGTCCGAAAGGGGAGAAGAAGGGGAGAAAAGATTTAGGACTAGATAAAGCTGTGAGTGGAGCATGCTCTGCCATCGGACCTGGAAAGGCTCTGAAAAGTCCTGCAGTAAAGAAATGCCATCGCCTTGGTTGAATGACTCGGTGGGAGCGTCATCCTGTACACAAGTTTGTGGGTTCCATCCTCAGTGGGGCAGGTACAGGAGGCAACCTACGGACGGACGTCTGTCTCTCACGCTGATGTGTGTGTGTCTCCCCCCCCCTCCCCCTGCCTCTCCCTCCCCCACCCCCTCCTCTCTCTCCAAAATCAATAAACGTTTTCTCAGGTGAGAATTAAAAAAAAAAAGACAAAGCAAGGAGGTTAACTTTGTTTACTCAGCTTGCCAACCCAGCCACTCTTTTCCTCCCCAGGCAAACCTTTTATTTAATGACCTGCTGGCTAAGGTGCGTAGATTTTAACACTTAAATTTTACCCTAGAAGCCAGCAGCCTTTTTACCTGGTTCCTCTGGTCCTTTCTGTCCTGAGAACATCCATTCAGTAAGTTGGGTAAACCAGCACTCAGCAAGGCGGTGTCTTAAGGCCCCCAAATTGAGTTTTCTGAAACCAGCCCCCATGTTTGCTCTAGGATCCCAGGGCCCTTCAGGGACCAGGCTCTCAAGGTCTGGAATATACGCTACTTGGGGTTCCCTGTGTGGGCATTTATCTGAAGTTGCCTAAATGTGTCCTACAAACTGCCAGTAATTTGGAGCTGCCAGTTTAAGAATTTGTGAACTGCCGCTGACCTTTGCGGGAGAAGGGTTGCCAAGGGAAAAGGCTAGCGTAAACAAGATCTTCAGGGGAGGAACTCTACAGTGTGTAAGGACTCGGTCTATTTTTAAGCCTTCTGAAAGCGCTCATTGGAATATAAACAACTGTGCTAATTATAAAACACCTTTTCTGTTCAAAACTGGTGTAAACAAGGTGGGGAGGAGGGGGAGCCGTGTTTGCCTGGTGGTGAAACCAGAGATTAAGCTCTGGCCACGCCGGCTGATTGAGTTGCCTGTCTTTGAAAATTGAGATTTCCCACTGGGCTTGACAGCCTGGACACCTAGGCAGTGCTGGACAGGCGCTCCTACCAGCGACAGTCCGTAGGAATGGGTGGGACGGGTCCCCTTCCCTTCCCTAGGCCTGGACTCCAGCCTAGTTTGCCTGGGGGAGGTACCTGCACAGCTATTGACATTCACACCTCTGCCTTTCTAAAAATAATTTCCCCAGTGTTTAAGAGCACAGCGTGTAATTGCTCATTTCTTCATTCACCATGGAGGAATTTCTGTGCCTTGTTCAGCCAAACTTTCAAAGAGAAACAGTTCCAACAACAACTGACCATTATTTATTGAGCACCTACTGTGCATCCGGCTCTGGGCTAGGAGCCGGGACTGGTGCTGAGGAAAGCTGCGTTCCTGCCTCCTGGAGCTGGGTACCCACCACCATGACCATCGTGGAGTTCACTGGAGGGTGCTTTTCAGCCACCAGCCACGTGTCACCCGCAGCTTCTGTCCTGCCTGTCCTATGCTAGGCGGGGGTTCTGAAACGCGGGGCGTGGTCCTTGCTCTTGGCCTGCCGTTGTCAGTGCGACAAGGTGAAGGGTGAGGCGAACTCCTGAGAAGTCAGGCTGTTGGCTCCTTATTTAGCTTTGGGGCTGCTGAGCTGTGGTGTGGGGGGAGAGAGGCCTCAGGGAGATGGGTCAGGGACACCTGCTGGAGGAGATGTGTGACCTCGTGGTATGATTAATATCTGGTATGATTAATATCGGGAACTGCAGAGAGGATAGGAGAGGCCTTCCTAGGCTCTAATGAAGAGGTAGGTTATAATCGGGGGAGGCTTTATATGCAAATGGTATTTCAGGATGCATAAAAATAGCATCTGAGGGAGGACGCAGATAGCAGGGGGTCTGCTTGAACAGAGCGTTTGGAGAGTAGTATCTGGGGAGTGGTGGGGGATGGAAGGGGTGCGGGGGCGGGGGTGAGGAGGGGGAAGGGAGAGAGGGTAGGTGGACTGATGGACGGACACTGAAAATAAGGTGACAATGGTGCTAACCAAGGCCATGAGTAGCGGCAGGTCTTAAGCCACAGGAGGGCACACAGCCTGTGCCTGTCTGTCTGTTGCCATCCTTGGTTCCCGCGGAGGCCCGACATTGTAGATGCAGAGTAACTCTTTGTGGAGTGAGTGAATGAAGGTGCTTAATATTTACCACATTTATCTTTATAGCAATATTACGAGGAGATATGATTATTCCCTTTTCCCAATGAAGATGGGCTGGGGTGTGCATGCGTGCCTGTGTGTGTGTGTGTGTGTGTGTGTGTGTGTGTGTGTTGTGGCTTTGAGGGGAAGCATGGGGATACCAGAAAGCTTTTTTTGTAACAGCACCATGAAATATTGATCAATTTGGTTCCATTGTACAACCCAGGGACAATTTTACTAGCAGAAAATATGACCATGTTATATGGATGTAATAAAAAAATCCCAGGTTGAGCCAGGCCCAGAAAACCAAGCAGCTGAGCATGTGGGCAGGACAGGCCAATTCCGTGTCTTTCTGCTAGAGTTAGTTTGCTGTTTCTTCGTTCATGGTACCAATGAGGAGTGCAGTTACAGATCGGACGTAACAGGTCCCAGCAGAAAGTTTATAGGAAAAAAGCGTAGCACCAAATTCAGTTTGCTGTTCTCCTGCAGTGTGGAGATGTCCTCTGTTGTTTAGTTGTGGGTGTGAAGTGTGCCAGTCTAGGCTAAACACTGTTTCCTGGGAAAGTATTATTTTTTTTAATGTGTTGATTTTAGAAAGAGGAATGGGTGGAGGGAAGAGGAAGAGAGAGAGGGAGAGGGGGGAGAGAGGGAGAGAGAAAGAGAAACATCGACTTGTTCACTTCTTTATGCATTCCCTGGATGATTCTTATATGCCCCCTGACCAGGGGTTGAACCTGCAACTTTGGCGTATCAGGACAATGAATGCTGTAACCAACTGAGCCTACCCAGTAAGGCCCCCGGGAAGCTTGATGAATGGGTATCATGATACTGTGCCAGATAGGCATGTAACTGTGAAGATACATATGTAATGCATGCAGGTGGCAAGTTCCCCAACCTCACCCCTCACCCCGCAACCCCCGTCCGGGGTAAATGACTAGGTAACTGCTGTTCTCACAGTCCCTCTCAGTCTGAGAGCACCTTGCCCAGCTGACTGTGACTGCTGTGTTGCAGGACCTGCATCTTTCATATAATATGGTCCATGAATGAGAGCCAGCACCTTTATCCGGTGCCCAGCCAGAGCAATATTACTCAGCTCCAAATTTTCATTTTGAAAGAATTTCAGGCTTCACAAAAATTTGCTAAAGTAATAGGGCTTCCATGTACCTTTCACCTAGCTTCCTCAAATGATACACCTTATATAATCACAGTATAATGCGCAAATTACATTATGAAGTTAATGTTCATGGAGGAAATTAATAATAATGCAATAATACGAATAATAATATTCAGACCTTACTCAAATTTCACCGCTGCTCCTGCTCATGGCCTTTGGTGGCCCAGGACCCCATTTGGTTGACATATGTGTTCAATTTCTCCCGGTTGGGGACAGATCCATCGCCTGTCTTTGAATTCCATGCCCTTGACCCCTTTAAAGAGTCCTGTCTAGTTATTGGGTAGAGTACCCCTGGGGATTTGTTGGCTGTTTGCTGGATCACTGATTCGGGTTATGCAATTCTGGCCTTAGAATGAGGCTGTCCCCTTCTCAGTGCATCACAGCGGGAGGCACAGGGTGTTGATAGGACTTATCACTGGGGATGTGAACTTGGAACTTGGTTATGGTGGTGCCTGTCAGTTCCATGGAAAGCTACTCTGCTACCCTTCCGTGTTAAGAAGTATTTTCAAAATCCAGTATGGACTTTAAATAGGTATAAAACTTTAAATACGTGTAAAAATATGTATGTGTGTAAAAATACATATGTATTTCTGCATGTGTTTGGTAATATTGCAATTCATATTAAAAGAGTAATTCTTTGAACAAATGAATTAACATAGGCATTTTGAAATAAAACGGTATTACTATGATTTGAGAAATTGACAGAAGGCAGTAATTAAATGGTGAATTGTCTGGGTGTGAAAGGAAAAAATTTTAAACGGGACACATTGGTGGTTACAGAATAGATGGGGGCGGGGGGGGGATGTTAAGAAGATAAAGGAAATAGAGAAGCCAAAGAACTTACATGCATGACTCATGGACATGAACTAAGGGGGGCATTGCCAGAGGAAATGGGGTATGGGTGGAGGGGGGAAAAGAGGGGAATTGGATAACTGTAATAGCAAAATAAATAAAATACAGTTAAGGGGAAAAGATAAGAGAAGAATTTTTTTAAAAAAGTATTTTGTGGGAGATATTTGGTGACTATGCCGCTATATTTTTTCCTTGTCATCCTTTTTGTCCACTGATTTTAGCGTCCATTGATGATTCTTGCTTATAACAGTTACTACTGTAGTGTTTTCAGGTAGGGATTTCCTGTTTCCATCATTCCTTCTGCATTTGTTCATTTGAATTCCAATGTAGAAAGAGCTCTACTTTCTCTTTTATTTATTTATTTTTCCATTTATTTGTATCAGTGTGGAGTCCCATAAAGATAGCGATGCATTACAATCCACGAAAGAGATCTACCATTATTTTTTTTTGCTTAAATTATTCCAGGTTTGGCCAGGGCTGCCCCTTGGTGCGGAGTCCTCTGCCCTTGGGACAAGTCCCATCATCCTTGATCACTGTCTTACACCCTCCAAGATACCTTGGGCTCATCAAGATACCCTGCTCAGTCCAGGCATCAGCCCTTCCGCCGCAAAGGAGGGCGAGTGTTTTATTGGTAGCCCTCATTTTGTTGTATTCCTCACGCTGACAGTGTCTGGCACACGGTAGGGTCACAGCCATGACTGAACCCTAGAGAGGGGTGTTGAGTAGGCTGAGCCCAGACTGGCCCCCTGATGACGGTTTGGTTGAACCCCAGCCGTAGCGAGAACGATGCTCCCGAGAATGACAGTTTGGGTCCTGGGGCCCCATCAGCATTTCTGAGGCTGGGGGCTGCCGAGAGCCACTCCCGGCCTCCTGAGACGCACGGGCCTTGCTTGAATATTTTATGAGTTTTTCTTTATGAAAGATTAAAACTCAGTCATGTTGGCTTTGGGAAAGGCTCCGATAATCAGATTTTTATTTATGAGTCAGCTGTGCGCGTGCATGCCCCTGAAAGAGGGAAACGGGCGGCTGGGCTTTCTTGTCATCCATTTTGGCAGGCCGTGCGCCCGCAGCGAACTTGGCAAGTGGTCACCGGTTCCTAGGCAGGCGAGGCCTGGCTGGCTCCTGGCCACTGGCTTTGGAGAACGGTGCTGGCCCCTTCAGAAGGGAGAACCATCTCCAGGAGGGGTTGAGGATGCTGATATTGCCTTGATTCAGAAGTTCGGGTTTGCAGAATTCTCACCGATTCTGCACTGTGGTCCTGGGGAGCAGGTCAGGCCAGGATGGTTGTCCCAGTTTGCAGGTGGAGAAACGGAGACTCAGAGAGGGAAGTGACACTCTCTCTGTGGTGCCTCGGAGTCTGGAAATCAGGAACAGTTTTTAAAATGTCATGGTGCCTTGGTGGAGCTGCAGGGGACAGCTGAGCACCTTCTGCCAACCCCTCATGGCTCTCCTGGGTTGGGGGCAACAGCCTAGGCTTAATGCAGTTGAGAGAGATGTGGGAGGAGCAGGAGGAATAATTGTAATTGCCTGGAGCAGGCCACCTGGGAGGGAAGGACAGCCCGAAATCTGTATTTATTGAGCATCCACTGTGGTGATCTTACGGGGGCAAGGGCAGGGAGAGAGTCCAACAGATGCTGGAAGACTACCTGTCAAGGGCAGCAAGCCTTCTGTGGTCTTTGGCAAGGGATGCTGGGGGCCTGTCTGCTCAGCCTGGGGGTGCAGCCAAACTTTTGTCCAGCCTGGTAGCCCTTCCAGTTTATCCACATCTACACCCGCCCCAGGGTAAGGTGGCCCAGAACAGGAATGGGGTGCATTCTAGCATTCTTTTCCATCATTTACTCATCAGCTAAGGTCTGTTGAGTGCCTTCAGTATTCCAGGCACTGTTCCCA
This sequence comes from Noctilio leporinus, assembly GCA_004026585.1. NCBI lineage: Eukaryota > Metazoa > Chordata > Mammalia > Chiroptera > Noctilionidae > Noctilio > Noctilio leporinus. The sequence goes on from PVIW01001935.1 coordinate 249,791, forward strand.
CTAGGGTGAACTAGACAGCAGGACCCCTGCCCTGTCGGGTTCAAGATATTGAAATAGGCAATATAGCATAGGGTGGGGCAGACCTACAGTCTAGGTTTATAGTTGCTTGTAGGGGAAATAATTCAGTAATTAGCGAATAATAATATAAGAGTAAATTCTGTTGCCCTGCTCACATGGTGGCTCTAATGGTGGAAATCCAGGCCTGTGTGGGTGGCACCCTGGTCTGTACAGTATGTATATTTCATCCTCAGGACAACTCCGCGAAAGAGATGCTGTCACCATCTCCATGTAACTGATGAGGAAATTGAGGCTCAGAAGTTACTCTGCGAACAGGTAGCGGAGCCAGGGTGGAGCCTGGACTTTGCGGCCAGGGAGGGGCATGCCTAGTGTCTGGGTGAGTCCACGGCAGACCCGGGCTGAAGGCTTCCCATCGCCCCAGCCTCCCCACCTGTCAGCGATCTGAGTGAGGAAGGATGCTGAGGGCCTGCGGCAGGGTCCCTTCCCTTCGGGACTGGGCAGTGGCCTGGCACCTGGTTGGAGTTGGGGATAGATGGGGCTCTGGCTGGGCACTGGGGCCTGTGCAGTTCTGGGTCCAGAATAAGGAATTCCTGTTGGAAGAGTTCCCAGGTACCCCTGGGCCCTTCTCCTTCAGGCCTTTGTATCCCAGGTTTTTGACAGATCTGGCTCAAACAGTTGCCATGAGGATGTGGAAGTCACCTCTGAGAATTTTGCCTTGAGAGGGGCCACGAGGGCTCCCAGCTGTGTGTGTTTGGGGTGGGGAACCCCTGCAGGTGCGCTCATGCCAGACACAGTTCTCCGTAGCGCTGGGAGAGGTACTATAAGAAGGGGCTGTGGTAGATTTTGATTTTTCACTTATCTTCAGAATCTCAACCTACCTGCTTGTAAAATGGGGAGCTCACATCATAGGGTGGTCGTTGGCTATTTATATCCAGTAATGGATGTGAAATGCGAAGCACAGTGCTTTGTGCCTGGGAAGACCCCCAACAACAGTGGCAGTTTGTGGTGGTGTGAATGGGACGGATCAGCGGGGGTCTCTGCAGTGTGCCCTGGGGCTGGCTCTAATTTTGCTTAGCCATCCGTCTGCATTCCACCGGGCTGGGAGTGGGAGCTCTGCCTGGTGGGTAGACCGGTTCCCAGGTGGGGGTCAGAGTGATCCTGTTAGGATTGTGAGGTTATTAGAAGTGGTGTGATGGTTTCCCTCTTTAGTGTGCAGGCTCCACAGGCAGAGGGATGGTGGCTCTTCCCGGTGGTCCTGGCTCAGAAGCTGGCACAGATTAGGCACTCGGTGTCTTTGCCATTTTTAAAAATCACTTGAATGTAAAGCTTCATTGGTCATTGAAGCTTTAGCATCTGTCACACCACGGTTGGAGCCCTGAGTCTTGTTTCTTCCACTTAATAGCTAGGTGACTGCAGGTAAATGACTTCCCTCTCTGATCTGTTTTCTCGTCTGTGAAATTGGGTTAGTGTTGTGCCCCTAGGTTCTGTTCTGAGGCCAGAGATGCAAGGAATTGCTCCATCTTTTGCCTGTGAGGCTCAGGGTGTTCTCATCTCCAGCCGGTCCATTCCTGGTTAGAGCAGCTGAGAATCCAGTGTGTTCTTCCAGAGTCACAAATCACCTGCTTCTGAAGAAGAACCCCCTGAGGAGGATGGGGTCAGGAGTCATCTTGCTCAGAACCGACAGAATTGGGGATGTGCTGTGATCACCCTTGAGAGAAGAGAAAGAAACAGTGCAGAGTTGGAAGGAGGGAAGAGGAACAGCTCTTCATTCTCCTCGGGGGATACAAGACTTTCTGAATTTCACACCATTGTGCATGTTTCCCACAAATCAAATCCTTTTTTTTTTTTTTTTTTTTTGGACAACTCCCTGCATAAAATACTTTTATGACAAAGCTTTTTACAAAACAAGCAATGCTTTCTGCAAAGTGAATCATCATATCTAATGTTTTCTTTGTATAAAGCTGGCCTTTCTTATGTTGTGATTTCTTGCTCCCTTTTTTTTTTTGCTTCTGTTATTACTATTTTTTAAAGATTATGTATTTATTTATTATTTTTAGAGAGAGGGGAAGAGAAGGATGCAGAGAGGGAGAGAGACATCAATGTATGGTTGCCTTTCACCTGCCTCCAGCTACGGACCTGGCTGGAGACCTAGTTTGCAACCTGGTTATGTGCCCTGGCTGGGAATCGAACCGGCGACCTTTGGGTTCACAGGCTGGCACCTTTCTGCTCAGCTGCCAGCCAGGGCCTTGTTATTTTTGTTATCCAATGTAAAAGATGTTCACTTTGAACAGGTAGTTTAGATGAGCAAAAAAGGAACTAAAAAATTAAAATAGTCCATAGTCTTCCCACCCAGAGATCATCGCTCTGGTGTTGGTAGTTGATGTATTTATGTACATACTCAATAGACATATGACATGCACACAGTTTAAAAGTGTATCATGTAGCAAGTGCCTACTGCACACCTACTATGTGTGTAGTGCTAGGGAGGAATCAGGGCCCCACAAATAGATACAGTTCCTCCAGGAGGCAATTGATGTAGACAGAAGGAAGGAAATGCATTGGATTGGAAATGGGACTGAGGGAAAGGCCTGAAGTTGATGTGACAGTTGTCATGGGCTCTGAGAGTTCTGACCAGACTCAGCAGCAGCGGTGGGGCTGGATGGGGCAGAGGGAAGGTGATGGGGCAGCTCCCAGGATAGATGCTGCCCAGGGAGAGCGGTGGGGATTTGTATCTCTGTGTGTTGGGGAACAAGGGCATGTCTGAGAGTTGTTGTTTTTTTTTTCTTTTAATTTTATTGTTGTTGTATTACATCCATCCCTTTTTTCTCCCCTCTGTCCCCCTCCCCACCCACCCTTTCCCCCCAAAGTCAATCCCACCTGTTGTCCATGTCCATGGTTCCTTTATACTAGGTTCTTGTCTAAGCTGCTCCCCTTCTTTGCCTCTGCCTCCCCCCTCCCCCCTACCCCTTTCCTCCTGACCACTGCAAGCCTATTCCTTGTATTCATACACTTGGTTCT
>PVIW01001936.1:6803-252798 GCA_004026585.1 Noctilio leporinus
TTTTTTTTTTTTTTTTTTTTTTTTTTAAGATTTTATTTATTATTTCCAGAGAGAGAGGAAGGGGAGAGGGAGAGAAACATCAATGTATGGTTGCCTTTCACCTGCCTCCAGCCATGGGCCTGGCTGGAGAACTGGCTTGCAACCTGTTTATGTGCCCTGGCTGGAGAATTGAACCAGCAACCTTTGGGTTTGCAGGCCGGCGCCTTATCCACTGTGCTACCAGCCAGGGCATCTTGGATTCTTTTTATTTCTTGCTGCTCTGATTGTTTTTTGTTTGTTTGTTTGTTTCCTTATGTTTCAAATCGCTGATTTGATTCTTGGCATCATCCACACTCTTCTTGATTCCCTGTAAATTATTCTTTATTTCAATTAGTGTATCCTTAATTTCTTACTGAATCTTTTTTTATGTTGTTGAGGTCCTCACTTGGTTTCTTGAGCATCCTTATAACCAGTATTTTGAATTCTGTATCTGATAGATTGCTTATCTACATTTTGTTTTTTGTTTAGTTCTTTTTCTGGAGTTTTGTTCTTTCCTTCCATTTGGGCCATGTTTCTTTGTCTCCTCATTTTGGCAACTTTCTTGTGTGTGTGTGTGTGTGGGGGTGGTTATGTATTAAGTAGAGCTACTAAATTTACCCGGCTTGATAGAGTGGTTTAATGTTGTCGGTATCTAATAGGGCCCAGTGGCACAGCCTCCCATATTACTCAAGTTGGGTACTCAAGGTGAACCTACTATGTGGGCTGTGTGCACTCTCTTCTTATAGTTGAGCCTTGATTGCTGTAGGCATGTCCAAGGTCAGCCACCACCTATGTTCTGCCTGGAGTCACTCAACACCATCTACAAAACGATCTGCAGATAGCTGCTACTTGTCTTGGGCTTGGAGGTGCCCAAAGAAGCCAAACTATGAACCAAGGCTGGCTGCTACTAGTGCTGGGTCAGGAGCAACTTAGTGAGAGGTACAGGGCTCACTGAAGCCAGATGCTGCTTGTTTGAGAGAGTTTAGGAAAATCAGAAGCATGGGCTACGACAAACCATTCATATAGAAAAGCCACTTCCCAGTGGCTTGAGTGGGCCTGAGATTTGGGTGGGGTAGAGCCTCAGGGAGTCATCAGGGTGGGGCAAACAGCGTGAAGGAGGTAGATGGAGTCTCAGATATTGTGCCTACCTGCTTGCTCTGTACGGGGAAGGCTTGTGCTATCACTTCTGTCTGGGACAAAGCTATCCCCCCAGCCTTAGTTCTTCCTCATATGTCTCTGATGTCTTTCAATCTTCTGCCTTGGCACTCCCTTTGAGCACTAAAGGGAGTGAGTCCAAGTAAGTTTGTTCTTGGGCCTTTTAAGAGTAATGGCCTGGGATTCTAGAAGTTTCTGTTTTCCACAACCTCAAGCCCCATTAGGTTTTATAGCTAGAAGTCAGAGACTTATCGTCCCAGCACTAGAACCATTTGCTGGAGGGTTTGATATGGGGCTGGGAGCCCTTGCTCCTGAGATACTCCTCTTAGTTTTTATCTGCCACATCTTCATGTGGGATGAGCCCATTCAATGTCTCCACCCATCCAACCAGTCTTTTTTTATTTTATTTATTTATTTTTTTAAAGATTTTATTTATTTTTAGAGAGAGGGGAAGGGAGGAAGAAAAAGAGGGAGAGAAACATCAATATGTGAGTGATACATCAATCAACTGCCTCTCACACACCCCTAACTGGGAACCTGGTCCACAACCCAGGGTTGTGCCAGGATTAGGAATTGAATTGTGACCCTTCCATTCTCAGTACAGCACTCAATTCAAGGAACTGTATCAGCCAGGGCTCCAACCAGTCTTGATATAGTTTCTTCATTAATTCCGTAGTTGTAAGATTTCCATTCTACTCAATTTCTGATGGTGCTGAATGATTGCTGTTCTATAGTTTAGTTGTAATTTGGTGTGGTTTTGTGAAAAAAGAGGTATCTCAATTTACAGTTAAAATTCAGGCATAGACAAACATGCCTGAATTTTAATTGCTAGCCAAGAGACCTCTTTCTTCAGTTTGTCACTGCAGGGTGAATCCAAGGGGAGAATTTACTGCAGATGGGGGTGGGACATTATCTAATTCTAACAGAGGAGGAAGAAAGATCCTTTCTAAAGAGTAATAGCTGAGCTCAGGAGTCCCTAAGGCAGGAGCAGGAGAGAAGAGAGGAGAAACATGTGAAAGAAAGAAACTGGAGAGAAATAGGCAGAAAATAGAAAAAAAACTAAGATTGATTGGATTCCAGCCACTTGGCTAACTACTCCAGACCTGCTAACCCACTCATTTTCTCAAAATTCCCTAAATTAGATGTTATTGCTTATAATTTAGAGAAAATAGAGACAGAGACTAAGTAAATAACATTCAGTATATGGCTAAGGCTACCGGAGTCCAGAGCTTGTATTGTCTACAGGGTAGGAGTCATGTTTTAATTACTTCCCATCAATGGCTAGGAATTGCAACCTCAAATCCCTAAAAGGAACCAAGTAGGTAACATGAAGTTGCATTTGGGTTGGACTTAGAAATTGTGGCCAAAAGAAGGATGTCCCAATTAAGGCATTCCATTAAAAAAATTAAATATTGTTTTGGCTCTGCAAATATTTCGAGGGGGGGGTGGTTGCCTGTTGGTAGAACTTTAGTTTAATACCTGTGGCTAATACTACTAATCCTACATCTCTTTCATTCCTACTCTTCCATACTCTCCTTCCTTAATGTCCTCCTCAACCATTTTCTTCTTTGTCCATCTCTCCTGCTTCTTTCCCCTAAAGATTCATTCCCAATTAGAAAAATTTATTTCATTTCCTTTAATCCACCAGAATTCCTGGGTAAGATATAATTCTATCTGCTTTCATTTTTTCCCTTTACCAACACAAATAGTAGATTTTAATTTGTTGCAATTAAAGGACCAGTTCATTTAGAATCTTAAGAATGTTTACATCTACTACTGTGATTTTACCCTGAGAAAAATTCAGGGCCAGAGCTCACATGGCTTTCCCAATTTCATAGTTCTCAAGGTCACTTGGCTTTTTGCTAACATAGCCATATGTTAAAACAAAGCATCCTATTCTTCCTGCTGAACATTTTCTTCTATCCTTTAGTCAGGTAACAGAAATCCCTGCTTAGTTATTCATAACAATTAAGAAAAGAAATTCACTGGTTCGATTCCCAGTCAAGTCACACACCTAGAAGGCAAGCCAGGTCTTCAGCCAGGTCCTTAGCTGGAGGCAGGTGAAAAGCAAACACACATTGATGCTTATCTCCCTTTATTCCTCCCTCCCTGCCCTTCTCTCTAAAAATAATGAATAGAATTTTTAAGAGAAAATAAAAGAAATTCAGATAGCAAATATACAGAGAGTTGGGACAATATGTCATGTTTGTATAGAGCTTCACAGTTCATTTTTTAAAGTATATTTTGTTGATTATGCTATTACAGTTGTCCCAATTTTCCCCCTTTGCCTTCCTCTGCCTGGTATCTTCCTCTCCTCCAGCAATCCTCCCTGCCTTACTTCATGCTCACGGATCATGCATATAAGTTCTTTGGCTTTTCCATTTACTTTACTATACTTAATGTCCCCCTGTCTATTTTGCACCTACCAGTTATGCTTCTTGATTCCTGCACCTTTTCCCTTAATCTCCCCTTTCCCCCTCCTCCACACTGACAAGCCTCCATATAATCTCTATATCTATGATTCTTTTCCTGTTCTAGTTGTTTGCTTAGTTTGTTTTTGTTATTTTTAAAAATTCATTTGTTAATAGTTACACGTTTATTGTCATTTTATGGTTCATAGTTTTTCTCTTCTTCTTTTTCTTAAATGTGTCCCTTTAACATTTATTTTTTATTTTTACTTTTTAACTTAAAAAATATATATTTTATTTATTACTTTTAGAGAGAGGAAGGGAAAGAGGCAGAGAGGGAGAGAGACATCAACGTATGGCTGCCTTTCACCTGCCTCTAGCTATGGGCCTGCTGGAGACCCAGCTTGCAACCTTATTATGTGCCCTGACTGGGGAATTGAACCAGTGACCTTTGGGTTTGCAGGCCAGCGCTAACATTTAAAATAATAATGGCTTGGTGATGATGAACTCCTTTAGCTTTACATTGTCTGGGAAGTACTTTATGTGCCCTTCTATTCTAAATGATAGCTTTATTGGATAGAGTAAATCTTGGTTGTGAGTCCTTCCTTTTCATCACTTTGAATACATTTTGCCAATCCCTTCCTACCTGCAAATTGAGAAATCAGCTGGCAGTCTTATGGGAACTCCTTTGTAGGTAACTCTCTTCTTTTCTCTTGCTGCTTTTAAGATTCTCTTCATATTTAAGCTTTGGCACTTTAGTTATGATGTGCCTTGGAATGGGCCTCTTTTTCTTTGGGTCTAGCTTATTTGGGACTCTCTGTGCATCCTTGACTTGTACGTCTATTTCCTTCACCATATTAAATATGTTTTTCTTCATTATTTTTTCAAATAAGCTTTCACTTTCTTGCTTTTCCTCTTCTCTTTCTGGCACCAGTATGATTCAGGAACTAGAGGTTCCCTTGCCTCTGTTTGTTTTTTAAAATTCTTGTTTCTTATTCTGCATTGGTTTACTATTTCTTCCTTATATTCCAAATCATTGATTTGAACCCTGGCTTCCTTCCCTTCACCATTGGTTTCATGTGGATTTTTCTTCATTTCCTTTAGTATAGCCTTCACATCTTCCCTTCTGTGTTTGCCATACTCAATGATGCCTGTCAAGTCTGTGTTTTGGATCACCAGTGTTTTGGATTCTGCATTTGTTAGGTTGGGTATCTCTTTGTGGCTTAGTTCTCCCACTGGAGCATTGATCTACTCCCTCTTTTGGGCCATACATATCTGTATTGTCCATTTGACAGGCTCCTGTGTTTACCTCTGTGTCTTAGGTGGAGCTGTCACACACCTGTTATGTTATAAAAGGTAGACCCTTAGGTATTCCTCAGTGAAGGGCAACCTGTTTCACCACCTTGTGGTGCTGTATGTGGAGGAGACGTCAGAGAGAGAACAACGACACTTGCTCAGCACTCACCCCTTTTCCCATTACTTTACCTGCTTCTCATAGGCAACTGGGGCCTCTCTAGCTATTGCCCTGGTAATGGTTTCTAGGGTAGGTGGACAGGTTTGTGGATGTTTTAGGACCAGGGGCCCTCTGAACAGACTCTCATGAGAGATGGGCAGGTTCTTCTGCCATCTCAACCCCCATTGGCTTTCACAGCCAGAAGTAATGTGGCTTTATTTTCCTGGTGCTGGACCTGTAAGCTGCAAGGCCTGGCCTGGGACTAGGATAACTCCCCAGGTGTCCCATCCATCTTTTATAATGTGTGACTGCTCTTTCCAATGGCTGGCTACAGCCACTCTCTCTCTGCCACCACTGATGCTGCCAGAGCAACCACACCAGGTCATTTCACCCCAGCTCCACCCCGCCTACCTGTCTGGATGAGTATTGCTTCTTTATATCTTAGTTGGAGTCCCATGCAGTTCAATTTTCTGATAGTGCTGGTTGTTTTTGTTCATTTGTTTTGAGGTAGATGTAATCCTTCTTATGGCTGTGGAAGGAGGCAAAGTGTATTTACCTATGCCTCCATCTTGGCTGGCAGTCCCAAGCCTCATAGTTTTAGAAATCTAATTTTGTCATCATGATAAGCTTAGGAAATGGGAAGAAAAGATATTTGCACTTTACAGATAAACAAGTTGAGACAGAGAGTATGAGTTATTTTTCTGAAGTTACATCCTGCTCAATTTAAGAAATAAAACTTCTAATTCCTTTTCTACCATGCCATTCTATTTTTCATAAAGAAATCAGTACTGTGGCAGTTCATACTATTTTGTTTCTTTACTTCTAATTTGCTATTTTCTAATTTGTAGCAAGATCATACAACCTACTCAATTTACTTAAGTATAGTATCCACAACCTTTGATGAATACCTGACACCAGGGTGTGGACAAACCCAGGCTAGCTTGCTGGAGGAAGAGAAATACATGGAAGAGAGCCCAACTATACCAGCTAAAATCAACCTACATGAGCCTTCAGCCAGGCGACCCCCAAACATGTGAGCTGGCCCAGCCTTGATCAGCAGAGCTGTCTCCTTGATCTAATGCTGCCTACAGAGCATGAATGAGCCCAGACAAGGTTGCAAACACTCACAGATGACCTGAAGACTTGTGAGCAAAAATAAATGTTTTTACCTTATGATACTAAATTTTAGGATGGGTTGTTATGCAGCAGCAGCTGATACATACCTTGATTTTGGAACTAGTGTTATAGGTTTGATGTAGGCAAGCCACTATAATTTCCACCAACTCCTCAACTGGTTTTAAAGGAGGGTACATTTGAAATCTGGCTTTCAAACAAAACTGTAATCTGTTTTTAAAAAACTTTTAACAGTAAATATAAGTGCTTTAATTTATATTTGCAATTTTAAAACATAGATATTTTGTGATAGAAGCCTGAAAGCTCTTTGAGGGGGTGGCAAGTAAGACAAGTAAGTGGAATTTTAGCCCAATCTGGATGGATGTGATTTCTTTAATTCCTTCATTGTCAGACTTCTGTACAGCTCAATTTTCTGATAATTTTTGGTGATATTTGTTTTGGACTTTAGTTGTAATTTTTGCTGTGGTTGTATAAGGAGATGAACCATGTTTTCTATGCCTCCATCATACAATTTTCTGAGTCAGGCCCCTAGGGGCATGGTGCATCTGACCTTGGCAGCTTTTCCTTTTTCTGCATCAGAAACAGGGGGTGAGGCCGACATCAGTATCCTGCATACATGTAGGTCACTGCAAAGCTTCAGGGTTTCATGGGGCTGGAGCAGGAGTAGGTGCACATGGCTGAGATTTGATGTCTGGGTTTTGTATGAGGCTTCATCACCATAGTATGGTGATTGTCCAAGTCCCTTTCCTTGGTCTAAATTTTTTTTTTTTTTGTAAGTTTCAAGACTTCTTGCCTGCTTGACTGATTTGAATGTACCTTTGTGTAAAGTGAAAATATAAAGAAATGTTGGTTGTTAGGTCAAGGTGTGTCAATTGAATGAATATCATTAAACAAAACTTACCTGGCTGTTAATATTTTGATGGATAACAGTGGGTTGTTGTTTTTTGTTTTTGTTTTTTTAATACCTGGTAATTTCACTAAAACAACTCTTAATTTCTTCTTGAATAATGTGTTCCCAGTCTCTTTATAAAGGAATCAAAAAATTCTGAAAGAATGGGCCCAGAATATGGAGTGAAATATGTGTTATTATCATTAAACATGCATTCCCATTGGGGGCATATTGGTTCTTAGGGGTATGTGAAAAAATCCTAGATGTTCCAAAAGCTTGTGGCCCTCCAAACAGCTGTAGTAAGTAAAGAGATATACATATTTCTGTGGAGTTAGCATTTCATGAGGGGAGATGAGGTGAAATTAGTATGAAAATGTCTAAAAACATCTCCTTAAGGGAGGCAATAATGAAAAAAAGTTAGGAAGTTCTGTTCTAAGCAGAGGCCAGTACCAAATTGTCATGGCCAGTAATTTTTTCATCACATCCTCTCACATTGTTTATTTTTCTCTTAATTTATATCCTTTAATGGTTCTGGTTTTGCTTTTCCATTTTCACTTTTTTCCATTTCAATTTTTACTCAAAATAAAACCCATCTCTTCTTATTTCTCAAGTAACTTTCTGAGTAGAATCATTACTCATATTTTCATCCTTGCCGCCATCACCAATTATTTACATTTTGCAAGGTGCCACTAGCAAACACTCTCTAAGTAAATATATTCCATCTGCCACAGGGTTTTACACCCTGTTACCATGGTGTTCCCTAAAGTATATGTCCCTTACACCTGGCTAGTTTAACAGCAGGTGTTAGAGAAAACGGCTGATTGGTGTAATGAGACAAGGAGGTAAGACAGCATTTTCATATTTTGGTCTAATGGGGAGGCAAAGATTCCGACTAGAGGCACCCTCTGGCCTCTCTCAATCTCCTTCCCTGTTCCTCCCCGGGAGCAAAGGCTCAGCTAACAGGTGAGCTCAGAAGAAGTTTAGTATGCCTGGCTCAGGTCCTGCCTTGTGGGGTCTGCCTATCGGCAAAAAGCATTCATTCTCCTCTCTTCCACAGTGTAAGTTTTCTAGGACCAAGCACCAACACGGGAGGCTGGTGTTTCCCCAAGTATCTGTAATTCATATGTAAGTTCTGGTCAAATGAGCCATAGTGAATAGTAGATAGAAGGCACTTTCTTGAAATGGTATTTATTCAGTCATAATAGCTCTATTTTGATCTCTCTCAGACTAATGCCTGCATCTATCATAAATTTAAAATCTGAGTTGGTAAAAAATGGCAGTTAGACATTCTATATCCCCAACTAAAGTTTCCTTAGAAGTTTCCTTCTAAGTTGAGATAACTTTCTCAGGACCAACTTCTTTACACAGCCCTTCATTTAGACCATAGAATGGCTGAATTCCATGATTTACAACACCTATATGGCTGACCCACACCCCATGAAAAGTTAAAAGCATGAATCCATGGACTTTATTAGGATTGTCACAAATGAGACAGGGATGATATTCAACTGGCTAAATACCCTTGTAGGCTTCATGATGTTAGAGTCATCATGACTCTAAAAGGGCTCTAAAAGGGAGTTCAGTATTATCCTCTTTTATCTGAAATGCAATTCTCTCATATATTTATTCAATAAATATGCAACACACATAATAAGCACTCTGCACTTATTGCTAATTTGCATTCATACAGCAAGGGATGATGGTAAGGCACATTTGTACATTATGAGATCATTCTCCTTTTTTTCCTGCCTTAACTATAGGCATGCTACCTAGAAGCATAGCAGCCATGTTGCCCTCATTAAGATAATAATTAATGATGATGAAGATGGTGATGACAGTGATGATGATAATGATGGAATGAAATCAATCTTGACTTAACCATCTTGAAGCAAGAAGGAAGAGCTAAATGTCCTATTGGAAATGGAAATAATACAAATCAAAGCCATCATGTACCTACCCTCTAGATTCCTTTTAACTCTAAGGGTATAGGAAACAAACTTTTATTTATTAAGTCTTTGCTGGTCATGTGTTTATCACTTGTAGTCAAATGCTTTCCTAACATATGATGTGCAACAATGGATAAACCATGCTTCCTTTCTGAAGATGCTCATAGAGTTACCTTAATGTAAGTGAAAAGCATTATGATAAAGATAAATACAGAAAGGATACAAATAGAAAATGGACACTAATTTAGTCTAGTATGGGCTTTTTGGAAAAGTTCAATCTAAGATAAAAACCTGAAAATGCAATGAAATTGGTTAAGGTTAAGGAGACTAGAGGCCCAGCTAGAAACAAAAGCAATAAGACAAGAGAGCTAGAAGAGGAAAGGGGAGTAAAGCTAAATGAGGGTAGAAAGTGAACTAAGGACAAGATATGAGTCAGATTAAACCGACACCCCCACCCCTCTGCTCACACAGTAATTTAAATGTCATCCTGCTTATTCAGTGCCCAGCGGTAGAAGAATATTGGAACCATCATCCATTTTGGGTAAGGGGTTATGTTTAATCATTATTTATTTCCTATGGTCTTTCCTACTGGTTGAGGAATACACCATCTTATACATACTAAAAACTTTTTTGTGATGATTCAGTATACATATCTCATAAACTTTCCTTAATCCCGGGGGGGTAATCCAGAAACCAAGCTTTGTCTCAGAGGCTTAACCATAAATATCTTCTTTTAAAAACATGTTTTGCACTCACACCTGTTTTATACCTTCTTTGAATGTCTTCACCTCTTTATGTTTTCATCAAGTCCAGTTCTCCTTCTGCCTTTAACGATGTCAGAGTGAATCAGGAGCCTTGTGAAAGGTACTAGTAACTGGACATTCTTGTCTGAAGAAGAGAAGGAAGAAGCTCAGAGTGGCCTGGTGAACTGAGTCAAACAGCCCTGAAGGTAGGGCTGTCTGGAACAATCTCCTCAGCTTGATGATTCTCTTTTCAAGACTCACCATCTCATTGACCAAAAGCATTTTCTTCAACCTGCCTATGATTTGTTTAACCAGTCTCCCGAGGACTAAGCAGCTGAAAACAATCACTCTTCATTAAGTTCATAATATGACAGGTCAGTGCTTGGTTTAGGTTGGACTTCTTTTGGTTGGCCTCCCTCATATATGTCTGATCAGCAAATGGGTTGGGACTGGCTGTGCTGTTGAGGATCATGGTTATAACTGTACCATCTGGAGCCTCTCTCAATGTATTATTTCATCCTCCAAACTGGTTTACATGGGTCTTGGGTTCCAAAAGTAACAAATGAGCAAGTTCCCATATGTAAACACTTCTCAAACCTCCGCTTATATCGTTTGCTACCTGTCCCAAGGTCATATTCAAGGGAGTGTCATTCCTCTTTTTAATAGGAGGAACAACAAAACCACATTGCAAAGGGTATGGGTACAAGAAGGGGCAGAATTTGTGGCAGTATACCACACCAATGACATCACAGTCTCTGGGAGGACTTGGCACAGTGTCTTTCTTCTTATTATTTAATTTTCCCCCCATGATTTAGGGCTATAACTCTGGGTCTGGTATGTCAGTTTGTAAGAAGAGAGTTAGACCTCCCAAGAAACTTACTTTATAGCTAGTAAACTTTTCAATAATTCAGAGCTTTTTGATATGTGACCACTATTTTGCCCAGCTTACTTAGCAGGTAAATTCAGTTAAAACAGTAAAAATTGATTGCTCTTTGTAGATTAGGTTTCTTCAAACTTGAGGGTACATCAGAGTTGCCTAGAGGACTTGTTAAAGCTCATTGCAGAACCCTATCCCAAGAGATTCTGAGTGAATAGGTCAGGGTGTAGCCAAGAATGAACATTTCTGAGAAATTCTTAGGTGATGCTATGGCTGCTGATTGGAAGGGATATTTTGCAAAAGCTCTCATGGAGACACCATCTCAATTAAATATGTTGTAGTATAACCAGGTTGGTCTCGTTGCTCTGTGGAAGGGCTGTGGATATCACTGTGAGCTGAAGTGACTTTTACAGTCATTCCCTGAATCTTTTACCCCAGGACATTTAGACACAGCCAGAGAGTATGCAATTATTAACTTGAGGGAAGGGTTTTCTGCTGGGACAAGAGACTGTTCAAATTGCTTGAGACTTTGAATTACCTCTATAGTACACTCACTTGGGAACAATTCAGTTCCTTGCGTTTCCTTCTAACTTCCTATTAAATGATCAAAAAAGATGAGGGTTTGGAGTAGCTACAGCAAAGAAGCCTGAAATCTTCAGTATCCAACAATGGAAGTCTGAGACTTTATAGTGAACTCATTCATCCAGTTAACAATCCAGTTAATCAATCAGAACCCACAAAAGGTATCAGATGAGTCTTTGGCAAGTTGGTGAACTTGACCCTCTAACCTCATGGAAGTAGAGCTAATAAAGAAAAAACATTTTGTACTTTCCTAGATGAGAGCAAACCCTTTTTTTTTAAAAGGCTTTATTTATTATTTCCAGAGAGAGGAAATGTATGGTTGCCTTTCACCTGCCTCCAGCCATAGACCTGGCTGGAGACCTGGCTTGCAAGCTGGTTATGTGCCCTGGCTGGGGAATCAAACCAGCGACCTTCGGGTTTACAGGCCAGCACCTTATCTATTGTGCTACCAGCCAGGGTGCAAATGCTTTGCTTTTTTTTTTTTTCCAAAGATTTTACTCATTATTTTTAGCAAGGCAGGGAGGGAGGAAGAAAGGGAGAGAAGCATTATGTATGGTTGCCTTTCATCTGCCTCCAGCCATAGACCTGGCTGGAGACCTGGCTTGCAACCTGGTTATGTGCCTGGCTGGGGAAACAAACCAGCAACCTTTGGATTCCCAGGCTGGCACCTATCCACTGAGCCATACCAGCCAGGGCCAAATGCTTTTTAAGTGAAGGGTTTGCAGCTCATGCCTTGATCAGAAGGCACAAAGCATTCTGATTTATGCTGATGATTCAATGGAAAACGAAGTGGGGCTCTTACCAGTGCTGGCCAGAAAATTATTTCTGTTCTTTAATATAATCTCACATCTATTAAACACACACTCCAATTTAGTATCCCCACCTAATTCTAGGTACCATGATTTCAACATAAAAAAAAAGAAAAAAATATTTATTTATTTTCAGAGAGAGAAGAAGGGAGGGAGAAAGAGAGGAAGAGAAACTTAAACCTGTGGTTGTCTCTGACATGCCCTCAGCTGGGGACCTGGTCCGCAACCCAGGCATGTGCCCTGACTGGGAATCAAAGCAGCAACTCTTAAATTCACAGGCCAGCATTCAGTCTACTGAGCCACACCAGCCAGGGAATCAACATTTTGTTGAATACACAACCTACATTCTATGGAAATTTCCCAAGAGAAGAAGGATGTTTTTATGTAATATATGAGCCGTTGCTTGGTATTCTATTTTTCTGTTCCTCGTGACATTCCCAGCTTTGCCAGATCTTGACACTTCAACTCTAATCCCAATCTAACCAACACTCAGCCTGGGCCACTAAGGTAGTACTGAGCTACCCCTTCATCCCCTCCCCCAAGTGACCCTTTCTTATTGCCTGATCTCCGTATTTAAGTAACAAACCTCCCGCCTCAGCTATTACACTCCCTATCTGCTTTTTTAAAAAGGATTTTATTCATTATTTTTAGAGAAAAGGGCAGGGAGGGAGAAAGAAAGGAAGAGAAACATCAATGTGTGGTTGCCTTTCACCTGTCTCTAGCTGAGGACCTGACTGGAGACCTGGCTTGCAACCTGGTTATGTGCCCTGGCTGGGAATCGAACCAGTGACCTTTGAGTTTGCAGGCTGGCACCTTATCCACTGTGCTGCCAGCCAGGACCTAATACCCTGGAAAATTTAACATTGCTATCTAACCTAATCACTGACTGACTGTTCATGTCAGAATGAATATCAATATACTTACCTACCTCTTGAATAATACAATGCAATGATTTTAAGATAGTTTAAACCTAATCATTCACCCAAGTTATTATATGTTTTGTTTTCCAGGATTTGGGGCCTGTCTTGAATTTTGTACTTTTTAATTGTTTACATTGAGAGTAATTTTTGGTTTTTGCATATTTTAATTCATTTCCTCACAATTTCTTCTAGCATCTCAAATATGCTTTCTAGAATCATTTGCTTTCTTTATAAAGCATACTTTCTAGGAGATATTTAGAGAGGAATCATGAGTCAACTTTCTTTTGTATATGTCTCTCTTTGTCATAAGTATATACTGTGTGAGGCAAAGTAGGTTTACAGTTGTGAGTACTCAAAAACACAGTTAATTCTTATGTTATTAATTATTGCATTATTTTTATAAAAGCAACTGTAAATCTATTTTCATCCCACCACCCTGTATAGTGAATATGTGTAGTTTAAAGTATAATATTAAAACTAAACCTACCCAGTTTAGCTTTCTCAGTTTTTGTTTGTCTGAAAAATGTCTATATTTTGCTCTTATTCTTGAAAATTTTTTTTCTTTTTACTGAGAATAGAAATCTCGGTTGACCAGTTCTCATTGAAGGTATCATCACACCCATTTCTCTCTTTAGTTAGAAGAGATTGGCTGTCAATCTAAGTTTCATTACTTTGTAAGTAATCTGTTTTTTCTTTCTGACTCATTTTAAGATTTTTTCCCTCTCTTTTACTTACTAAAATATGCTTAGGTTCTAAGAGTTTATTGCACTTCATGAACTTTGATCGGTTTTGGAGAACATTAACCATTATTTAAAAATATTGCCTCTTCCCCATTCACTTGGTTTCCTGCTTCTCAAACTGAGTAGATGTGTGCTGGAACTTATTCCAACACCCACATCTCTTAACTTCTCTTTCATATTGTTCATATTTCACTTCACGAGTTTCATTTTAGATAATTTCTTCACATCTAGCTGATTCTTCAACTGTGTATAATCTTCTTTTATACACAAATGGGGCATCCATTTGATTTCAGATTGTTTTTAAAAATCTAAATTAAAAAAAAAATGTTAATCTGCCTGATACACATTACTAGCCTCTTGTTTCTTTGTATCCTTTTGGGTTTTAAAAAAATGACTGCCCTGGCTGGTGGCAAAGTGGATAAGGTGCAGGCCTGCGAACCCAAAGGTCGCTGGTTCGATTCCCAGCCAGGGTAACATAACCAGGTTGGAAGCCATGTCGCAAGCCAGGTCTCCAGCCAGGTTTATAGCTGGGGGCAGGTGAAAGGCAACCATACATCGCTATCTCTCCCCCTCTCTGCCTTTCTCCCTTTCCCTCTCTCTGAAAATTAATAAATAAAAATCTTTAAATAAAATTAAAAAAAATGATATTAAAGCCCTGACTAGTAGCACAGTGGATAAGGCGCCAGCCTGTGAACCCAAGGGTCACAGGTTTGATTCCCCAGTCAGGGCACATAACAAGGTTGCAAACCAGGTCTCCAGTCAGGTCTGTGGCTGGAGGCAGGTGAAAAGCAACCATACATTGATGTCTGTCTCCCTCTCTGCCTCTCTCCCTATCCCTCTCTCTAAAAATTAATAAATAAAATCTTTAAAAAAATTTAAACAAATGATATTAAACACATTTATTTCCTATTTCATAGGTATTAATGTAAACATCTGGTATTTTTATAGGTCTATTCTGGTGACTGCTCATCCTGCTTTGTCCTTGCTCCATCCATTTAAACCAAAGATCTAGGAGCCTGCTCCCTTCAGCTCAGTTCAAGACTTCTTCACCTGCAGTACAGATCTACCTGGTTAACCTTGCTATTTGCCGGGCAAGAAGACAGAACAGAGAGTGAGTGTTGAAGGTCTCCTAAGATAGACCCTGTCTGATGTCCCTGACACATAAAAGGCAGAAAGCCTGGTGCTTGTCACGATGAGGCAGAGAAGAGTCAGCAAGAGCACCAGCTGTGTGTGAGGTTAGCCTGGCGCTTACGGAGGGAAAATAGAGATGAGGTTCTGGGGACACAGGAACTTGGCCGCACTGGTGAACCAGGCTCTGCTTATTTGGAGAGAAGCAAATGTGGAGTGGGAGGGCAAGGAAAGTCAAGTTTTGGTGGAAGTCCTCTTCCAGAAGTGGCCTGCAGAAGACGTTTCTGATTTTCCACATCACAGTCTCTTGGCTGTCTTCTGATTTCAGCTGCAGCTGCAGTTGTAGATAGTTTCATGTGAGCTCAGCCACCTTGCTGACAACATTGCACCCGAAGCAAGTTCTGTCTTCAGCTGCCTGCCTTGGAGCTTTGGCGGAAGCATCAGGAAGCTGCGCAGCCCTTTTGCAAGGGGCACAGGCTGACCCACCAGCAGATGGAACTGCCCGTGAGCCTGGCTGTTTGTTTGGGAAAGTCCCAGGGACAAGATCTTTTCTCCTGGGCTGCTGATATTCCCTAAAGACTATCTTCTACTTTCCTGCTACTTGGTAGTTGAAGTGGAGAGAAGGCGAAGTTCTCTATATTAAATGTGGGTTCATATAATTTCCTGTTTTCAGTTGGGCAACCAGCCACAATGGTTACAAAAATCTTTCATGTTCTTGACAGTGTTCACAAAACCTACCCAAGGTCTGAACAAAAATTACTGAGAATTTTCCAGGTGGATGTTACAGTGTTGGCCTCTGTGTTTCTGTGCATAACAGCAAAAGACAGATACCAATTTTGTGTGGCTTAGTTCAGCCACTGAAATAATGCCACACATTTATTGTAATCATGGTGGGAGAAGAATAGTTTAAATTAAACCCAGATACATGCAAATACATTTTAATAACATTTATCTAGCATCAAAATTAATTATTAACTGTGCTGATATATAAAAAGCTTTTTATTTTGAAAAATTAAAATGTTCAGGGGTTATCATAATAAATTCACATATATCCTTCACTTAAAGTCACCCATTAACATTTTGTGACATTTGCTTCTGCTATCTCTCTCTCTCTCTCTCTCTCTGTGTGTGTGTGTGTCTCACTCTCTAGTTCTCTGCTTATCTGTCTGTATGTTTTCACAGATTTATATTTATGTTTGATGAACTGTTTGAGAGTATGTTACTGACGTAACCTTTTTTCCTGAATACTTCTGCATATAGTTACCCTGACAAGTATATTTTCCTACCTAACTACAGTACAATGATCAAAATCAGTAAATTTAACATTAACACAATATTATTAACCAATAATATTGGTTTCACTTGCCTCCAAATATTCCAATTTTCTCTTCCAAATGTCTTTAACAACAGTCTTTTCTCCATGCAAGATATATTATAGGATTAGGTATTTTATGTCATTGTTATATCTTTTTAGTCTCCTTTAATTTGAGATCATTAACCTTTATTTGACTCTCACGACACTGATATTTTTAAACAGCGCAGGCCAATTTTTAAATATAATCTGCTGACATTAAAAGAAGCTTTTAAAATAGCTGATCTGAGAATTGGTAGTACTTCAAATCTGTAGTAAGGGTCACAGTTTCTTAGATAAAGCCAGTTCATGATTTGAATTGCGCAAAGCTCCTTCATCTCTTTGCCTTCAAAGTACTCTCTACTATATGGATATATATACAATTCAATTAGGAGAAAATAAATTAACTTAGGGCTTTGAGACACTCTTGGATATAATTGGGGTCAATCCTGTGGTGCCACAAAGCTGTGGTTAGGAATCAATGGTCTAACGTGAAACACAGACCACACAGACTTTAACACTTTTGGCAGGTTGATCCTCTTAATAACCTATCCTAAGAAGCCGCACATCTGGAAATAAACTTAAGGTAATACATAATTAAAATTGTATCGAGAAAGTGATTTTTTTTGAATACTAAAATCCAAAAATTTTGCTTGCAGACTTAGAGAATAAGATTGGTGATTCTATACAGTTTGCCCGAACAATGATATATGATAACCTACTTTTTATATGATTTCCCTTTAGAGCTAAAATCCCAGTTATGTTGAAGAAAAAGGATATTACTTATTAAAAAAGTTTCAATATCCAAAGGACAGAAGGTAAGCTACATTTATATATAGCAGTCCAGCTCCCTGAGCTTTAACATTGGGTCCGTTCCAGTTGAACCAAAGCTTAATTGTAATGCCATTGAGGAACAATCTGCAAAAGGACTTTTCCCCTTAAGGATTTTGATGTTCAGAACAAAATGAAAGGCAACCATGAAACCAAAATGGTTAAAGGATATGAAAAGCTGCCATTTATGCTTAATCCCTGGACTCCTACAGGTGAATGGAGGGGGAAGTAGGAATTGCTACAGCTGGGAAGAACAGGTAAGTTATATTTATTCTATTAGCCTTCAAGTGTGGAGTTTTCTTCTCTGTCTGTGTTTTAGGTAAGCCTGGCATAATGTGATCAGAAAATATCAAGCATTTTTCCCTATCTTTGAGTAGTATCAAGCTCCAAAGTAATTTTTCGGACACAGGTGATGTTTGAACACTTAGAATTTGTACCTTACTTCTGAGCTCATTGTACTCTCTTAATTGTATTATAATACTTGCATTACAATTATGTCTAACTTCAGGACTTTTTACTTTATTTTAAGACTGTATTGATTATTCAGGGCTCTGCATTGAGTGCCACAGAACTTGTTTTAATTTTTGGCACTTAATGTCAGCAACTGGATATCAAAGCATCAGATTCAGAGAACTGGAAACCCTCTCAATAAAAGCACAGCATTCAGATCAAATAAGGAAAGGAGTCTGCTATTCAGAGTAACTTCTCTGGGAACATTATTATTGATTTTGGGCTGAAGCCATAGGAAGATGCTATGAATGTGTTTGTAGCATGAGTAATTTCACATGTTTGTGTCATAAAAAGGAAATCACAAAGTTGTATTTAGCTTGATTTTTAAAAAAGGTTTTATTCATTATTTTTAGAGAGAGGGGAAGGGGGTGAAGAAAGAAACGGAGAGCAACATCAAAGTATGGTTTTCTTTCACCTGCCTCCAGCTGGGGACCTGGCTGGAGACCTGGCTTGCAACCTGGATATGTGCCCTGGCTGGGAATCAAACCAGTGACACTTGGGTTCGCAGTCTGGTGCTCAATCCATTGAGCCACATCAGCCAGGGCAAGCTTGATGTTTTTACGCATCTTTTTTTTTTATCTTTTTTTTTTTTTTTTTACTGAGTTAATAAGAAGATAACTGGTGTTTTTTGTAGTTTTGGTTTAAATGTAAAATAGTGAAATCACTCACAATAATTGAACATTTCTTATGTGTGACATTTACATGTGAAGACAATGTATTCAAGTAAGTGAATGATTCAGTTGATTACCTCATTCTTGTCTTTCCCTTTATAATTGTAATGGAATTGTAGAAACTGAAATATAATCCGTGAGTGAACTGAAAATACAATTATCTGTAAAATATTTTCGGCTTGACTGTTTGAATGGAATGATAAAGACAAGGGAGGAACTGAAATTGCCTTTTGTCTTCAGAGGTCAGGGAATGAAACTCAGAAACACTGAAGTGTGTCAGGTACATTGCAAGTGCAGCATCAATAATGGAAACTCCACAGCCTCCCTTTCTTTCCAATTAAATGCTCTTCTTGTTTATTTTTGGAGCCACTTTTCTTCCTGTTTTTAGCAGCGCTATATGATTCAGAATAAGTTTTTCCATGAGCTTTGCAATGGAAGCTTTAGGAAGGTGTTTTTGTGTGCTCAATTCCCAGAGACCCACAGCCTGGAAAGGTTTTGGAATCCCTGAATTGAGTAGGAAAAAGAGCTGGAGGACAAGGGAACATTTGAAAGATGTTTTCAAACCTTTTCTTAGTTTGGGACTCATTTTGGTGTGTTAAAATGAGTTCTTTCTTTCAAATTCTCTCTTTTCTCATTAACCTGTCCTTTCTCCCCTACCAGCTACATGGTTGTGTGTTGACAGCAGTATTGAGAATACAGTGGCGTCCCAGGCGAAGGGAAGGGGTGTGTTGGGTCCCTGAGGAATCTGCGTGGCTGGAATTGGGTGGAGAATGCTAATGAAAAAACAAAATGAAAGACCCGCCCCAAGATCCTTTAGTCCATAGACAGGGTTAGCAAACCACAGTCCACTGGCCAAATCTTGCCCTTGCTTTTCTTTTTGTAAGTAAAGGTTTATTGGAACACAGCCATTTCCATTTATTTACATATTGTCTGTGGCTGCTTTCAGAGGACAAGGGCAAAGTTGATAAGTGATGACAGAGACCATATGGCCTGCAAAGCCTAAAATAGTTATTATCTGGTCCACTACAGACAATATTTGGCAACCTCTGCTAAAAGCCAAAACATTACTTTTCAAAGATTGGTCCCCGACCAGCAGATTCAGCATCACCTTGTCAAAATGCAAAAGGATTCAGTCCCACCCAGGACATTAGTGTGCAGGAAACTGGGGTGGGCCCACAATGTGTATTAAAACTTTGGGTACTTCTGACACAGTCTCAAGTTTGAGATTTCCCTGGGCCAGACTGGGCAGGGTATAATTGAATTGATTTATAGAAGTTCATTTAGACAGATCATGTAGAATGAGTTTCCTGTCAATCTCAGAGATTATTTTATAATAACAAAGGTCAATAGTTTGATAACACTTTGTAGTTTATAAGGTAGATCAGGTTGGCCTCAAAAGGTATTTCCAATTTGAAAATGTTACATTAGGATGTATAGTATCTCTAAATAGGAGAAGTGTGTGTGTGTGTGTGTGTATTTAATATATATTTTTAAAGAAAGGCAAATATCTTTAAGGTGGATTCAAGAGAAAGATATATACATTTATTTTTTAAAATATCCTTAATTCAATTCTGTAATACCCTGCTTTAAGCAAACATTGTATGTAAAAATTTAGACTAGGTAAATTAGCCCAGGGGCCAAAATATTCAACAAGTAACTCAACTTGAAAAGTAACCTCCTTTCTTGCACCTACATAAGATTCCACTGACAATAATCCATTGCAAATCATGGCTTTTGCTTTCTGTAAGGCATGCCTGCAGGCTAGCCCATGAATAACTAGCAAGTGCATGCTTGAATGTACACTAGCAAGTAATAAACAGTGGCCCACTGCCCATTGAAAAGACAAAGAATGCTGACTCCTTGGTGGTATGCAGAATAGGGCCAAAACAGAACACTGGCCTTGGGAACTGGGCCTAGAGATTTCTTTCTGCAAATCACTGCCCTTGAAGTTAGGTCTGTTCTAGAATGTCCCGAACTATCATAGGAGAATTCAGATCAGTGGGGCCCAGGTCCCTGTGACTTTTGGATATTTGGGGATTTCTGCAGCACTCAGAATCTTGCCCAACAGGTTGCCATTGGGCCAGTTTGGCCTAAGACAGTATTTGGGTTGGCATGGCCTGCCAACCCTCATCTGCCCTCATCTGCCACACACACACACACACACATATCAGCATAGAAACATGTTGGCATTTGGACCCCCAAAACCTATGAGGATGTGAGATACTGCTGCAAGCCTTCCACATGATAAAATGATCAGGCTCTTTCAAATAATTGCATGGTTGGGCCAAGATAACAAATTAAGTTAAAAAAAATTTTTTTTAATCCTCGTCTGAGGATATTATTTTAGAGAAAGGAAGGAATAAAGGAGGAAGGGAGGAAGAAGGGGGAGAGAGAGAGAGAGAGAGAGAGATCAGTGTGAGAGAGGAGTTATCAATTGGTTGCCTCCCACACATGCCCTGACAAGGGAGTGAACCCACAACCTAGGTATGTGCCCTGACCAGGAAATGGAACACACAGCATTTTGGTGTATGGGACAATGCTTCAGTTAACATAGACACCTGACCCGATGATAACAAATCAAGTTTACACATCCTGCTGCCCCACCAAAGCACTTTCCCCCCTCGAGAGAGGCTTTGTGCACATGCATCACCTCTACAGCTGGCATGCCACTTGGGCCTAGGCATATAATACACTACCAGAGAGGTCTGCTCTAAGGGGACAGGTGCAAGAAGAAGCCACACAGGCCCTGTGCAAGTATTTATGGGCTCCTGAGTACCCAGAGTGTGGTCTACAAGGAGCTCTGGGTAGGCCTGGCTCTTGGTCAAGGCTTCTTGCTCCATGGGGAAACAATTGCAAGAGGCCTGGAGGAGGCTCTCTGAAGCATGGGGCTCTGGACAAGGTCCAGGGTTGACCAAGTTTAAGAGTGGTTTAGGTAGCATTTCTCATTACATTGACATTTGTGGGGGAGACAATTCTTTGTTGCAGGGCTGTCTTGTGCATTATAGGATGTGTGGTGGCATCCCCACCCTTCACCCACTAGATGCTGTTAACAACCCAGTTGTGACAACCAAAAATATCTCCGGATAATGCCTGGCGTATTTGGCCGAATGCCCCATGGGGGGCAGGATTGCCTCTAGACAAGAACCGCTGCTCTGCGCTGAATACCACTCTGTCTCAGCATATGGGTCCTCTTGATTGATGCAGATTCTCCTTCACTCAGCTTTTAAAATAAGAATAACATGGATCGTGAAGCAGCTTCTTTCCATTAAATCCTGTATCATCATGGTGCAAGTGGTAGTTCCTAGGCTTGTGAGTGTTGATTGATAATCACCAAGGAAAGTAAAATAGATTATCAGTGTTCTCAAATTTCATAAGCTGGATATTAGGACCAAACCCATCATGCAGGTGGCTGTTATTTTACAATCAAATATCAAAGTAAAGTTGTCATCTCATGGACTGATTCTATCAAATATGCCCAATGAAACTATAAGCTTTGATTCCCATTAACTCAGAAGAAAATCTACTTGGTATTATAAATCTAAAATTGGGAACAGATGCAAATGTTCAGAATAGAAATGCTCTCCAAAAATAATGGGTATTATGTTCAATTTCATTTCAGCATGTGGCTAACCAGGGACTAGATTCCGCCTGAAACCATGTTTCTAAAATTCCCCCAAACAGAACAATAAAAAAATAATTAACAAGGAACCTGCTTATTCCAAACCAATTATATTATTGAGTTTAGTTTGTTTAGTTTTTGTTTGTTTGTTTGTTTTTCTAGTGTTAATGTGCATATTAAAGAAGAAATTTTGTTTCATTTAGGCAGGAAAATATAGAAAATTACATAGAAGGTTAGTTAACAAATTACAGCCTGTGAGCCAAATCCATCTAACTCCCTGCTTTGTAAATACAATTTTATTGGAATGAAGCATCCTTATTTATTTAGATATTTTCTATGGCTGTTTTCATAATACAATAGCTGACTTGAGTAGCTGCAATCAGCTGAGAGTCTATGGTTTATGAAGCTGGAAATAATTAGCTCTCTACAAAGGAATTGCCATTTGACCCCAATATAAGAGATATAGGGAAGTGGGTTCTCACTTCTGGGAGCTTACAAATATTTAAATATATGCTTCCATTACTTCAAGCCTTTGTACTCTTTTTTGACTGACAGTTTTTTAAATCCTTACCCAAAGATATGTTTTTATTGATTTTAGAGAGAAAGGTAGGGAGGGAGAAAGAGAGAGAAACATTGATTAGTTGCCTCACACACACGCCCAGAGAAGACACAGAACCCTCATATCTAGATATGTGCCCAGACCAGTGATGGAAACCACAACCCTTTTCAGTGCATGGGACGACACTCCAACCAATTGAGCCACCTGGCCAGGGCTTTAGTAGTTATTTTTGATAATTTGCTGAACATGTCATAATGTGAGTGATCTGATTTTTGTTTCAACCACATTGGTCAAGGGAGAGGAAGTTGTATTTCTCAACAGATAAATCCAGGTTCTTTATACCCTACCTGATTGTCACAGGAGGATCTTGGTTAAATTTATCATTGCATTCGGGTAAAATTATCTCAAAGACAATTATGTCTCCTTATCTCGAAGATAATTATGTCTCCTCAACCCTGCCAAGGTCATGGTCAAAAAAGTTACAGCATAGGTCGTATGTATTTTAGAGATACATTCATTACTAGCATGTGCTGAAACAAAACAGAACAAAAAAAAAACCAAAAACCCTCCAAGTTTGCATTTATTATATTTATAAAATAAAATACATGATTTAAAATTTTATTTTCAGTTACAATCTAGAAATTATTAAACAAAGAACTATAAAAACATAAAGAAAAAATTTTTTATACCCCTGGCTGATGGCTCAGTGGATAGGTGCCAGCCAAGGAACCCAAAGGTTGCTGGTTTGAGTCCCCAGCCAGGGCACATAACCAGGTTGCAAGCCAGGCCTGCAGCCAGGTCTGTAGTTGGAGGCAGGTGAAAGGCAACCATACATTGATGCTTCTCTTGCTTTCTTCCTCCCTCCCTGCCCTTCTCTCTGAAAATAATAAATAATTTTTTTTAATTTTTATTTTTAAATAACAGAAACATGGATATTGCTTTAAAATATAACCCAAAAATATCTTTAACGTTAATTAATCAGAATCTTCAATACTTGGCTTAATACCAGTCGTTGTAAACAATATAGCTATGTTCAAGGCATAAATACTATTCACAACTTGCAAAAATATTTTGATGAGTGACTCATTTTGGATCCATAGCACCTAATATGTGTTATGACCAAACTGACCGCTTAAATGCTATGGCTTAACATTTGTAATGGTCATGTACAAAAGTGCAGCTAGTCATGACCTTGAACCTATGCACCTATGCACAATATTTAAGAAAAAAACTTTGTATCTCTCAGATCAGCCATGACCTTTGTAGGACTAAATATTGTGTCAAAAATGTATCAAGCATTGAAAGATACTTTGGAATAAGAAATTCTTTTTCTTTTTCCTTAAAAGCTCTCCTGATGTTTGTACTTGGATCATATTTTCTACTTAGTACCAAGTACGTTTCAATGCATTCTTTGGTGTGCTCATGTGGAAGGAGGGCAGGAGGCTATTTTATAATCATTTGTCACTGAGATGACCGTCCTGTTATTTCTTGACATTTTTATATTCTAATTTTTCTTTTCTGATTCAGGGAGAGTCAGTAATAGAATTCTATTATGAGTCCTCTGCGCGCTTGTGTTTGTCTCAAGTCATCTGTAATAACTGGTGAATATTGTGCTTGAGAGGATTGAAGAAATGTAGAAAACACTTAAGGAATTTAAAAAATCTTAAGGCTTCAGTCTACTTGAAAATACATTTTCTCTAATACATATCATAGTCATATAGCTCTGGTGTACCTAATATTATCTACATTACACTATTAGTATTATAATATATAAGTAGCCTTAGTCGGTACATATATATGTGTATGGGTGTGTCAACTCTCTGTGTTTGTAGGTGTGCAAAGGTATGTTTATGTCATACAGAGTGTGAGAAGCAATAATATACAAACCAAATTGAGGGCAACACCTTAAAAGCAGGAACCTACTTGTCAAGGTCAAATGTTTCTTGATGTAACTGAGCTTGTTCATACTGACTTTGCTCTTTCTGCAGCTGAGAAAGAGCTGGTTGTGTAAAATGATGTCATGTTTCATTGCCCTGCTAGGGAAAGAGCCCCCCTCAGACGTGGCTTCTTCACCATGTACATGTATCCCCTCCCAGCTCCCAGACTGGGAGCTTCCTGTGCAGAAGAACTGTGCCTTGATTATCTTTGCATTCCCCAGAGGAGTATCTGTGACAAAGGAATATTTATTGAATCAAACACATAATAAAACATTTCCTTTTAAGCCATTTCTATCAGAAAGAGAACATAATAGTCTGTACTATTCTATGCCAATGTGTAAAATGTGATAGAAGTCGTAAGATTTTGTAGCTGGAGAAGAAACTTTGGTCAAAGAGTCAAGTCATCTCATGAGGCTCAGAGAAGGAAGGAGAAATAAACTTTTATATTGCACCAACTGTATGCTGGATCAGCACTTTGTAACTATTCAAATCTCACAGTAACCCCTTGCATACCCATTAGTCACTATGAGAAATAGGAAGGAGCATACTGTGATAAATCATGGCATGACAGACCTCAAGAGACAGCCTCAAGTTCACGGAGCCTGGGCAGAGTTGGTTCTGCTGAGCTTCAAAGCCATGCCTCTGTTACAAGAAATATGTTACCAGATGGCATGAGGAAACCATCAGCCTCCTCCAGAACTGGAAAAATCCGATAGGGCAAATGACCCTGTTTCTTTAACAAATGAATGTTCATTAAAGATATTATATGGGACTATATTAAATATTAAGGGACTTAGACATAACAACCAAATGCAACCTATGGGACATTAGTTAGATCCTGACTTATGAATCAATTGTTTTAAAAAAATGTGAAAATGGAGGACACTGATTGTAAACTGGTATTACTGGATAATAAGGAGTACTGTGAATTCTTTTTGGTATGGAACTGTAATTTTAGTTATGTTTCAAATATCATTATGTGTTAGAAGTCAAACTTAAGTAATTATGGGTACAAATACATTATTTCTGATATTTACTTTAAAGTATTCCAGATACATTCATATACTATTTGTGTAGTTAAAAAGTGTGTTATTAATAAAAACTGTAATACCCAGAGCCATTAAGCTAGCCTGGCTTAAAGTCAAATATCAGTTCTACTCTGAAGTCTGAGGGTAAGATTAAAATTCTTCTTATACATTTACTATAATTCTATATGAAAACAAAAGCAAATTTTTTGTAAAATAAAAAAAGTGCAATGCAATGCCCTGCCTGGTGGCAGACTGGATAAGGTGCTGGCCTGTAAACCCAAAGGTTGCTGGTTTGATTCCCAGCCAGGGCACATAACCAAGTTGCAAGCCAGATCTCCAGCCAAGTCCGTAACTGGAGACAGGTGAAAGGCAACCATACATGGATGTTTCTCTCCCTCTCCCTCTCCCTCTCCCTCTCCCTCTCCCTTTCTGCCTCCCTTCCTTTCCCTCTCTCTAAAAGGAATAAATAAAATCTTTTAAAAAATCAAAAGATGTGCAGACTGACAAACTGGTATAATTCAAACATTCCACTCTTCCCCTGGAGGGAGACAGTCATTGTGGGGTCAGAATGTCCCCTGATTCCTTTGAACGTTTGAAGGTCACCTAATATGTCCCACTTGGAGGCATCTCTTCAAATCAACACAAGGTCATCTGGATCCTACAGCCCTTGGGGTTAAAAGTTCTGAAGTGAGCAAACCCCAAAGGCAGAATGACAGCTATATTTAAGGATTTTTGAAAGGCCATCCTTGCATAGCTGGGCATGTGAGAATTCATCGCTCATTTACCCAAATGCTGCCTGCCTGCAGCCCCTAAGAAGCCCCATCTGTTTCTTTTGACTCCTTTTGAAGAGTCAGCAGAGAAAGAAAGGACAGAAAGGGCTCACCTCCTGCTGGCTGCCCATAGAACTCCTACTTGACCAGCTACATGTTGGAATTTAAAGAGAAACAGGCATTTAGGGAAAGGAAGCAAGATCTTCTGAGGCACCCCCAATTTGAAGGGAGGCTACAACCTTTTCTATCAGGGTAAAGAATGGGAATCCCCAATTTCTGCACCCAAAACAACCTTTTAGTGCTCTAAAGACCAGTGCTCCTCAACCTACAGTGTGCACATGAAACACACTGGGGATTCTGTTAAAATGCAGGTTCTAATTCAGCAGGTCCGCAGTGCACCTGAGAGTCTGCATTTCTAACACGTTCCCAGGGGATGCAGGCATGAGCTGCTGCTGGTCCCTGGACCACACGAAGTAGTGGTCACATAGGATTTTCTCTTGTTTGTCTCCTTTTAGGGTCAGGTCTTTATTATATGTCATTTACAAAAACTAGTCTGTTAGCCCGTGTGAGTGCCTAGAGAGAGTGAGTCTCATAAAGATTCAGGGTTAAATCAGTGATAACTATTCCAACCAAATAAATGATAAACCTTCAGAAAGGATTAAAAGAAGAAATGGAGAATAGTAGTTGGAAACAAACATTTACTATGCTCTGAGCTTTTATTTTTCATATTTTTCTCATTAAGCCTTATAAAAATCTTCTAAGGAGAGAATTACTGTTTTCATTTTATAACAATAAAAAACTAAACCACAAGTTTACAACCATCCAAAGCAAAATGTGGGAGATTCTACAGGAAAAAATGACCCATTTCTCAAACAAATAAATGGCATAAAAAAAGGAAGAAAGGCAGGAACTGTTACAGATAAAAAGATACTTAGGAGGCAGCTCAAATAAAATGCAGTATCAGGATCTGGAACCTGGTTTCACACACACACACACACATACACACACACACACCCAAACCATAAATACACATTTTTTGAAACATCCATTAAAATGGCTTGTGGACTAAATATTAGTTATTTAAAAAGTGTTACTAATTTTGTTAGGTATGGTAATGTTATAGCAATTTTATTATTAATTAGAGTTCTTATAAGTCAGAGACCAATTGGTAAAATTATATCCTGTGAGCATATGCTTTAAAACACTCTACAACAATTTTTTTAAGGAGATGTAGGGGAGAGCTAGAACAAGCAATAATTTATTAAGTGTTGATAAAGATTACTTTAAAAAATTTCATTATGAAACAATTTTAGACTTAGAGAAAAGTTGTGCTATTTTTAGCACAGAGGTCCTGAAAACGTATTGACTTCTATCCCTAATGATCACATCCTATATAACTATGGTACAATGATCAAAACCAGAAACTGAACACTGATGTAATACTATTCTAATTTCTCCTCTTTCTCCATTCATGTCCTTTTCTATTGCAGGATCCAATCCAGAGTACCACATATTTGTTTTGTAACCTTTGTCTTCAATAGTCTATGACAATCCCTTTGTCTGTTCTGTCTTTCATGCTCTTGACATTTTTAGAGAGTACCAGTCAGTTATTTTGTAGATTATAGATTGGTTTTATGGATGCTTCCTCATGATTAGACTGAGATCGTGTTGATAAATATTGAAGCCGGGGGATGTATTCTTAGGTTTCCATTGTACTATTTTTTCTCTGTGCTTTTGGGCATGTTTGAAGATTTATACATATAGTAGAATTAAAATAATAAAACAAACACAACAAATAAAATTAGACTCATAGAGACAGAGATCAAAGGTCTGGTTATTAAAAGAGTGGGGGTGGGGAGATGGGTATAAAAGGTGAAGGGGAATGTAGTCAATAATATTGTCATGAGCTAGCCTTGTGACAAACGGTTACTAGAATGAGTGGGATAATAACACTGTAAAGTATAAAATGCCAAACCATTATAGTGCATACCTGAAACTGATGTAACTAATATATTATTACATACCAACTAAGATGAAAAACCCAGCAAGACAGAGTAAAGTTATATAACTTTAAAAAATGGATTCAGTTATTAACTGAGCAGATTGTGGATTGGAACTCAGTTTGGCTAAAAGAAAATCTGTAAACGTTATATGACAAAATGTATGCTACAAAATAAATGACAGTTAGTTGTGAAGGTAGTATTCATCTGTGAGCCCTGCAGAGATTTTTTTCCTGTTCTGAGCATAATTAATCAAGCCCCAATTTATGGATACATGCAAATTGATTAGATATATAAGGTCACGGAGAAATTGTCTTGCAGGATGACTTGGTATGCAGGAGAAAGTAAAACCCCCAGAAATTAGTTAAAATAAGTATTGAACATATGTTGGGAAGGTGGGTCTTGGAATTCAAAGTAAGAATAGCAGGCTTCTTATGGGAAAAATATTAGAAAAAATAAAACTATAGACATTCACCTCTTTCTATATGTCTCTTTATAAATGTTGGTGTCTCTCTGGAGATACATGAAACAGATGATTTTCTGCTTCTTGCTTCATGCCTGCTACATTGTCCTACATCTCTGGGCCATCATTCTTCATTTCATGTTGCTATAAAATGGTAAGTGGCTACTTCACCTTGAGTCTGTATGACCTTAGATACAGAGATTATTACCAAGTGTTGCTCAACTTCTAGGCTTCTTCATTCCAAACCTTGTCATATAATTCAATTTACCCCAGCTTGTTGGTTAAATAACTATGCCAGTCCAATGTGCTGAGGGGTAGAGACATATGGTACCCATAGTAACAGGAGCCTAATCCTTCATCCATGACTGTAAAATGGGATGTGAGGTGGGTGGGATTAAGTTAAGCCAAGAAGAAGCAGTCAAAGTGGTACCTCAGTTCCACAGAATTGTCCATTAATAAGTTTTGTCCCTTTTTTTCATGATTCTAATTCTTCAGAAGAGGTTACAATACCAATTCCTGTTGCAGAGAAAAAATTATAACCTACTAGCCCTAGATGATGTGAGTTACTTGAAAACCCATGATTTTATACTAAAGAATAGGCATGGGACTAAGTTCTTTGGGTAAGTTGGCACTATCCTTGCAGAGATCAGAGGCCAGTAGAAGATACAGATGTATACATTGAAAATGACAAAATCATGTAATTGATGCTGCAAAGGAAGTATATATAAGGTTTGTAGGTATAAAGGAAATAATTAGGTATGTCTGGGGAGGGTAAGATAAGAAAGTCTTCAGAAAGAAGGGAGCATCTGAGGTGGAGTTTGAAGACCAAGTTTGGAGGTGAAAGACTTTTCTAAGCTGGCTCTCCTGAAGGATGGCCATCCTTCATCGTATTGAATCTATAAGGGGAGCCAGGAGATAATTCTTCTCTGTGCTGCAGAAGGCTCAGTTCCTCAAGCCTCTCTTGCTTTCTGCTGACTAGCTGTTTATGATTAAGTTGTGGGCATGTATATGTGTTCTGCTCTCCTATTGACTGAGGTATTTGAAATTCATCCCCATTGATTGGTTTGTTCCATTTTGTTCAGTGATGAGGCACTCTTGGAAGGCATCACATATTGTCCAGAGCCGGGTTGTTGTCAACAGGTTCCCTGAGCATTCTCCACATTTGCAATGAAGTAACAGGTTGCCTGGCTTGATGAAGATCTACTGATGACTTGATCTCTCTCTTGCTTACATTGTGAAATTTAAACTTGTAGAGTGGGAACAGCTTTTCAATGATCTTGGTCTTAGAAAAGCAGATACAAGAAGGCTGCTGGGTATGGAAAAGTGAAATGAGTGTTGAATCCCAAGAACTAGTGTGGTGTGGTTGACATGAATATTTCAATGTGTCTCTGTCAGGTCTCAGCACCTTGCTACCCTATTTGTGATTCCAGATGTCAGGTCCCACAGTATCAGGTGCCAGACCAGCAAGTAATGATAGCAGGGAGGGCCCCCACCTGGGGGTAAAAAAGAATTTACTCTGAGCCTTCAGGATAGTTTGCATGCTTTATTGTAGCAGCAGGTTAATGACCACATGGCCAGGCAGCTAAGAGTGTCTGTGTCCTCACACATGGCTGCCCCACCCTTATCACAGCTGTACTTAGGTTAATGATTGCAGGGAGTCCGGGCATCTCTATACCTATGATCCTGCTTCCATGTGGCCAGACGCTGGAGAGTGTCGGCATTGCCACGCATGGTTTCTCCACTCTCCCACAATAGTAGTGCATGCCAAGCTTATAGCAAGGGCAGACTTATCTACACATTGGAACAAAAGAGGGTCTATGTCCAGAGTTACATATGGGGCTCACATCAGCCTGATCAAATTTGCTATGTTGCTTACCTCTAGAGCACCACAGTGTTCTAGAAGCTCTGGGGATAAGATTAACTCCAGACTATCTCCACCCTCACCACCACCACCACTGACCCAGAGGAAGGTCCAGCCATGCATAGACAGAGAAATTCCTCTGCCCTGACAGTCTCAAAGCATCCATTTTAACCAGTGGTTGTTAAATTACAGGGTGAAGCATAGATATGGTTATTTACCTGGTATGTTGGGTGGAGATGTGTATGCATATTCAAGGTAAAGGAGGTTTACAGCCATGAGTATGTAAAACAAAGTTTATTCTTGTATTATTATTTATTATTGTATTATTTTCCATACAGACAACTGTAAACCTACTTGTGCCTTGTCCTATATATACACCTTCTGCCCTTAGTGCCAACCTGTGTATAGCCAGAAGTCACAATGTTTAGAGTAACAGCATGGTAAAATAAAGCTGGATTTATTACAGAACAATATAATAGCCACACCTTTTTTTCTCCTACAAAATACACAAGCAATGCCAGAAAATTGCTAAACACATTAAGGCTAAATTTAAAATGGGCATGTATGTTTACTGTCCTAGATTCCATTGCACACCTGGAACAGACAATAAAAAGAAATCAACTAGAGGGAAATTTCTGAAATATTCAGGCATTGTAATTTGGCTTTGGAAACCTTAAAAGAAGAGGACAGCAGAACCAATTGCTACTTGCACCGAAATGTGTTTATCTGCTTATTTGATATCAGGGCCAAAGACCTTAATGGTTTTGACTGTATCTAAGTGTTTCTTTGTTTCTGTATATTAGGTCTGGGCTAGTTTCTGCAAATGAGCTTTTGCATGTAGCAAAAAAATTTCATCTCCAATTTTAAGTATTTTAGGAATTTCTGGAAAATCATTCCTGAAATCATTTCTGTACTACAAAGCTATCTCTATGTCATGGGAAGAAAATGCATTATTTAAGCTATCACCATTTACAGAGTCCCTGCTGTGTGAATGTAGGATGGTGTTGGGTTGTGGGGTGGGAAAGAGGTGTGAGGTGTGAGGCATGGGGGGAACTAGACAGAAAAAAATTCCCGTGCTCCACTAGGAAGACAGGTGTATACTAAAGTCATGCATTTTGCTCCCCAAGAGAAAGTGAAAGAGAAGGGCTAGGTGTGGAACCCAGCCGTTTAGCAGAATTACAAAGAGGAATATCAGCAGCAGCAAGACTGCATTTTTACCTTTCCTCCTGGGGACATGGTGAGCATAGAGAACCTTCTCCAGTCTGAGTGTGGGTTGTGGCAAGTGGAGGGCCCAGTCCTGTTTCATTCCTTCAGCATGGTGAGCAAAGGGAGAGCCTTATGACTTAGGGCACTGGATAGCCCCCTGCTTACAAAGGTGGGAGCATGTCCATGGTGCTCTGTTAAAGTAATGACAGAGCTGGGATTAAAAAAATATACACATCTGATTGACTTCAAATCCCATAGCCTGGGTCCCGGTGTGCGTGCAAGTCAGCAAAGCATTTACCCTCTGATTCAATTCTTAGTGGAAAACTCAAAGACTTGGAATCAGTAGTTCCCAAACTCTTATGGAATACATCTTTCAAATAAATATTACTCAGACCCAAAATAGTAAACAGATCAGAATAAAACTGCCTGGGCTGAGGTCGGAGTGGGAACCAAAACTCTGACCACCCTCTCATCGCAGAGGAGTCCTGTGGGTTCTATTGCATTATTGTCCAGTGAGTACTGCCTCGCCCTACCCCTTCCACGGGAGAGTACACATTACCACCCCGTTGATCTCCTGTTTGCCTATGTGACTTGCTTTGCCCAATGGAATAGAAGCAGGTATGACATTCTTCTCATTGAAAATGAGCTTCTTAATCAAAATGGCTTTTCATCTCATACCCCTAGCCTCTATTGTGCAGAAGAAAACAAAAGATATGCTCCAGGGAGTCAGTGTTCCTTTAGCCTGGAAGGAAAGAGAGATGGAACCGGAGAGCAAAATTCTATGGCAAAACAGCAGAACCATGAATGAGAAATAAAGGTTTGCTTTTGAAGGCCACTGAGATTTGGAGGATGCTTGTTATACAGCCTAATCAGAGCAAAGGTAGTATAATGTAAGGTTCCAAAATATATTCTCAGAACTGCTATAACTGGTAGAGAAGAGTAATAATCTAAAACACTAAATCAGAAAATACAAGAATCACAACACCCCACATCTGTTCCCCTGGTAGTGCCTGTTCCAGGTAAGTAAGTAGTTTTTGCTGCTTCAAAGTCCAGTGTTGCTCTATTTGCCAGACTAATTCTGCACGCATCCTGATATTACTCAGATGAAAATTCTTTTACTATGTCATAATGAGTTGGTTTCTGTTGCTTGTAACCAAAGATCCCTAACTGTGTGTAACTACTGTTTTGGTCACTACTAGATCCATGTTTTTATATTTCTATTGTACTTGAAGAAGAAGTTGAGAGATGAGACAGGGTGGTCATATCAGCTCACCCAATTGGCAGTTACACTTTGGCAAAGTTTGGGAAGCTATAATACTACAGGATATGATTGGTGCTCTGCCTATATTTCTGTTACCGGCCTTGTCCTTTCTCTAAGCTATTGTGACAGTTTACTGGCAATGGCTCACAGATGTCTCTTTTCTAGAGATTTGCTCTGGGCCTGACAGGAGCAGCCTCCCTCCTCCCCCCGTCACCCCACCTCAGCACCCTGTAACAGTGACTGATCCTGGGAGACGTGGGGCCAGCTTCTCACCTCTGATGTTGCTCCTGCTTCAGAGCTCCAGTGTGGTCAGGCTGAAGCTGAACTTTAGTGGAGGCCATACCCTTGCTCAGCAATCTCCTTGCCTCATAGCTTGACCCTCATCACCCCTTCTCCGGCCAACACTCCCTCAGTGACTCACAGGTTCCGATTCCATGTTTCAGGCTCTGATTACAGGGCAACAAACCCAAGACTCCTTCCGCTCCAAATCTCTTCCTTCCTTTCCATTAGTCTTGTGCCTCCATAGCCACACTAATCTTTATGATGTTTAGATATTCATTTTATAGTGAAAGTTTCAGGGCAAAACAAGGTGGGAAACCATGGAGGCCACAGAAGGTGATGGAAGCCCCTTCATGATTCTGGTTATTTTTTTATAATTTATTTTTTTTTCAAGTACAGTTGACATACACTATGATATTAGTTTCTATGTTACAACATACTAATTCCCCCCCTTCATCATTCTGAGGGCAGCACCAAGGAACGGTGGCTTTTGGAAGAGTAAATGTGGGAGCTGAGGAATGGTGGGAAGTTTGCTCATTTAATGGGCAGTTTCACTTCAGCAAACCATGAAACGGGTCAGCCATTAGTGGCTTTCACACTGTGAGGCCAGGAGGCTCCATCCAAGGGGCTTCTGTTATCCTGCCCCTGTGGCCTCTACTTTTCTCAAGTATGTTCCAGAAACCAGTCCCTTACTGGCACCTGAGCAGACCAAGAAGGAATCCCCCATTTTCTCTGCTATTTCCCAGAAATATTCATTGAGCCCCTGTTGGCTATATCACCATGCTCAGTACAGGGGTGGCCACGAACATGACCCCAGCCTTGTCTTATGAAAGTTGTGGTCTACTGGGGCAAAGGTATTCTTAGTTTAAAAGTTACAGAACTATTTTTTTTTTTTTTCAATTACAGTGGAAATGATGGCTTCCAGTGAGGAGGACCAGAGATGGTAGCATGGGGGTTCTATAGTTCCATGTAGTCACAGTCTACCTGGGCCCACAGTACCAACCCCCCCTCACCTGAAACCCTCCCCGTGGCAGCTCAGGCAAACACTCCAAAACACAGACCCAAAGAAATGAGTACATATAAGCATAGCTTTTTCGCCCTGGCTGGTGTAGCTCAGTGGATTGAGCACTGGCCTATGAATAGGAAGGTCAGCAGTTCGATTCCCAGTCAGGGTACATGCCTGGGTTGCGGGCCAGGTGCCCAGATGGACGTGTATAAGAGGCAACCAAATGATGTTTCCCTTTCTTTCTTCCTCCTTTCCCATCTCTAAAAATAAATACATAAAATCTTTTTTTTTTTTTAAAGTATAGCTTTTTCTATTTGGCAGTTTTAAAGTTGAAGGCTGTACTTAGAATTGTAATCAATGCACATTGCTTCAAACTGCCATGCCCTTGGGCATGCATTCTGCTGCAGGGAATTTCTTCCCTATTCCTTGTGACCCGTGGACTCTTACTGATCCTTTAAGACACAGTTCAAGTAGTACCTACTCTGAGATGGTTACTGGACTCAGCTAGATGGACATACTACACTTTACCACATGTAGCCTGGAGTTTTTCTCCTTCATGTGTCTCAACTCTACAAATGCACTATGAGCTTCTTCCAGGCAATGATCAGCCTAGAGTGTAGACTCTCAAACAATGAGGCTAGAATAATATTTATTGAGCACTGACTACAGATTACATATTATTCCAAGAATGTTACGCTAACTTGTTGAACTTGCTCAAACATTTTATTATGTCTATTTTGCAAATAAGGAATGGAGCACAAGGAGGTTAAATAGCTTGCCTGAGTCATACAGCCCAGAGATGGCTAATGCAGGTTTCAAACCAGGCTGAGTTCCTAGTGTGGCTTCCAAGTCCAGCTCTTAATCTTATCAGGGTTTCCTCCCCTGGCAAGTCCATGGGTAGAATTCAGGGGGCCCACATACAGGGAGGAAAAAACATGCTGCCTTCTAGTAATTTTTAACTGAATTATAACACTTCCTTCCATTGTGAATGCAGGCAGTAAAGCACGGCCTGTTTGCAGGGTGACTTTTTTTACCTGCAGAAATCACAGATACACTTTGATCGCATGAGAGTCATGGCTACTCTTTCAAAATACTGTCTGCATGCTTGACTACTTAGTAGTTACAGTAGTTATTATGCGCTCCTCTCCACTACATGCTGTTGTTGAAAACATTAATAAAATATAAACCATAAATTAGTTTTAAAACTATTTTAACTGTGGCTCAGTAAGTTGCCTTCTTTTGTAATCTTGTCTTATTATGCATTCAAAACATTATTCTGAATGAAGTGCTAATCATTCCTTAAATGATAATCCAGCCATAGAGGAAGAGATATCGCATGATTCCATTTATATGAAACTCTCAGAATAAGCAAATCCATAGAGACAGCAAATTAGTGGTTGCCAGGGGGAGAGAGGGGAGAATGCGAGTGACGACTGCTGGATCTGAGGTTGCTTTCGGGGGTGATGAAAATGTTCTAAAATTAGATTCTGGTGATGATTGATTGACTCTAAGTACACTAAAAACTATTGAATTGGACAAAGTTTATGGTATGGAAATTATATCCTAATGAAACTGCTAAAACAATAACAATGTTATTCTGAGAAGGGGGTTCACAGGCTTTCCCAGACTGCTAGTGGGGTCCCAAGGCACAAACACAAGGTGTAGAACTCCCGCCTCTGGTTGCGATTGATAACTAGTATATAGACAGTTTCTGATTAAAGTTAAAAAATAATTGCTAACTATTGTGAGCTATGTAAGTGAGTTTATAGGATGAAATAAGCCAATATGGTAGAACTGACAGGATGGAATGTGACTATCAGGGAAAGTTTCCTGGGTCACCTTAGAGGACTAGAGACACAAATAAAACAAGGGGCTTAGAGTCCATTTGGCCCACTGCTCCTTATTTTGGGGTGTCATCTTTCCTTCTGCATTTCCAATTAAGCCTGCTCCTTCTTAGTAAAACTCAGGGGCAAGAAACAGCCACTCTTTGCTTTTCAGCTTACCCTTTACCCCACAAAGATGCTCTGTTGAGTGCAAAGAAATTTCTCTTCTGTCCTCTTATGGAATCTTTGCTAGCAAAGAATTTGCTTTTGTAGCTTGTCCTTTAGGATGGTTGGTGGTGAGCCCTGAATGAAACATAGTTGTTTTCTTGGTGCCTTTGCTTTAGGAAACTCCCATGAAAGTACCCCCTGCCCTCTTCTCCATCCTTTAAGGCCCATCAGGGGTCTCACCTCTTCCAGGAAGTCCTCCAGGAAAACTCCAACGAACAAGACCAGCCTCTTTCTCTCCTTTATCACAGCTCATGGGTGCACTACTGTTCAGCACAGCAGCAGGTGCTACTGGTGCCCTGTCTCAGTTCCATGACAGCATGGGGAGCGGGGTGGGAGCATGTTCTTCACATGCATATATCTCAAGCACTTGCCACACTGTTGTCCTGAAGGGCTTCCTTGCCCAGAGAAGGGTGCTCAGCCTGTTTAGGTTCAGCTTGGATAAACCATGGATTTAATGAGCCCAGGAACAAGCAGTCTGCAACAAATGAAGGGCAGCAGTTAGTGGATAAATACCCTGTTTTCCTCACACTTCAGGGCAATTATTCTATGGTGTGTTCCCAGAAGGATGGAGCCTCAGGTGTCCAAAGGGCAACCTGTTCATTAATACATTCTGCATTAGTTTCCATCATCCCCAGCCTTGATTCTCGACTCCTTACTTGTGCTTATTGAAATCATCTCCTAATCAACTATTTGCACTCAGATTCTTAATCTCTGAGTTTGATTTAGGGGCATCCCAACTTAGGTGGGCATGTGTGGTTGTAAAGAAATATAATGGATGTCTAAGCAGAAGGATTCATTGCACAGTGAACTCAGGGCCACACAGATCCATCAGGGTGCAGACTCCTTGTCCACTTATTCCTCTAGCCCTTTCATTGTGCAAACATTTTTGAACTGCTTTCAGCATCCACAGAATATTGGATTCAGATCTCCAGAAATTTTCATGCCTGGTTATTAAGCAAATTGTTTAAACTAAAACTAAAAAAAAAAAAAAAAAAAAGTTAATTCAGGCTAAGTCTAAAAACCTAGGTGGATCCAGATGGATCCAGGTAGGTGACAGAACTGTCTTTCCTCTAATGGACCCAAACTAGCTCCAAGGGAAAATTCTAAGAATGTGTTATCTAAAATTCACCATAGCCATAAGGTGGACGCAATGCATATGTTTCTCAAAGATCAACAGATAAGCATATGATGGAACATTACTCAGCCCTACAAAAGAACACAGGTACATGCTACAACTAAATGGACTTTGAAAATGTTATGTTAAGTGAAAGAACTCATACACAAAAGGTCATACATTGTATGATTCTATTTATATAGAACACCCAAATGGGACAAATTTATAGAAAAAGAAAGCAGATTAGTGATTGAAGGGGCCTAGGTAGAAGGGAGAATGGGATAACATTATTGAGTATTGGGATTATGAAAATTGTATTAGGCATTGGGGTAACAAAAATATCTTGGAGCTAGATGGTGGTATAATATTGTGAATAAACCAAATGCCACTGAATTGTATACTTTAATATACATACATATGTGCTGCCAAAGCAAGCACTGAATTGTACACTTTAAAATGGTTAA
This sequence comes from Noctilio leporinus, assembly GCA_004026585.1. NCBI lineage: Eukaryota > Metazoa > Chordata > Mammalia > Chiroptera > Noctilionidae > Noctilio > Noctilio leporinus. Next base: position 44,587 of record PVIW01001936.1, read on the forward strand.
TTTTATTTTACATGAATGTTACCTCAATAAAATAATATGTATTAAAAGTATCTGTTACTGAAAGGATAAAGTTTTTCTCTGCTTTCCCTGCAGGCAGGGTTGATATTCTAACCATTGAGCAACTTTAATGCAGACTTGCTGTAATGCTGGAGAGATGGTGTGGAGCAGGCTCTGAGTGGCAGGTCTTCCGTGGCTGGACCAGAGGGGCCTGGGCTGCTAAGGCCATGAAAGTAGTTTAGGACAAGATCTTAACAACTGGACAGTCTTCCTTAGGTATACTGGCTGAGCATCAGCCTGTCTATAGGGGATTACTGGGAGACTACCTTCATGTTAGTCCAGTGGGGTTTTTCTCCAAGAGCATTTCTTCCTGGCAGTCCAGTGGTCCAACGTGAGGGCATGGCCATAGCCCAGCTGTGCCTAGAGAAGGGCAGGGCAAGCACTAGTGTCTCACCTGGCAGGCTTCAGGGCCTGATGCCATAAGGATGAACTCTCTGTTGCAAAAGCCCTTGTTCCCTGCAGGCCGGGAAATCCCTAATTTGAAACCCAATGGGTACACAAGTTGAGGCTGCATTTTGTATTCTTAGTACTCAGAGAGTAGCCTTGGACTATCAGCCTCGGACACCCAGGAGCTTGTCAGAAATGCAGAAACCTGGAACATGCCCTAGTCCTGCTGAATCAGGACCCCTGGGGTGATTTCTATGCTCATTACAGTTTCAGAAGCTCAATGTTACTGAACAATCCCTTATGTGTGTTTACTCTTTTGTCTTAAAACATAGGCTTATGTTTCCTCCCCTCTCTCCCTTTGCAATTCTCTTATTGCCATCATTGGAAAAGAACATGTCTTAGATCTCTTTAGATACTGTCCAGGTTTTCTTGATAGAACCAAAAGCAGTTAATAGAAAGCTCATAATTTCTTTTTTTCTTTTTTTTTTATTCTCACTCAAAGACATACTTATTGATTTTAGAGAGGGGAAGAGAGACAGAGAGAGTGAGGGAGAGCAACATCAACGTGATAGGAAAACACCAATCAGTTGCCTCCTATATATGCCCTGACTGAGGACTAAACCCACAACCTAGGTTTGTGCCCTGAAACAGAATTGAACCCGCAACCTTTTGGTTTGCTGGACAATGTTCCAACCAATTGAGCCACACCAGCCAGGACCATAATTTCTTAAAAGTCTCTTGATTCTCCCTAGAAATCTACGTGAATGTAGCTTGTACTCTATCCATAATATAGCAATGTTGACCTCAACATAAAATTGTTTGTTTTTTACTTGCAAGATCTTTAAAGAAAATTGAAGCTGCAGAAACATTCTTTTATTCACCATAACTTTGTATCTATCCCTCAGCATCTTGTGCCACTGTGGACTGAAAAGCAAATGTAAAGCAAGTCAGAAAATTAGTGATTGAACAGGGAAACCACTAATGATTATAGGCTCCAATTACTAGGGTAAATACAATGACGCAGAAACACAATAACAAAAAAAGACCTTTGCATTTTTTTAAAAGATTTTATTTATTATTTTTAGAGAGAGGGGTAGGGAGAGAGGCAGAGAGGGAGAGAGACATCAATGTATGGTTGCCTTTCACCTGCCTCCAGTTACAGACCTGGCTGGGGACCTGGCTTACAACCTGGTTATGTGTCCTGTCTGGGAATCAAACCTGCGACCTTTGGGTTTGCAGGCCAGCACCTTATCCACTGTACCACCAGGCAGGATGACCTTTGCATTCTTAACTTTGGGTACTGACCACAGAATAGAAACAAAAATTCATGTGAGCTCTTCAACTAATGCAGAGGGATTTTAGAATAGCTCCATAAAAGATATCTGGACTCTTAACTGTCATAGGTTTTGTTGTCTAGAAGCAGAGCTTAAGACAAAGATTTGGATGTGCGAGATTCAGGGCCTCTCAGGAGAAGGGGTGTGAAGGAAGTAGGATGGAACTGGGGGCTGAGCAAGACTTCCTAGGAGAAGTCTAGGCTTGACTTGATTCACAAGGAGCTTTGAAACATGGATCACATCACAGAGTTGTCGTACCTTGAGGCCAGAGTGCTGGCATTTTATACTCCAGTGTGAACTAGTCATTGACTAGGGGCTGCTCCCAGACTGGCCAGTGCATCTGGGTCACATGATTCCTATTCATGCTGGGACAATTCCCTGGAGAAAGAGAATTTTGTTAGCAGTAAATCCTCCTAGCAGTTCAGTAAGGAGAGCTGGGTGAGCTACAACAGCACCTACTATGGCCTCCATGATAGTAACTAACATCGACATTCCCATAATGCTGTTCTTTCACGTAGAGATTGTATCCTGCTGGATTTAGTCTCTTCAATATGTATTGATGCTGTTTTCTTTTCTAAGCTGTTGCTGGACATGACCACTGTGGTCAGCCATTGGTTTCTGCTCCTGAAAACAAAATTGGCAAAAGATTCTGGTGGTTTTCACCCAATGCTGAGCTCGCTTGTCATCTCATTGAGGTGAAGTTCATGAGGTGGTTCTCTTCCTTCCTACTTTTGATTTTCATGATGTCTTGTTCCGGCCATACCCGTAAGTCGAGGGAAGCTTTTTTTCTGAACACAGAGTCCCAAGGAAATAACAAAAGGATAGCCTTGGCCTTATCATTCTAGCTGATTATTTAAACAGCTGCCTTGGCAGGAGTTCACAGTAAGGAAGGGCGTAAGCCATCTACTGAGCACAGTCACTGTAGTTACCTCTCAGGGAGGCACCCTTGAGTGTCAAGTGGCCTTTAGACACAGAGATTGCAGTAGTCTTGCAATCACCTTGAGTGATTGGGTGATGTGGCAGATGGCCTTCTTTCAGATTGCAAAATCTGGAAGTGGTTTAATTAGTGCATACGTTAATCAGGATTCTTATGCAAAAATTATCTTGAGGCAGGCACGCTGCTTTTCTTTACCCTTTCACTTATCCCCCCCACCTTGGCCTGTTTTTCTCTCTGCACCATTTCCACTCTCTCCAGGCTGAGAATGAGAATAATACTTGCCCGTGTTCTATGACTGGACCCTGAAATGGTCTAAGCAGATGCCAGGAATTCAGAAAGAAGTCCTGAAATTTTACAATAAAACTTAATCCCGATGCAAGGATTGTATTGTATTGTATTTATTTTTGCTCCCCAAACTCACTCTAAGTGACAAACAGTATGCCTTTTAAGGATGTGGATGTCCTTTCAAGGATGAACTGCCTTTTTAGAAAATTATACTGATTTCCAGGTTTTAAATACCTGCATAATCTACACCAGCTTCAGAACCACGGAGTTGGATGGAAAATACACACCTTGCTGACTGGCCTTACTTCCAATTTACGGGGACCAATCCCAGATGGGTCTAGAATTATTTTTTAAAGATTTTATTTATTTTTCAAGAGAGGGCAAGAGAGAGCAGCAGAGAGGGAGAGAGACATCAATGTATGGTTGCCTTTCACCTGCCTCCAGCTACAGACCTGGCTGGAAACCTGGCTGCAACCTGGTTGTGTGCCTGGCTGGGAGTCGAACCAGTGACCTTTGGGTTCACGGACCGTCGCCTTATCCACTGTGCCACCAGCCAGGGCTTGAAGAATCTTTTAATACTTCCCAATTATGTTTCACTTCCTGATTTCTAAAACAACTCCTTCACATCTTCTTCTCACTTCTCAAAGTTTTCCCCAATGCCCTCTGCACCCTAAACACGCATCTGTCTCATTATTCCCAAATCCGCAAGGTTCTGGCACCAGCCTCCCTTCTGCCACTGAGGGAACCCAGTGTCCTCTGGGCTCCGCCACCTTCTCTCCTGTTTCTTAAGGTTTTGACTCCTGAAAATTTCCCCTCTCTCGCTACATCACCAGTTTCTTCCCTTTTACTAGATTACTCCCATCAACACACAAATATCTTCTAGTTTATTTTATCTTAACAACAAACAGTTCTCCTGGAACCACTATTTTAGTTTTCTAGGGCTGCTGCAACCAAGTAGCACAAACTGGGTGGCTTTACACAGAAATGTATTCTCACCGTTCTGGAGGTCAGAAGTCTGAGATCAAGGTGCTGGCATGCTGCGCTCCCTCTGAGGGCTCTGGGAGAGCAGGCACCCTCCCTACTGCTCCCCGCTTCTGGCAGCCCCAGGTATTTGCTGATTTGTGGCCTCTGATTTCACAGCAGCCATGTAAGGGCAATAGTCACACTGGAGCGGGGGCTTTATGAAATGTGTAATAGCATCATGCCTAGAAAGCAACACATTTACCTTAATTTAAAAATAGTTTATTGCTAAAAAATGTTAACCATCTGTGGGGAAAATGGTGCCCATAGACTTGCTTGATGCAGGGTTGCTACAGCCCTTCAATCTGTAAATAACGCACCATCTGTGAAGCACAATAAAGCAGGAAGGCACAATAAAGTGCAGAAGAACAAGTATGCACGTGTGCAAAAGGTGTGGGCCCAGGGAAGGCCGCTAATGTAATCAATCTACCCGAGTGATATCCACAGAACTTTGCTACATAGAAGACACAAAATCACATCTTGTTTAATGAATGAATGAATTGTTCTTCCATAAAGAACAAAAGCACCCAAAACAGTATTTTGAAAAGTTACTCTGGCACAAATATCTTATTCTATACAAATGATTCTTAACCAGGGGTTTCTAAGTTGGTGTCAGGGGGCTGGAGAATCTCTTGATTAGTATGAAAATTAGCAAAGGGTTAGCATCCTGGGCAGAAGACAGCCCATGCAACAGCCCAGGCCACACCCTCCCTTGGCTGGGTGCCATTGTCTGGGTGCAAATCACACAACTGTGCACAGCTGTCTGAACGTGCACACCTTTGTTCGATTTTGAGTCTTCCTCTGCTGTCTTTAGGGCAGTTTACTGGCGAGGCTAGGGCTGTGTCTGAGTTGGATGCCTTTATTCCAGTGCGGATTTTCACAAGCTGATTCTTTCTTGCCAGGTTTATTAGAGGAAGAAAACGGAACTTCATTCTGTTGGTAAAACACCCAGCCTCCCTATGTGTTTCCTAAGGCAACTTCTTTCTAACTTCTACCTGGAAATCTACCTGCCTTTTACTATTCCTCTTGGGGAAAATTATTCTCTAAGCTTTGGATGTGGATCAATCTGCCTCATTTCGGGAGGCATCGCAGGACCAATGTCAATCCCAGATGAATCACCAAGGCAGCACAATGAGGTCACTGTAGAAAGCACCAATTGAACAAGATGGCACACATTGGCCTCCCTAACTACCCCATCTTGTTTAAAGCATTTTTACATACTCAAAAGGTTTTTAAAATGACTCCTCCTTGTTTGGATCAAGCCATCTTATTCTTAGAGAGGTAGTTCCTAACCTATTTCTGTGGTCCTCATAAATGATTTAGGTTTGCATTTTCATTTATAATAATTATGTTTTGAAACCTATTAATGTAGCTGCTTTAAAGCTTCAAAGGGAAGGACATCTATACTGTGCAAATAGTGTAAAATTAATGTTTCAGTGAATATGACTATGTGTTTGTCTTTTCACACAGTTTAAAAAGCTAAATTATGTCATAGCATCTGTCTTTTAAAATACTCAAAAATTTTGTTTGGACACCTTAATTTTTTAAAACAATCATATTTATTTATTTTTAAAGAGAGGGGAAGGGCAGTAAAAGAGAGGGAGAGCTGCCCTGGCTGGTAGCACAGTGGATAAGGCGCCGGCCTGTGAACCCAAAGATCACAGGTTCGATTCCCAGCCAGGGCAACATAAATAGGTTGTAAGCCAGGTCTCCAGTCAGGTCTGTGGCTGGAGGCAGGTGAAAAGCAACCATACATGGATGTCTCTCTCCCTCTCTGCCTCTCTCTCTTCCCCTCTTTCTAAAAATAATAAAATAAAATCTTAAAAAAAAAAAAAAAAAAGAGAGGGAGGAAACATCAATGTGTGGTTGCCTCTCTCACACTCCTAACTGTGGACCTGGCTTGTAATCTAGGCACATGCCCTGCCTGGGAATCGAATGCTTTGGTTCACAGGCTGGTGCGTAATTCACTCAGCCACACCAGCCAGGACAATTTCTTTTAATTGGAGATAATCATTTCCTAAGAAAATGTACGTAAGTAAAAGGCAGGAAAAAGTAATATTGATAAGCATACCTGATGGATAAACCATCTGATTTTTATAGTAAAGGTTTCCCCCACTATTTGACAGTAGAGCATTCCTATAAAACCTTCTGCATAAGCCAAAATAGCATAAAGCAAAGAAGGATACATCTTGCTTTAAAAATGTACTAAATAAATTGAGGTAAAGCACAGATGCTCACAGACACAGTTCAAAGCTACAGTAGCTTGATGGGGAGATGCCGAGTCTGGTTCTGGGGAAGGAACTTGGCTAGGCCACTCGCCTTGCTCACAGCACGAGCTGCCTCTATAATGACTCATGCAAAAGAAAGGTTACACACTATTTTCACCTTTTTCAGAAAAGCAAAAATCCCCTTTAGATTTCTTTTAGTTAGGAGAAACAGGTATTAATGTAGGGCTTTCATATAAGCAAAGGGACCTAACATGCAGGTGCCCCTTTCAAAAAGTGGGGGATACCTGTATCACATATAGCTTTCAGCTTCAGAGAGGAACATTTTTCTAGGTGGTTTTATCCCCCCTGAGTTCATCATGGTCCTAAGATAATTATAGCTATTTGATTATTCAGGACACATCTGGGAAGCTACTGTAAAGATCTGTTAAAAATGATAAATGAAGCAGCAAATCATGAACCAATTCTCCAGGGTCAAGTGGTGGATAACATGTTTATGGACAACTTTCCGTGAAGGAGGACTAAGATGTTGCTAAGATGTGACTTCAAAGACATGGCAACTCTATTAAAATTTCCAATGCTAATCCTAGAATTATCAACCTAAGCCCTTTTAGAAGATCTTAAGTGCCCTTAAATGCCTTGTCTGGAATTCTAATGTTGGTGATTATTTCAATGGGTTAGAGCAGTGATTTTTCAGCCTTTTTTTATGACACTCATAAACTAATTACTGAAATTTTGTGGCACAGCAAAAAATCTATATTTTTTTGATCTGACAATGTTTAGGTATAATTTTGATTGAGTTACAAATAACTAATAATAGTAATTATCTACCCTTTTTGACCCAAAGCAACTTAAAAAAGATCAGGCGCTTATGGTTGCACATGAGGGTTTAATGGTACCAAGAATTAACCAATCAGATGCAACTGTATTATATGGCCTATATATTTATGACCCAAGACTGGGCATTCACACCAGACAGCTATTGGTGTGTTGGTTGTTGTCATATTTTTATTTGACAATCTTAGGTTAAAGAGGTCAGTGCTCCTACTAAGTAGTCCGATATTGCATGTTTAAAAAATTCTTATGATACCAGTTGAAAATCACTATGGTAGAGAATTGACTCAGAGAGTGCTCTGGAATTGGCAGAAATCATGTTTCTTTGGACCACTATCTTACGCCCTCCATAAAAGTTAACTCAAAATGCCTTAAAACTTGAATGTAGGACCTGGAACCATAAAACTTTTAGAAGCAAATCTAAATGCTAAGCTTCATTACATCCTCTTGGTGATGATTTTTTTTTTTTTTTTCTGACTTGAATGCCAAAAGCAAAGGTAACAGAAGCAAAAAGAAACAAGTAGCACTACAGCAAACTTAAAAAAGCTTCTGTGCAGACAAGGAAACAATAAAATGAAAAGGCAACCTACAGAATGGGAGAAAATATTTGCAAATCATATATCTGGTAAGTGGTTAATATAAAAAATATATAAAGAAGTCATACAACTCAATAGAAAACAAAACCCAAACAATCAACTGAGAAATGGGCAGAGGATATGAGTAGACATTTTACCTCCAAAAAGACGTACAAATAACCACAGCATGAAAAAATGCTTAACTATTCATCAAGTATATGCAAATAAAAACCACAATGAGAGATCACCTTACACCTGTTTGAATGACTATCATCAAAAAGATGAGAAATAAGTGCTGGCAAGGATGTACAAAAAAGGGAACTTTTGTGCACTATTGATAGTTATGTAAATTGGTGTAATCACTATGGAAAACAGCATGCAGATTTCTTTAAACAATTAAAAATAGAATTACCATATGATCCAGCAATTTCATGCAGTTATCCAAAGAAAACAAAAACACTAATTTGAAGATATATGCACTCCCATGTTCTTTGCCACATTATTTACAAAAGTCAAGATTGGATACAGAAAATATGATGTATGTTTGTTCAGCCACAAAAAAAAGGTTGAAATTCTTATACCTGACACTAATACAGAAAAATATTGAATGTAAACTTATTTTAAAAAGGAGTGAAATCTTGCTGTTTGTGACAACATGTGTGATCCTTGAGGGCATTGCGCTAAGTAAAATAAGTCATACAGAGAAAGACAAATACCATATGATTTCACTTATATGTAGAATCTTAAAAACAACCAAAAGCAAAATAAAACAAAACAAACAAAAAAATAATCAAGCTTATAGATACAAAAAACAGATTTGTGATTGCAGTGGAGAAGGTTATGGAGAATGGATAAAATGGGTGAAGGGGGTCAAAAGTACAAATATCCTGCTATAAAATAAACAATTCATAGGGCTGTAATGTACAGCATGGTGACTAGACTTAGTAATACTGTATTGTGTAGTTGAAATTTGCAACTACAAGAGAGTAAATCTTAAAAGTTTTCACCATAAGAAAATAATATTCTATAACCATGCATGGTGATGAATCTTAACAAACATACTGTAGTGATCATTTTGTAATGTATAAAAATATCAAATTATTAAGTTGTATGCCTTTAACTAATACTAACAATATTGTATGCCAATATACCTCAATAAAAATTTTAAAAATATTATCAAGATTTTGCTGTATGCTTCACTCTGAAAACAGCCATAAACAGTGCAAAAAATATTGATAGATTTTGTCTCAGTAAAAGTTTCATTTCATCTCTCCAGAATTACAGGTCATTACTGGCAACAATCCACGTGACCCAATCTTTAATAGAAACACTTGATCTGATAGCGATGCTATTTTATGAGATAGTTTTTCCAAGTGACATAAAGTAATTAAAAGTTATCACAGAAAATCAGTCTGCTCAGTTATCTTACCTCTTCTAAACTCAGAACAATCTTCATGACAACTTATTTCCAAACTAGGCCAGCAGCCCTTAGAAGCAACTTCACAAAGATTTGCAGTTAGCAAAGATTTTTTTGTAAAGGGTCTAATAGTGAATATTTTTGGTTTTGTAGGCCATCTATCTGATTTCTGTTTCAACTATAGAAATCTACCTGTGCTGCCCCAAAGCAGCTGTGAATAATATCTAAAGGACTGGGCAAGGTTTACTCCAGTACAACTTTATTTATAAAAATTGGGGCAGCCTGTAGGCCTTAGGCCATGGATGTAAATTCTTCTTTCAGAGTCCTCCAAGCACATGGCCAATATTGGTGGTTTTATCAGGGAGAGAGAGTTAGAGGACATCAAGATTGGAATCTTTTCCAATCAAAGGTAAAAATTTCATAGAAAAAGTGAAGCCCCAAAACACGAAAAACCACCAACCAAAAAAAAAAAAAAAAAAAAAAGAAAGAAAGAAAGAAAAGAAAAGAAAAGCCAAAAGTTATGCTGGGTTTTCTGAGAAAAACAATGGCTTTGTAAACTTATTTTTAAGCCATAGGATTAAACTTTTTCCTTAAAAAGAACATTTGGAGGGAAATCCCAATGTATATAAGAGAGATGAAAAAGAAGTTGCTGTGTTTGAAAAAGGGGTTCTGACTCTTCAGCTCTTTTGCCATCTCATCAGTCTCATACTGTATTTCTGGAAAGTGTCAGGGTTTCTGAAATGGGACTTAAAATCCACTGCTTCAGTAAAACAGAAAACACACCTTGCCTCTAATTAAGATTTTAAAATTTAGCAAATAAAAATGCAAGACACCCAGTTAAATTTGTACTTCAAATCAAAACATGTACTTCTTTTAACTCTAAGCATGTTCTATGCAATATTTGAAACATATACTAAAATATTATTTGTTATTAATTTGAAATTCAAATTTAACTGGGCATCCAGCATTTAACTGGCAACACTACCTCTACTTTTTATTTTATTTTATTTTATTTTATGGAATTTATTGGGGTGACATTGCTTAATAAAATCATACAGGTTTCAGGCCCTGGCTGGTGGTGCAGTGGATAAGGCGCCGGCTGGCGAACCCAAAAACTGCTGGTTTGATTTCCAGCCAGGGCACATAACCAGGTTGCAAGCTAGGTCTCCAGCCAGGTCCATAGCTGGAAGCAGGAGAAAGGCAACCATAAATTGATGTTTCTCTTCCTCTATGCCTCTCTACCTTCCCTTCTCTCTAAAAATAATAAATAAAATCTTAAAAAAACAAAGCAAAACTAAGTACAGCATGCAGTAGGTACTTAATAAATTAGTCTTTAAAAATGAATAAAAATAATAAATAAAAAAATAAAATAAAATCATACAGGTTTCAAGTGTACAACTCAATAAAACATCATCTGTTTGGCATTCACTGCCCAAAGACAAATCTCTTTCTGTCCCCATTCATCCTCCTTCTGCTTCTTTAATTTCTCAGTGACACAATTTTATTATCTGTAAAATTAAGGAAATAATAGTACATATGTAATAGGATCAGTTTTTATGGTTAAATAACAATATTTGTAGTAAATAAAGAATATGAATTTTTGGCACATAATGAGTGGTATATTACTATAGGTTAACTATTACTTGTTATTATATAGTTAGCTTATTAAATATTATTAGTAGTGGTATTGGTTCTAACTGGTTGTACTAACACTTGCTGACTAAATTAAGTCCCACAAATTCCATGTTGAAACCCTAACTCTTAATGTAACTGTATATGGAGACAAGGTCATTAAAAAGGTAATTAAGGTGAAATGATGTTACAAGGGTGAGATCCTAATGCAGTATAGCTGGTATTCTTATATGGAGAGGGAGAAACACAGAGGAAAGGCCATGTGAGGACACAGTGAGGAGGTGGCAATTTACAAACTGAGGCGAGAGGCCTCCAGAGAAACCAAAGCTGCTGACACCTTGATCTTGGACTCCCAGCCTCCAGACTGTGAGAAAATAGATTTCAGTTGTGTAAGCCACCCAGTCTGTGGTATCAAGCTATTACCCTAGCAAACTAATGCAGTCATCATCCACATGACTTAAAAAATATATTTCTACTGGCTGCTTCAGAATTTGAGATGTTATTTTAAAGAGAAATTTAAAATAATATTTAGTAAATTGATCTGCTGAGTCCTTTTATTAAACACACTCTGAAACATTCCTTACTTTTGTAATTTTGAAAGTCTCATCCTTTGATGTTTATAACTCATGTGAAGCTTATTTTTGTAATTGTCCTGTATAGTCATAAAATGTTCCAATAGATGAAAGTAGATGAAAGTCAAGTGTCCTGAAGAAGCGAAGCATTCACCAAAAGCAGTACAATTCTTACCCACAGATAAGTAACTTTGGTTTGCATCTTAAAATTCTGTTACTTCAGTTTTTCTATTCCTCTCATTTCTCCTCTTCTGTCACTAGATTTAAGAAATTAGGTGAAGAGTAGGTATTTACTTTTATCATTCTGTGGTATTCATTCTTCCAGTTAGGCCAGGCGGTTAGATATGAAACTCATTAACATCATAGTAAAAGGCCCAGGACAGCATCTTGGAAATTACTCTCGATGTCTTTGAACGCATTCTTGTGCTGCATTTCACGTCAGGTTAACTTACTAGTAAATCCCTTTTATTGGTTTGTAAACTCTTTGAGGTCTATATAATCTCCCATGTCCTGAAAAAATAGAGATTTCCTTGCTTCCCTTAAAAGACACTCATAATATCCAGGTGTTGCTTCAAAGTAATGAGGGAAAGAGGGAAAGTAAAACAAGATTAACAGCAAGATAACTGTGTGGCTACACCATAGTTTCACTGGGGATTATTGTGACATTCTTTTTTAAAAAAAATTTTTGTTTATTATTTATAGAGAGAGGGGTAAGGAAAGAGGCAGAGAGGGAGAGAAACATCAATGTATGGTTGCCTTTCACTTGCTTCCAGCTACGGATCTGGCTGGAGACCTGGCTTGCAACCTGGTTATGTGCCCTGATAGGAAATCGAACCAGCAACCTTTCTCGAAGGCCAGCGCCTATCCACTGTGCCACTAGCCAGGGTATTGTGATTTTCTTTGATTTTGAGTACGTTCAAACATTTCCATATTGTGGTAGATTTCCAGTCCTTTACTCCCTGTGAAGGATGAGGCACAGGACACAACCTCTCTCCTCAGACTCTGGACTCTGCCCAAGCAAATTTTTTGGCCAGTAGAGTATGAGTGGACTTGACATGGGACAAACAGGGCCTTGAACTGTACCTCCATGGTTTGTCATGGCCTCTCACATTCCCACCCTCTGCTGTGAGAAGTGTATACCCTCAGTAGCTGTTGTTTCTTCCATCATGATTCCTGGAAAGAGTGTAGAGTGAACAAGAACTTGACTTACAGCTTGGGGTCCAGCCAGGCCTGCCTCAGCTCAGCCCAAAATGGTAAAGCCATAGCCAACCAGCAAACCTATGATAGTAAAACAAATGTTTATTGTTTTAAGCCAATGAGATTTTTGAAATTGTTTATGCAGCATTATACCAGAGGCCTAATAAACATAAGTATTTCTTGTTAAAACTACTGTTAAAAATCTGTTCTACAGAATTGTGTGCTAGGTAATTAGTTGGTATAATTAAGTTATTCAGCTGGTTTCCTATGTAGAGTTCATCAATATTCATATAACAAACTTGGAAGCTAGTTACTGATTTCACCACTGTCCCTTGGGCCCTGCCCTAGCCCCAGTAATTGAAAGAAGGTGGCTTAAATCTTTTCCTGTTGTTGCATTAAAGGCCAGAGATACCCATAGTTCTTTTTAAGGGCAGACAGAACGCAGCAGGGATTCTTACTAGAATCCAGGGGCAGGAAGCAGGACCACGCTGATCCTTAGGAAAACAAGATTGAAATAGAAACCAAGCTTCTGAGGCTCTGGAGGAAGTTTTCAAACAGAGAAAATGAGAGAAGCAGGTGCTTTAGGTGGGGAGCTGATGGAACAATCAGAAACTGTTCCCACCACAGCTGCAGATGACTCTGCGGTGGGCTGCAGGCCGAGGACAGGGTACGCAGCCACTGCAGTATTACTGGACCACACCCAGAATGGACATCCCCAGGGAAAACACTCTTGTACCCAGTGTTTCAAATGAGGTAACATTCAGGCTCTATATTCCACCACCTACAAAGCATATGTCATGCTCCCAGGGAAAAGGAAAAAGAGCTGAAAGTTCAAAAAAATAAAAGGACAGCATCCTATTCCTCCTGTCTGCCTCCCTTCCAGGCATCCGGATGTCTGCCAGAAACAAAGAAACAAGAAGCAGGTCTCGGCTGGGGGAGGCACGACTGGGATCATCTTCCATACCCAGCCTGCCTTACATCTTCCTCCATGGTGGGGCCAAAATTATGCAATTTTACAATTAGGTGTCTGGACTTTTAAAAAACCTTTTTCTCCCTTGGTTTCAAGGAGAGAGAACAGTCACCTATTAAACTGCCCTAACATTCTCTTGAAACAAAGAACACTCTGGTTATATTACTATTCCCCAAAGCAACAAATCTTTCCTACAGAAAAATACAACATAGCCAGAAAAACAAAGTAAAGGGCACAGGAATGACCAGATTATTTTATGAAAAGGTGCCAGAAAGGTAATTTGGATCACATGTCATACACTCAGGAAGGGTGGACTGAAAACATTATGGGTATTTAATCAATGAAACGGGTTCCACTGGGTACACACTAGGCTAGTCCTGAGTCTATCCATGTAGAACACAGGCTGAGTTCTCTGTGCCCACCCTACTGCTCAGTGCCTTAGTGTTCCTGGTTTCAAATCCAAATCACCAAGAGTTGCATCTCATTGGTTCATTCTATGTTATCCAAGGGGGCCAGCCACAAAGGCTATAGAAGTGCCAGCTGATGAGCTCCTTTGGCCCAGGATGAGAGCGATAAGCTATGCTCTAGGGTGGGGGGCTGGTTTATGGGGAGGGAGTGGTGGGGTAGGGGACTGAGGATCTCTATGAGACCATCAGCAGGGATCTTTCCCCTGAAAGTCACATACACCACAACCCATCCAGGAAGATGATTTTCATGTGCTCAGCACAGGAACCTTCCAGGAGACTTCTCAATCAGGATGTTCAATCAGGCCAATGGGTGACGTCTGTCTGCAACGTGGTAGGATCAGTAGAAGGTACAAGAATTAGTCCCCTCTGTGAGACTGCAACTGGAAACACCTGTCACCAACTAGTTGAAAAGGAAGCGGTTTTCCAAAGCACTTCTGTCGGAGTCCACAGACATTAAATGCCCAAATGGGGTGGCCTTAACATCTATTTATTATTTTGCGGTCTAGGCTCTGTTTTAATGAAGAATAATTTACTAAATTATTCAGAATGCCACCATAAGCAGAAGTGCTTGAGTAGATTCCACTTCTGGCTCCCAACCCAGGGGGCCTAAGGCCTCCCACTGCTCAACTTCTCCAGATATGAAGGAAATCACTTTGAAAAATAAAGTTCACAGTCCACAGGAAACCTTCTTTGGAGTGCCTAAGTCAACTTTCTAAAGGACATTACCCTCAGAGTCAAAATGTCAGGACTTCTCTATCCTAGTCTGTATAGTAGTTACCAGTGAAGATCCTACCTGAGATCAAAAAACAATTTTAAGAGCTAAATATGTTAAAGGACAAGAAACAGAAAAGTCCACAGTGCTATAAAAATATGAGCTTCTAATCAAATTTTCTCCCCAGTGGAGTCCTTTTGGGAAGGCAGGCTTTTCCCTCAAAGGGAATTTGCTAAATTGGAATTTCAAGAACCTGGATGGTCCTAACAATTCTTCAGGTTGTACCCTATGCCTGGACTTACCAGTTGCACTTTTCCTTATGGCTGAGTCTGTTCTCATGGTTTAAAAGCCCACCAGGATGCTGGCAAAGGGAGTCAACAGCTACACCAGCATTCACAGGTCTGCTCCACAGCTAAACCTTGCATACTGACTTCATTTGAGTCTGGTGAACATTTTTTTTTTTTTTTTAAATAAAGTGTCTTTTTTTTTTTTTTTTTTTTTTTTTTTTTTTTTTTTGATTTTTTATTTCATTATTTTTAGAAAGAGGGGAAGGGAGAGAGGCAGAGAGGGAGAGAGACATCAATGTACGGTTGCATTTCACCTGCCTCCAGCCACAGACCTGACTGGAGAACTGGTTTGCAACCTGGTTATGTGCCCTGGCTGGGGAATCGTGGTGAACATTTTTTAAGCACACACTCCATGCAAGAAATGAATCAGAGCCTTTGGGCTTGAAAGTCAGGGGTGCATCTCAATGATCTTTCATTTTGGCTTGGTGTAGCCTTCTACCAAGTGTGTTGGAATAAGAATGAGTCAGATAATGTCTCATCAGACTGTAGGCGACAGACGAGATGATGCAGAGGGCAAGCATGAGCCGAAGTGTAGAGGGTGTCTCTCTCTAATGACACCAGCCAACACAACATCCCATCCTGCGGATGACCCCTTTGTGGCTCCCAGAGTACATGGCCCAGTGCCCAGCCAGCTCTTCCCACACTCTCTCTGCTTGGCATGAGTGTGATGGCAAGTTGAGGTGAGTGCCTCTGACAATTAGAGAAATAAGGATTCATTTTCTGAGGGCTTTCCAAACCTTTCATAGACATTGCTTGAGCAGCCCACAAAAGTTCATTCTTTTAGTAGACACCCTATTTACAGTGACAGTTATAGCTGAAATGAAAGCAACTTGTGCTTCATCCTCTTACTTTGAATATTGAAGCTTAAGCCACCATAAATTAGGACTAACATGCCCCACAGATCTGATTACAGAATAAATCAGATGTGCTCTTTGTTTGTGTAGCTGCCAGTTACTGTTGGCCAGAATGGCCAAGGTCAGGGTGGGGGAAAGCCAGGAAAGCCTCAGCAAGTTCATTTGAATGTGATTTCTGCCTCTCATTTGTATCATCAGTTTGAATTCTTTCCCCACCAGACCTCTCATAGCAGATGCTGATAAGTGGTCATACTGAATAGATCTTTCTTTTCACTATCTTTCATTGCTTCTGACTTTCTTCGTGTTCCATGGCAAAATGGGGTATGTGAAGGCAAGTACCTGAAGCAAGTGATGTATACAATTCAGAGCCTTTGAGAAGGGTCGATGGAGTTACATTACTTTATCCCAGGGATTTTCAAACATTTTTATCTCATGGCACATGTAAGCTAATTACTAAAATTCTATAGGGGTTTAATTTTGATTCACTCACACCAAGGAATTACCATTGTGTTGGCTGTTGTCAGTTTTTTCATTTGACAATCTAAGGGAAAAGAGGTCAGTACCCCTAACTAAATAATCAGGTATTGCATATTTTAAAAACTCTTATGGCACACTGGTTGAAAATTGCTGCTCTGTCCTAATGATTTCCCTTTTGGGCTCCATTTACATGTTAGAAACTCTCAGGCTCTCCACAAATTTATCATCTTCAAATTCTCATGGATTATAAAAACCAAAGGGCCTGATCCAGAAGCTTAACATTGTTGCTGGTGCCAGCAGAAGGTTTAAAAGATTAGATCAGGAAGACTCCAGACAGGATCGTTTCTGTCATTAGTGGGTAAATAATGACCTCAAGTTTGGCTGGGGCTCTCTCACTGAAAGATCTCCCCTTTCTCATTGTTGTCAAAGGGCTGACAGCATTCTTATTTTTTACAATGACACTGTGACCTCTGGACCCAAGGTAAAGGTCTCGAGTGATCAAAATTATTGCTTCACTCATGTATTGCTACATTATGAGTTTTATAGGGTCCTAAGTTTCTTATCCTTTCCTGATATGTTCCCAGAGAATTTGGGAAAAGATGGGCTACCCCTCGTCAATATGCTTTTAATATGGGGGTTATAGACATTTTTTATGAAATGGCTCAAATCCAAAATAAAAGTTTTATTTTGATAACATTAACTTCTATTTATTGAGTGGGTATCTATGGTCAAGCATTGTGTTCAAGTGTTCTGGTCAGGACTCTTGGGTAAAACACATGACGCATTCAAAAGGGGAGGAAGAAGGCAGTTTAATAAAGGGACAATTTTGGGAAACCTACAAGGGAAGTTACCCTGCCAGCAACAGTTTTAATTATCATTTATTGGCCTGAAGGAGATGGGTTTTAAGGCTAGTGAGGGTTCTAACAGATGGTCATTAGGAAAATTGCCCTGGCCTTCCAATGTCCTGGATGTGCTTCCCACTGGTCAAATCCAACCAGAAGCCGGAGGAGAGAGGAGCTGGGTTGGTCTCATATTTACTTTATTGTTACCATCACTGTTTTACAGAGAGACAGTGAGGTTAAGTAACCAGCCTAGGGTCACCCAGGTAGGGAGTGGTCGAACTGGGATTTGAACCCAGAGTATCTTTCTAGAGCTTTAACTCCTAGTTACCATGCCAACTTGCCATTGGGTGCCTGTGGGCACAGTGCACTTAAAGAACTCCAGAGTTTCTCTAGAACACAGCTATTCTGCTTTTCATGTTTAGTAATTACACATTTATCTGCAAGGCTATCTACCAGTCCTCCCAGCAGACTATGTTCTACAAGATCAAGTTCCTTATGTCTATTTTGTGGATGTCTGATTTTCCTAACACAGAGCACAGAACAGACACCCAGTCAGCATTTTCTCTAATGAATGAATGAATTTATGAAAAACTCCCCATGGACTATGTTCTGGGCCAGGTGCTGCCTTGCCCCTTTCTTTAGGATGGCTTTCAGTAACTGTTCTGTTGACTTGCCTTCAGGAATCATCTTTCCTTCAAGTAGAAGGTTCTCTTCTCAATTCTTCCAGCCTAAATGGGCAGGAATTTGTAGTTTCAGGCCATGCCTGTGAGATGGTGGATTAAAAGGATGCAAGAGGAACTGCAGTCTCTCCTTCTATCCCCTGCTCACTCTTTCGGCTAATCTCAGGCAGCTCCTTCAACTCAGGGATGATGGAGCAGCTCCTCTCTGCTGCCTCCAGAGAAGAGAGCTCATGAGACCAAGGTTCTGTGTTCAACTTGCTGGTACCTTTGTTTTCTGCCTCTTCCTTCCCACATTTCCCTTTTTCAACCTCAAATTTGCAGCTGAGGAGTTATACTCTTTGACTTAGGCTAAGCCGTAGCTGGTCTTTATTTTTCCTGTTTTACCAAACTGGAGAAACTCCAGCTTATTGATCAACTGGACTTTATTAATCAAGACTCACAGGCAGTTTTTTGTCCTTATGGAAGAAAGCTAGAGAGGGTAGTTCAGCAAGTTTCCAGGGGCTAATCTATCTTCCACAGAACAGAACATTCAGAAAAATAGACACTAAATCACTAATTTCCATTGGCATCCTGTAATGGAAAAAGAAGAAATCAATAATGTGATTCCCTCCATCCACCTTGAGATTTAAGGAAATACCATAATTCTTTCACACGTTGTGAATTAGTGATGGTTTTTTAAGTATTCTTGGGAAGAAAACTACCTTGGCCTTTGATTTTAGAGAAATAGTTCAATATGTATGGGAGAGCTGAAAAGCGTGTGTGTGTGTGCGCGCGCGCATGTACACACTGAGGGGGCAAACCTTGGAATGTCATTTGGCCCATTTTCCTGTCTCCAACCACTCCACATTATCTAAGATAAACAAATAAACAAACAAACAGATAAGTAAGTGTTTTAAAACATTCTTTGCCGCATGCATGATAAACTGGTCTAAGCAATTTAAATTGGTTAAAACCTAATTATTTTAACTCTAAAAATAATTTTAATATAATTTTTTCTTATGGACTTTTCTAATATACACTAAGTAGAATGAATAGTACAGTGAACTCCCATATGCTCATCATTCACATGCAATAAGATAAACCAAGATAAACTTGTGTTACCAGGATAAACTTGTGTTATTTATTTCTTTTTTACTTCTTGATTTTTTAAAAGTTTTATTGTGATATTTTTCTGAAGCAAATTCCAGATATGTCATTTCATGAGTATATATACTGCAGTGTGCATCTGTAAAAATGATTATTGCTTCTAAAGCAACAATGCCAGTTAATAATAATTTAAAATATAATAGCAACAACCATTACATGGTTGAGTAATGATCATGCATCAGGAATTTTACATATTGTTTCAGTCAGGCCATGCTTATGATGAAGACTGAAGTTCACTGGGACTAATTTACTAGTGGGGTTTGTGTGAAATATCTTCCCGAACCGAGGTCTAAAAGGCTGTCAGGTTGAACCCAAGGGGATGAAAGTCAGGAAGTAAATTCATTAACATTAGGGACTTCCCCAAGCTGCCTTGTGTTTCTCTGACAAATCTGTAGCAAGAGAAATCTCTGTCCCCCTGGCTGCTGTTCTACCTTTTAAATCCCTGCATACATCCTACTCATGCACAGCTGCTGGAGGGCTCAGCTCTCTGAGGATACACAGTCAGGGAGCCATTGGGGCCATTTGGCTCTGGAGCTCAATTTTTAAGAATTTGTTGCTACCGCACCATTCCTAAGACTTGTTGATTTTGTGGGATTAGGGAGTCCATCTTTCTCTGTAATTGTTTTCTTTCCAGTCTTATTCCTCTAATGCTGAAGAATTCCATATAAAGGGATCTGTAGCAAATATTTAGCCCAAATAGTGAAATGCAAGGAACTCTTTATCTCCTCTGCTTTTGTGGCCTCCATAGGGGGTATAGACACATGAGGGACTTAGAGGTGAATGCAGCTTGGAGGTGGGGATGGCTCCGCAGGCAGAATTTAGGATCTTAGACTTGCATCCATGAGCAGCGACCCAGCTGCCATGCAGAATGGATTCAAAAGGGCTCCATCTCAATAGGAAAAGACTATTTTATTCTCTTTACATAAATATTTTGCTATTTGTTCATTCTACTCAATCTGCAAATCAGTTTCCTCTATGCTTTCTTGTGATCTGAATAGGTGGCTTCAATCCAAGTTCCGTGAAAGAACTACCTAGAGTTTCTATGTTCTACTTCCAATATGTCAGGGAAAAGATCCAGTTGGCCCAGGACAGACTGTGCATCAGTTGCCTGTGCTTTGTCCAATCAATTGTGGCCAAAGGAGAAGAGATGAAAAGGGTTGCACACGTTGCCCCTGGAGTTGAGAGAACAGTTCTCAGTGAAAAGACTTTTAGATGAGCAAACACACCCAAAAGGTGTATATGCTACCTAACGTAAACACTACAGCATTCTACAGTTAATGTAGTCTTATCCTCCTTTTACAGAATGGTAAGTTGAGGCTTCAAGAATTATTTTTCATATAAGATTACATGACTAGAGGATGTAGACCTAGCTCCACATGACTCCAAAGCTGTTGCTAAACCCTGGTCTATTTTATCTTCATTGTAATATTAATATATTTACTCAATCATTGTTCCTTCTATTCTGGAGACCTAAGGATCTTTTAATTTATAACCTTCATCTTATTTAGAAAATAAAAGTGACTAAGTCTACATATGTTTCAATGCAGGAACCACAAAATGTCAGTTTAACTACTAAATTTTAGTTAACAGCTTAGGAATATGCCTCTATAGATGAGCATCCAAGGATGAGAGAAGACAGATAGTCTAGATCAGGCAGTCAGAAAACTTTTTGTGGAAAGGACCAGCTAATAGATATTTCAGACATTGTGAAATGTCTGGGCCATATGGTCTCTGTTAAAACTACTCAATTCTGTCATTTTAGTGTGAAATCTCAAAATCAGAAAAGCTATAAGTTACATAGACAATATAAAAGTGAGTGAGCATGTCTGTGTTCCAATAAAGCTTTTTTATTATGGACACTGAGACTTAAATTTTATATAACCTTCATGTTACAAAGGACTACTCATCTTTTACATTTTTTCCAACCATTTAAAAATACAAAAACCATTCTTAGCTCACAAGCCATACAGAAATGGGGGCAAGGCACATTTAGTCAGTGGGTCGTAGTTTGCTGACCTCTGGTTTAATTTATTCATTCTATGAACATTGAGGAGACACCAGCTCTATATTAGGCATTGTGGTAGGCACTGATTGATAGAAATATATTCAGCCCTTGCTTTCATTGAACTATTAGTGGGAAGACAATATTAAATAATCACACCAAAAATTAAAATAGCGATAATGGCGATTAAAGAAAAGATAAAGGAATATTGTGTACATATTACTAGACTGGGCAGGGGGGTCAGAAAAGTACATATTGAAGTAATACTTTCTGGTCTCTCCAATGAGCCCCACAGCTGAAATTAATATTGCCACCCATCATATGGGCTTAATGGCCCTGGTATGAGTATTTACAATGGTTGTATCTGGCCAGCCTTATCCACCTTTTCAGCTCTGTGGATTTTTATTGAGATGAGCCATTTTACATTTGCTTCCATCAGGTTTCTTTCATTCTTTTTTTAAATTTTTATTTTATTGTTGTTGTATTACATTTATCTCATTTTCCCCCTCTGCTCCCCCTTCCCCATCCTCCTTATTCTCCCACTATCTTATCTCATTTCTAATAAGCTGTATTTTTAATTTGTCCAGGCTCACAATGAATTCTAGTTTGGTTCCTTGAGCCCTTAGCAACTCCATCTAGTTTCATTTTGTTTGTTGTTTTAATCCTTATTAATTCTTGATTCCTTTAGCTAATTGGTATATTGTATGCACAGAATAAAATTTCCTTTCCTCTTGTGTGCATGGGGCTACTGCAGTTCTAAGAATCTGAAGATTTATTTCATTTCCTTTGTTCAGAAGAGTAGCAAACATTTCACCTGGTTGGCACTAGTACAACACCAACTTAAATGAATGGGTCAGAATATCTCAGGATACAATTCTAGGGTGTAAGATATACTATTTCTCTCTGAAACATTCAGGTACTTGGTGCAGAATATGTCAGAAATGACTGAAACTCATTTAATTTCAAAATCCCAGAGTCATGGTTGTAAATATTGGGTGTAGAAAACATAAATCCAAATTTTAATCCTGCAACTTGACAGCTAGATGACCATGAGCCCTTCTAGGTTTCAGTTTCTTCAAATGCAACAGGTGCATTATAAGGCTTCTGCTAGAGAATTATAAGCTCAGTGTCCACAGAGGTTTCCTCTCATTAAATGGGAGCATCTAATGACTTCTCTGATAATACATTTAGCAGAGGAATTTGATTAGTTGATTTGTATTTCCAGGACTACTTGTAACAATCTCGGTGAAGATCCCAGAGGACATCAGTAAAAAGAAAACAATGAAATTTACTTTGGTTATTACACTGGTCACACAGTGAAGCAGTTTTTAAAAATGGTTGAAAATCCTTTAATATTGCTCTGGTTGAGATAAAATCGAATTCCCTTCCCTCGAATGTGCGTGGGCTTATGTCTCTTATAATCAACAGAATGCAGCAATACCGCATGACTTCCGAGGCGACAACAGTTCCTCTGGGTTCTCAGGGAGCTCTCGGTGGGGGAGCTAGAAGTTAGGCACCGCGTAAGAAAACCAGCTACCCTGAGACCACCATGCTGGGGAAGTAATTGCCAATGCTCTAGTTATCAGCCTCAGCTGAGCCCAGTTAACAGCTACACCACCTGCTAGCCAGCTGAGCGAACATCTTGGATGCCCCGCCCAGTTGAGCCTTCAGCTGACTGCAGCTTAGCCAATGTCTGATTGCAACTACATGAAAGATCCTAAGACATAATTGCCCAGTTGAGCCAATCCCAAATTCCTAACACAGGAAACCAACAAAGAAACTGAAGCTGGGATGTTTAGAGCACAATTTGTCACGTAGCAACAATAGCAAGCAGAACTTACAGAAACCATAGCAAGTGACTATTACTGTAACAATGCCATGATGGTTGGCAAAGTTGCTGGTGGTGCTGGTGAAACAATACAGCTTTAAAACACTAGATTACACAAATTGATTATGGTTTATTTGTATCACTGGGGCAGAATCAAATGAGAAGCATAATGAGAGCAATGGGTGGAGATCCAAATCTTGGCTGCCTCCCACTCCCATTGGGATATGGAGATAATATTTGAAGCACAGCATTGACTCTCTTGAGCATATAACTATGACTGCTTACCACTGTCAGGCAATGCCTGGTTTTCTTCTATACATTATTTATGAAGCACAGAACACACCTGAACCTTAGTCTCCACTTTAAACACCTAGAAACTTAGAGGGATTTACAGAGGTCTTTCAGTGTTTTTGTTTGAGTTTTGTTTTTTTTTTTTTTTTTAAGATTTTATTAATTATTTTTTTAGAGGGGAAGGGAGAGAGGCAGAGAGGGTGACAGACATTCATGGTTGCATGGTTGTCTTTCACCTGCCTCCAGCTACGGACCTGGCTGGAGACCTGTGTTTGATTTTTAAGTAGATGTTTCACGGAATTACATACCACAGGAAAGTGCACTAAGCATGACTTGGTGAACTTTTCATAGGTAGAAAATACCTAGGGAATGAGAGCCAGGTCTGAAAACAATATTCCCAGCTCTCCAGGAGCCCCCTTGAACTTTCTTCAAGGCACTATTCAGTTCTCAAAGGTAACTGCCGTCCTAACTTCTAACAAAATAGATCAGTTTGGCCTGCTCTTGAACTTTGTGTAAAGAGAATCATGTGTGTCTGCGTGTGTGTGTGTGTAAGTAGGTTCTTATTCTCATTTTTTAATTGATTATGCTGCTACATTTGTCCCATTTTGTTTTCCCTTTGCTCCCCTCCACCCAACACCCCCTCCCTTCAGTAATTCTATCTCCCTTAGTTCACATCCATGGGTCACACATGTGAGTTCTTTGACTTTCCTGTATTATACTTAACATCCCCCTGTCTATTCTGCACCCACCAACTATGCTTCTTAATTCTGGTGCCTTTCCCCACTTCCTCCCCCTCCCTCTCCCAGCTGACACTCCTCCAAATGTTGCCCATATCATGTGTTGTTTTGTTCTGGCTTCTTTTGCTCAATATTAGATTTGTGGTATTTGTACATATGGTCAGATGTAATTGGAGTTTGTTTATTCCCATTGCATTACAGTATTCTATTGTGCCAACACCAGAATTTTTTAATCCATTCTTCTATTGAGTATCTCAATTTATTTATAGTATTTCATTCAGTTGAATGAAGACTTTGCAGCTCTAGGTAGAAACAGTCCACAGAAGGACTGGAGCATCTAATGTGGTAGCTTTTTTGAATAAGTGCTTACTATGATTAAATTGTTGATCTCCTACTATGAAGACACATTGAATGGCAATCACTGTCTTTGATAAATTTTGTATTGGCCAAATAATATAGAGTTGGCCCAATTTCGACCATGTTAATGATTCTGGGTCCTTTGGGCCTCAGTATTAATTGGAACACCATTTTAAAACATGTCAGTGGTTCCTGTTCAGGGAAAGTTTGTGATAAGGGAAACACTGAGTTAAGGAAATCATTGAGCCTGTGAGGTTTAACAGGAACATTCAAATCAAATTTTTGAATCACAGTTTGTAGTTTTGTGGCTTGTGAAAGATAAATTCATGTTAGCTTCAGAAGGCATGTTATGAGGCAACTCTATGTGGAAAATATCAAGTGATGCTAGACTCATGTTAGGAAATAAAATACATGCAATTCACACCTGTTTTTTAAAAAGTGAGCTCATTAACACTTTCCAACAGCAAAGACAACTGCAACAAACAAAAGAGATCTGGTATCACAAGGGTTTGGGGCAGGAACAGGATGTGACAGTCTGCCACAACTTAGACCTCCATCTGACTGTTCTTTAGTATGAAATTTGAGGACCTGGTGTTAAATCTAATGATTCTCTTGTTAGACTCCTTAACACACCCCTTTATGCAGTGCTATTTTAGGGAGAATTTTACCCCAGCAACTTCTAATTAATCTGGCATCAACTCTGCACACTGCCAGAAGGTGAATTAATTCTTTTAGAAGTTATTTGATTAAAACGTAGACATTTTTTTTTTTGCTTGGGCTGTGTTGTGATTCAAGGGGGCAGTTTTGTCTTACATGGGGTAATATTAACTGTTGTAACAAATACGTCCTCAAATATCAGTATTTCAGCACAAGAGACATTTATTCCTTGCTCACATAACAGTTTAGTGCTAGTGTTCTTGGTCAAGAGGTTGGGTCTTCCAGGCGACATTCAGTGGCTCAGTTCCCTTTCATTGTGTGGTTCTGCTTCCACAAAGCCTCCTTTGCAATTTAGGTGGCCATTAGAGAGAATAGAGATGATAATTCTGTCTGGGAAGGCTACATATCACTCCCACTCACTGCATGGAAACTAATCACATGGTCTTGCCTAGTTGCTAGGGGCTCTGGGAAATGTAGGCTCTAGCTGACAAGCTGCTTTCCTGTTTAGCATCATATCACAGAACAGGGAGCACACATTTTATTGGAGAGCTAGCTGTCTTTTCTATAGACCATGTTATATATTGCATTTTACCTTATTGTACAGGATACAATTATAATAGTAGCTAACATATGTTGGGTTTTAAGTAAAGTATGAAAACCTAAGGCTTCAAAATTAGGTGTGCAAAAAATAGAATTTTATTTCCTATAACTTGAAACAAGTTGCATTTTGAAGCTCTATCCTTCAGCAGCAGGATGGTTTAATTGGGGGTCTCAAAGGTATTTCCTTCCCAGAATTTAGGCCAGGTTCTGGATAATTATTGAAATGTTGAGGAGGAGGGTAGGAATCTTGTCATTGATTCATTTGTTGACAGATCTTCATGAGATAGATGTCCACTATAGCAAAAGTCATGCCCTTTAGTTCTAGAGCTTTCCATTCTTAGGGAATGGGAGGTTTTCTATGTATTAGCACAAATGAATCCTCTAGAAGAGAGGTACTGAGGTGATGGGGCGCTGATCCCTTTTGCTCTGAGACCCCATATCCTTCTCAAGCACCACTTTAGACACCACATTTAACACCAAACAGAGGAGTTTAGCTAGAAATCTGAACAAGAGAAATCTTTCATATATTTGAGCAAGATGTTCTGCCTAAATCCCAACCCTCTCATTTTCCCCCCAGAAATTTAGACTGTTTCTTAGACATGCAATGTATTTATCACCACCTTTAAAACTTTCCACCCTTGATCAGTTAGGGATTCCCAGCACTTAAAGCTTGAAACAGACTTATTACTCAATAAATATTTCTGAAATTAATTACTTGCAAGACAGATGATATAATCCCCATTTTACAGAAGTGAATACTATGACTTAGAAAGACTAAGAAACCTGCAAAATTCCTAAAGCTAGTAAATAAGAGGGCCAAGATTTTAATCCAGGCAGTCAGTCTACATTCATGTTTATTAAAACAATATAAATATGACATATATTCTGCTTTCTTCTAATTCACCTATAGTGCATTAGAAAGAGCCCTGAAATTGGAATATGGAAAACCCCTCACTTACTAAATTTATGACTCTGGGGAAATCACTTAATCTCCCTATGTCTCAGTTTCCTTATTTGCAGAATGAAATAATGATATATTTCTCACAGATGATTGGGAGATCTAGATGTTAATTAGTTGAGTACTGAGAATGCAAGTAATTACATCAGTTATCTGCAGTTATCACAACTCACTGTATTGTATCATAACCATACAATTACAGGGACATACAATAATAAATTGATTCTTCTCACATTTGGACTCAACTGGCAGCTCTGCTGATCTTGACCGAACTCATTTATGTATCTGGGGTTAGGCTGACTATCAACTGATCTAGGCTGGCCTTGGCTGGGATGATTGGGCAATTCAGTTCTGTTCCATTTATATCTCATTCATTAGTCTGAAAATGTTGTAGTGATGCTAACAAATGCACAAGAGAGCAATGGAAACGTATGTGTTCTCTGAAGCCAAGACTTGGCAGTAGCATGTCAGCATTTGTATTGAATTCTATTAACTGAAACAAGTCATGTAGCCTAGCCCAGTTTTAAGGACTGAGAGAATTGACTTTTGTTTCTTTAGTAGAAGGTATTGCAAAGTCACACAGTTAAGGACATTGATATAGAGAGCAAAAATAATTGAGTCATTGACATGTTCAGTCTTCCGTAGTCAAAAATAAATTTTAGTTCAATCTGAGACGCAATTGGGCATATTAAAACATGGAATCCACTTAATCCCTCTGGAATTAATGTTATCAACTTGTTATATATCAACTTCTTCCTTTTCTATCCCATAGCTTTTCTATCTCTAGCTACCTTCTAGAAAGGGAGAGGTGGATGGACACCTCTCAGTGGAGAAGGGTTGCTTTCTAACAAGAGATAGGTCCTTACAGCCCAAATGTCCAAAATGAGTAGATTCTCCATGTCTGTCTATCTTACCCTCCCTCACTGTCTTTGTCTCTAAGTAAGGTTTGAGCACTTTTGTATTCAGAAGGACAGCAAAAATTCCATAAACAGTATGTAGGTCAGCTACTGCCAGCTCCGCTTGTACTGCACATGAGGCACAGACTCAAGCATTGTGGGCATACCCTGGGTGTTCTAATGGACTGTGCTCACTTCCTGACCATCATGCTGGCTCTGAAGATGAAGATGGGGTTAGGTAAGCTCTGCAGCCACGGTATGGATGGGAGAGGCAATGAGAGACTTCTGCCCTGGACTCTTGCTTGTTCTATCTGAACTAAAACATACCCCACATTACAAGGCTAATTTTCTTCTGAAATCCCTATCTGGTCTGTCCATAGTATTTGTTATCCTTCTGGTAATATCACCATGATATTTTTTAGTGAACAAATTACTCTGGCCCTATTTGTTTAAAGAGCATTTACCTCTACCTATTCTGGGTTTCATTATGAAGTTTTTCTTACTTAACTTGATTTGCCTAATTACCTTTAGGTTGGTGAGTGAGTGGTCTTGGTTTACAACCCATGCCTAAAATATCATTCCATACGGCATAGCTTCAATTGGTACATAATTCTGTTTAAAACTTGACCACATCTTTTTTCTTTGAAGACTCCCCCATGTAATTTATGAAGATGTGCTTTGTGTGCATGCTTTGTTGACAATACAGAATGAGAAATTTCTCTTTCCATTAAGTTTATGTGTAAAATGTTACTTTCAGTCCCAACAACACATCCCATTGTATATGTGGTCAGAATGTTATTTGACCAAGGCTATAATCCTCTACATGGGGGTGGGAGGGTGTCTTGAAAACCTAGATCTACATGTAGAGAAGAGTGGGAGCACTCCAGTCAACTTTTTTTCATTAGGATTTTAAATTACTGTACCTCATTTGACAGCCCCCCACCATGACAGTGTTGTGAAGAGACAGATGTCGCTATCACCACCTTTCACAACAGGTTTCTGAAAAGTGTTTGGTTCAAGCCACATTTCTCTAAAGTGGTCGGTTTGTCCTCGAGCTCAGGCTTTCTGACCCACAGGCTGGGATTTTCCACTGCAGTATGCTATGGGAACTTCTGTGTGATAACTTCGTTTGGGCTTTTATTATCTGCTAGCCTGTACTCTCAGTGATTTGCATGTTAATTTACATGTAGTAGGTGTTATCATCATCATTATTTTTATACTTTTTAAAACTTTTCAATTACAGTTGAAATAAAATATTATTTTCAAGTGTACAACATAGTGACTTCATTTCTGTATCTTATGAAGTCATCACCTTATTAGTCTAGCACCCAACTGACAACAGATATAGTTTTTATAATATTATCAATTACATTCTCTAGGCTGTACTTTACATCCCCAAGGCTGTTTCTGTAACTGACAGTTTGTACTTCTTAATCCTTTCCCCTTTCTCACTCATCCTCCAACTCCCTTCCTATCTCTTTGTCATTTTACTAAAATGGCAACTGAGAAAGATTAAACAATTTGCCAAGATTACATTGCTGTAATTTGAACTCAAAAGCCCAAGCTCGTAATTTCCAGGATGTATGGATACATATTGACTAATAATAATATACTTTAGGTTAGACACAAAGTCAACCCAAAACCTCACCTATTGTTATTGCCATGTGAAATCCTAGCAAATTCTTCATCATCATCATCTTTTGCTTTTTTTCATAGTTCTTCTATGAACACATATACACATGGACACACACAGTTGGAATGTCACTTGACCAACCTATAGGTTACAATCTAAAGAATATTCTTATCTAAATAATCTCTTTTGGTAATCCTTTTGTATCCTTAAACCCCTTTTGTGCCAAATCTATTATCTTCAGATATAAATAATACATTAATTGCTCATCTGGATTTTATTTTTATTTCCTTAAAATATCATGTATTGTTTTCTTTTGATTGCAAATGCAGTATACATTTACTGAAAAAAAAAAATAAGGAAAACTAAAAAGTATGGGAAATAAAGTAAAACCACCATAATCTTTCTGCTGCTCAGAGATAATCACTGTTAATGTTTTTTCCCTGCAGCCCAGAGATACCATTGTTAACATTTTTTCTATTTTTTTTCACACATCCAACTTCTGTGCGATTAGATCATACCATAGGATTATTTTGTACTGGCTTTTTTCACTTAATATGTCATGAATATTCTCATGTTTTGTTAACTATAATGTGATTGCTAACAACTATACAATATTCCATTGTATTAATATAGTACTTTAATTAATACACTTAGATGAACATCCCTTTACATATACTGTATATATCCCATTGCTGATAATTTCTTTAGAAATAATTCATACAAGTGGCATTGCTAAGTCTAAAGTGTATGTCAGATTCTTCTTTAGAAACACATACCGTGAGAATTTAAAGGGAATGCCCCATCTCTTTTGAGCTTGCCTCTGCAGGAACCTCAGCTGCTTTTTACTTTTCTGGTCTGGTAGATCTGGGCATTCTCAGCCATGAGGATAACACACACAGTTGCTATGGGACCACTTACACCCAAGTCTCTGCAGACAGATAGACTCATCTCCATTCTCTCCAAGGTTATTATAATCCCACTTCACAAGGATAAAAGGAGACCCACCTATTATTAGGAAACCATCCCCTTCTTGCAGGTTCAGGAAGTCAAACCTTGTTTTCTTCCAGCCACCTGGCACGATACTCTGGGAGAGGTCAGATGAGGCTATCTTGTCTGATTCTATCAGTGTTTCACAGTGAGCCTTTGATTTTCCTGAGGACACATTTCTCCCAATTCAATTTTTCAACCATACAGAAGTACCTGTGTAGTTAGTTCTTCTTGGAACCTGCATCATAAAAGCTCTGCTAAAATGAAAGCTGGTAGTAAAGATTTCAAGGTAAGTGATACTCCAACCTTAAGTTGTGCCTGCTCACTGAAATGTTTACCAATGTTAGATGGTAAGACACAATGTCTGCCTTTAAGGAGGTCACAGCCTAAAAGAGAAGGCAGGTAGCAAGACCACTATGCAGAGTCATTGGGACAGAAGCAGTAAGCGGAATGTTACAAGGACTTTTTCAGCTGTCTTTGAATAATGGACAGAAGGTAAATACTACTCAGAAACTACATGACCTTTGGAGCTTTGGTCCACCACTTATCCCTTCCTTTCTGCCAGCCTATATAAAAGGAGTTAGTAAAATTGGTTGGAGACTTTGGGATTGAGTTTTCAGGTAGAAAGTCACTCCCTTTTGCAGGTTTTAGGGAAGGGGATACTCCCTCTTCCTCCCAGCCAAGTGAGAAGGGCTCCCACAACTGGTTATCTAAAGAGGGGCTCACTTTTTGTGCTGGACTGCTCTGTGCACTTGTTCTGCTGGCCAGACCTTTTGGACACGTTAGAGAAATTTGTGAGAGATGGGAGGGGAAGTAGAGCACCTCCACCTCCCCTTGAACACAGAGAAGATTCTCGAATTTCTGGGTGGGCCATTAGTAGAATGGGAGCCTGATTTGGAGCAGTCTTTCTGTTATTCCAATCACTAGGGAGATATATCAGCAGCAGAAGGACTGAAGATAAAGAAATGGGTGTCTGATGAGGTCCCCTGGAGCAGACAGCTCCCTGGCAGGGAACTGCGCCCTTGTAAACATCTTCACAGGTGCCCCTCAGGGGAAGTAGCACTTGGACATGACACATTGGGAGGGGTCACAGCAGCACCAGTGAAGATGCCCTCCTTGCTCCTACTTCCCTGGAAGTCTGGGTCAGGGTTACATCCACAGCCATTCTAAATGACTGAGCAGGAATGACCGGTCTGAATTTTATATACAGTTCTATGTCTTGTCCCATGCTGTGGCTGGAGACATTGTCCACTCCACAGATGTTCAGATAACAGTAGAGTGGTTCTTAGGAAGAGTTTTGCCTGAAGAGATAGAACTGGTGTCAGGTTATTAACTGAATGTGCTTTCCTCTTTATCTCAGCTTCGAGTAACCTCAGGACCAAGCCTGTGCCCAAAGGTGGCAATTAGCCCATCGAGAAAAATCACCATCGTTCCCTTTAAATGTCTTCTGCCCTTCTAATTGTGCTATTTGACAGTTTCTTTCATTTTGCAAGCTGCTTCATGTCACTGTCAGCTTTTGTGTCCCACTGTGAGATGTGAGCCATCTCACACTGACTGTGCCCCTTAAATGCGGACCAAAGGGATGTGCTGTCCAAATAAATAAGTGACTCTAGCTACAGTAGAAGTATAAACATGACTCTGTGTGTATGTGTGTGTGTGTGTGTCTATATATTTCTATTCTGAGGTCTCTGTGCTTAGCAAGAGCCCTGACTTACAGTATTTGATTTTAGCTTTAATCAGAAAATATTACCACTTAAAGCCAGTCAGGGAATCTTAGTAAAAATATACTTATGTGATTAAAAAAATAATCAAAGATAATATATTTAAAAGTACAAGAGCAATAAAATATTTTCCAAATTTCTTATGGGGCCCAGTTTGCTTATTGACTCAATGGCAACTGCTACACCTCACAGGCCTGACCCTAAGCCTACAGGTGGGAATGTAATGGGTGTGGTTTTTGTCCTCACAGGGCTTACAGATTCTTCCTATTACTATTAACTCATCAGCCATAACAACTTTGTTTTCTCAATAATTCAGTAACGCATTACCATAACATGTAGCAGCCTCAAATAGCCACTCGGTTTTCTGCTGGGTCAGAAATTTAGGGAGGGATTCCTTGTCCTATGGTTGAAGTCAACCATTGTCTGGGCCAGTGTCCTCTGATGGCTTGACTGGGATGAGGGTCCACAGTGACTTCCATGGCTAACAATGACTGCTGGCTATCATCCAGGACCTCACCTGGGCTGCTAATGGGAACATCTTCACACAGCCTTCCCGGCACGGTGGTCTCAGGGTAGTTGTGTTTCTTACTTGATAACTGGCATTCACAGAATTAGCAAGAGAAGACACAAAGTTGACCGGGCAATCCTCATGGTTCTGTCTTTTCAGCATGCTTTGGGAGGAGAGCCACATTTGCTGCATTATATTGATTACAAGGAAGTCATCAAGGTTGGCTCAGATTCAAGTGGAGGGGATCTAGAAACCACCTTTGATGGGAAGAAACCCAAGGAACTCATGTTTTAAAATCACCATTATTGTTATTGGAAGACACCTGTGGGTGGTACCCAGTCTGCAAAGTTTATGTGACTACTATTTGGGGAACCTGTTGCAGATGAAGCTGAGGCCACATGTAATCACGATGGGGACTTGAATCTACATCAGAAAAGCCTCCTCCTCTCTCTCCTTTTGTCTATAGTTTCCGTAAAGATAATTGAGGCAATGGTTGCTCTACATATGCCATTTAATATTAGGCTTATTAGTAGCTATTTTGGGACAAAAACCTAGGCTGTCCCAATGAGTACTGGCACAATTTCTACAGCATATTGGAAAAAAGGGAAACTTTGCTCTGTTGAAGCAAGAGATTTCTCTTTTGGATTTGCCAATATGTCTCCCAAACTGAACAGAATCTCTCTTTGTTCCAGTACAGCCTTAGGAGCAGAGAACTTAAGGTTACAAGAATAGCAGATAACCCATACATATTACGTTACAAAACCACCCCTGAGATATAGTCAATGAGTCATTAATCTCTTTCTACTCATGACCTTTCTTAGCCCCTTTTAAATATTAAATTTGTTAGGTAACATTGGTTAATACCATTATATAAATTTCAGGGATACTGCATTGCATTACAATTTGATATCTGTATATTTAAGTGTGTGCTCACCACCCAAAAACCGGTTTCCTCCTGTCACCTTATATTTGGCCTGTTTTACCTTCTCTGTCTTCTTCCATTTCTTTCTCCTCTGGTAACCACCCTGCTGTTGATTGTATGTAAGAGGTTTTTGCTTAATTTGTTTGTTGTTTTTTGTTTAATATCCCACAAATATGAGTAAAATCATGCTGTTCTTATCCTTTCTTCTGAATTTCTTCTTTTAGAGGTTTTATTTATTTATTTTTATAGAGAGGAAAAGAGAGGGAGAAAGAGAGGGAGAGAAACATTAATGTGTGGTTGCTTCTCACATGCCCCCAACTGGGGACCTGACCTGCAACCCAGGCATGTGCCCTTACTGGGAAATGAACCAGTGACCCTTTGGTTTAAAGGCCAGTGCTCAATCCACTGAGCCGCACCAGCCAGAGCTGACCCCCTCCCTCTGGGAGGAGTTTAATTGAGAAACAAGAGTCCCCGACACAATTTTGAGAATTCTGGTTTTTCCTTACAAAGATCTTTAAGAAAACCTCATAAACAAATACAATCTTTCTAATGAATGAGGGGTATAGATGGTATTTATCTCCTTTACTACAGCCCCAACTGAGCAAGAAGCTTCCTACTGGGCTGTGATTGCTTCAGTTGGAGTAGGCTCGGCAGCTGGTAATGTGTGAGGATGGCTTACTGGCCATAGGTTTGTTTTGGTTTTGGGCTGGGCCTAGCTTGGCTGGCCTTCACCAAAGAACCCTTATGACTGTGTTCAATAGGGTGATGCACAGAACTCTTCTAAACCAGAAAGAGCAAAGGCTCAGAAAATAACATTGGTTAACATTTACTGACTTGTAAATTGTTCCAAAGACCACTCTGCAGCCCTCACATAGCTTTTTCATTTAGCCCTCATCACAATTCTGAGAAACAAGCCTCTTCTGTGTTAAAGATGAGACACAGGGAATGTAGTGCATCCTTAGTAATGTGGTCTAAGAATCATAATTCTCCTTTACATAGAGCATTTCCCTGTGCTCTTATTAGAGTCTTGTGATGCTTTTTGACTTCCAGCAGCATAATGTGCCTTAATCCCTGATAAAAAGTGAGGGAGGGAACTAATGATGGGAGACCAGATGGGCTGAGACTTGGCACTGTATCATGTTAGTCCTAATATCTCGCTCTTTGCATACTACTCCTTAAGCACTCCCTCACCAAGAAGACAAACCCGTAGGACTGGCAATACTATGCTGTAGGCAAATAAACAAAACAGACCACTCCCAAGAGGTCTCACATGTGAGCATTCATTATTTTGGAGAATTCAAAATGGTCCTGGGCTCCAAAGCTCAAAAACCAGTGAGAATGGTTCCAATCACCCAGGGATGGGCTCACTTTAGCCAAGTTTTTTAATTTAGGAGGTACAGAGATCTGAACATGAAATTAGCATCAATGAGTGATTCATTGAAAGGACAGTGATTTAGGAATAAGGCTGAGGTGGGCTGTGTGTGTTTCTCCTTTAAAGTTTGGCTCTATCCTTGCTGGTGAAGCCATTATAATTTAGATTAGGAATGTGGCCAAACACCTAACACCCCACTGCCCAGCGTTTAGGTCAAGTCTAGAGTTTCTCAAGCCAATGGCCTTGAACTATTAGACCTGTCTCAGTCCCAAGGATTATTACAGCTTTCTACATACCAAGGCAGGACCAGTTTCTGTTTGGGATCTCTGTCTTCTCCCACCAAGGACATGTAAGTGTTTTTTGTTTGTTTGTTTGTTTTCCCACTGCCCAGCTCCCTTTTAAAGATATCCAAACCACAGTCTTTTAAAAAGTATCCTGCTTCCTACAATAATGGTGGCAACAGACTTCAATCAATATAATTAAAAGAATCATATATGCCCTGGCTAGTGTGGCTCAATGGATTCAGCACTGGTCTGTGAACCCAAAGGTCACTGGCTTGATTCCTCAGTCAGGGCACATAACCAGGTTGCAAACCAGGTCTCCAGCCAGGTCCCCAGCTGGAGGCAGATGAAAGGCAACCATATATTATTTTTCTCTCCCTTTCTTCCTTCCTACCTTCTTCTCTCTCTAAAAATAATAAATAAAATCTTTAAAAAAAAAGAATCATTTATGTGGGCTTTTTAAATGTTAAAGGAAAATTAACTTCACAGTGCATTGAAACATTTCTTTCTTTTAAAATTATATTTTATTGATTATGCTGTTATAGTTGTCCTGATTTTGCTTCTTCATCCCCCTCCCTCCAACACCCCCCCATTCCCTCAGGCAATCCCCACGCTATTGTTCATGTCCAGGTGTCATGCATATAAATTCTTTGACTACTCCATTTCCCATACTGTACTTTAAATCCCCATGACTATTCTGTAACTACCTATTTGTATTTCCTACCCCTCTCACCTCTTCAGTTGACATAAAATGTTATATTAGTTTTAGGTGTACATAGTGATTAGACTTTTATATACATATACCTAACAAAGTGGTCACCTTATTAAGTCTAGAACCCATCTTACATATGATGCATTTTTAAGCCTATGCTCAGGGTGGCTATAAACATCTCTCATTGGAAAGAAACAATGACTGAATTATAATCTTTGATAACCTAAGTCTTTGGTAAAGGCTAATCAGAAGTTAGCTGAGTAAGCAAGGAAACCAAATAGTAGTCAACTTCTAGGAGAACTGGGTTCAGATCTGTCATCATCACCTTTGTTTTACTAGTCCTGGCTCAGTGACATAACACATGCTCAATAAAAGTTGTCATGTAAATACATGTTCAAGGCAAATTAGAATTAATCATCCATGTGTGAAAGAGCCTGAGATCTATGCCTCACAGCAAGGAAGTTCCTGTCTACTGGATGGGCTAATACCCCAAAGTCTACTACCACTTTGATCCCATTTTACTAAGGTGGGTGCAGCTAAGTTTTATCTTTATATGACTAGTATTTTTTACTGTTGATAAAAGAACATCCATCCTGAGAAGTTTTGTGGGAGTTTATCTGAGACCAACTAATAACAAGTGCTGGGAAGCAAAATCTCAACGGATTAAGAAAATGCTCCAGAGAATGGCAGTTTTGTAGTTTATTTTATAGATTAGAAACAAAGGAGGAGACATAATTAAAGTCCCATGAAATTCATTGGTAGTGGATTAGGAAGGTAGGAGATAGCAAAGTGGGGAAATCTCTGAGATGGAATAAAAAGCAAAATGGAGAGGCAGATACTTCTCTTACATTGGTGGATACAGGGTAGTTCACATTAATAGTGCATCGAGATGGTATGTGGGGAACAAGAGAACAATGTGGTCCCTTGCTTTGGTGCTGGCCATTATGCCTTCAAGGGCCTGGAAAAGGAAGTTACTCTGACATTTCAAAAGTATGCTATCTTAGAAGCACAAACCCAATAGACAATTTCAAAGGTAAATATAGACCTTAGGTCAAAGAAGGTACAGGCCTAGGACATGACCACACAACATGGTCCACTTTTAGTTAGGAATTTTTATGTTCAGGACGCTTGTTTAGTTACTTTCAGTTTCTGAATTTGTAAGGACCATTACGCTGGCTTCTCCTGAGCTTGTCAGGCTTAGTATGTCACCCCTTTTCATCCACGGTATAAGTGTTTTATCAGCTTGGGCTGCTATAGCAAAGTACCATGGACTGGGTGACTTATAATCAATAGGAATTTATTTCTCACAGTTCTAGAGGCTGGAAGTCTGAGATCAGGATGCCAGCATAATTGGTTGTAATGAGAACCCTCTTCTCGGTCACAAATGGCCTACTTCTTATTGTATACTCACAGGGCTAAAAGATAACAAACTAGTTCTCTGGCCTCTTCTCATAATGGCACTCATTTCATTCATGAGGACCCCTGTCTCTTTAATACAAGGGTAGTGGGAAATAAAGTCGTAGAGGTAAATTTGAGTCTTACATGCAAAGCTAAATATTAAGAGGCGAAGGCATAATAGGTTATGTGCTTCAGAAAGCTTACTCTACAAGCACTATTAGATGGATTGCTTGGGGGTGGAGTTAAGCTACAGTCTTGACTAGTGGAGAATAAAGACAGACATAATACCTGGGAGATATTGATGAAGAAGGGAGAATGGATATGGAGATTAATTGTGTGTGGGCAAAGAAAGTTTTGAGCCCATGGTGTGTCCAAGTTTCTTCGTGTAATAGTTTGGATGAAATACCACAGTCTCCTTTACTTAAATAAGTTTGGAAGACATTTTGAATTTAATTATAAACACATTTAAGGAGGTTGAGGAGCCAGTGGATATCCAGATCAGTAGACATTTGAATATGGGTTTGGAGCCCAGGAGATAAAGCAGACCTAGTAACATAGACTTGGGAATTCTTAACATATACATGATAGTTCAGTTTGGATAAAGGACCCAATGAAAACTATAATGAGAATAAGAAAAGAACCAAGTTGAGAGTTCTGAGGAGTGCTGAAATTTAGAGATTGAGGAACACGTGAAGATTTTGTGAGCAGGATAGTCAAAGAGATCTGCCTAGGGGCGGGGAACCAGGAGACCAATGGAAAAGCAGATATCCACAAGGGAGTGATGAGCCATGTCAAACCTTGCAGCCAAGTCTAAAAATCTAAGATTAGGTAACTAATCCACAGGTTCTGTGGATTGGGCAGGAACACTTTCTTTGGTTTTGTGGAACCAAAAACCACTTGCTTTGTTTTCTTTGGTCTGATGGACCTGACATCAGACTGGAGAAGGTTGGGGCATAAATGGGAGATGAAAAAGCAAAGAGAGGGAAAAGCCTGGCCAGGAAGGAAGTAGAGAGCAAGGGCTAGTTTTGGGAAGTTGTGGGATGGCATGAATAAATTTCATTGTGAAGATTGGAAAGGATTTACAGACTCACAGAGTGGAGTCTGTAGAAGAAATGACAGATGACAGAGTTAACTAGGGCAAAGGTTCTGTGGAAGCAAGAGGGGCTAGTCGAAAGAATTCAGTTTGGCCTTGAAAACATGATGTTAAGCAAAAGACGCCAGACCCCAAAGGCCACATAATATGTTGTATGAGTCTGTTATACAAAATGTTTGGGATAGGCAAATCCATAGAGACAAACATAAATGTGTGAGCATCAGGGGCTGGTGGGAGGGGAGAATGCGGGGCTGATGCTAATGGTACTAGGTGGTTCTCATTTTGTTTTTAGGAATTAGATAGTGGTGATGGTTGCACAACATTGTGAATATATTAAAAGTATATGATCACTGAATCATATACTTTAAAAGGTAGATATTGTAATATATAAATTATATCTAATTTAAAAATTAAAAAGAAAAAGGGAATGCTCCTTAAGGGGAAGGAAAGATAGTGTTCTTAATTTCTGAAGAAGGAACACCAGGAAGTGTATAAATGACATGCTACCACTTGTCAGGATGGCAGTATTGGCTACATAATTTGGGACGCCCAGGGAAAATCAAAATATAGCACCCTGTGTTCACAAAACTTAAGAACTTCAAGGCAGTGAAAACTAAGCATTAAACCAAGCATGGGGCCTGAAGTAACTGCACAGGTTGCACACCTAGAAAGATGACCCTGCAGGAGGGAGAGCTCACCAGATGAACTTTCTCATAGAAACAGGAAATGAGAAAAGGTACCGGAGTAGCTGAAATGAGAGAATGGGGAATTGTCCTTTTGGGGAGTAGAAAAGAGAACTGACTGTGGACTTGAAAGAGAATTACTAGACAGAAAACAAGTGTGGCATTGGTCAGAGACCACGAATTTGTTGTGATGTGGTAGTAATTTTTCCACTATTGGACCTCAAAAGACTAAATATAGGGCTTAAAAAAAGTGCAATAGTAGAAGTGAGGTTTATCTAGGCAAATGTTATTGAAGATCAAAGGAGCAACCAAATAAAAATTAATGGTTTAACTAATAGGAATTACTAGACCCTTAAGGATAGGTTAGGAACATTACTATGGATGGAATTGGCTCATGTAACATACCAAAGTAGAATGGCTTATGAGTCAAGGTCTAAATGAAATACAAGTATAGAAAAATGAGGAGAAAGAAAAGAAAGTTGAAAGATTGTGGACTGAGATAATATTACTGCAATTCCAGATTATAGGTGGGGAGTGCTGGGTTTTGAAAAATCCAAGATCCACTTCTGTTGTGTTGAGACCACTTGAAATCAATACTGACTTAACTCACGGAGCAGCAAACCTCAAAACATTTTAATCTTCAGATCTGATTGGGACAAGTTATTCTCCTTCATGGAAGGAACGTCCTCGACTACACACAGCAAATTTGGTGTTGATAGATAGCTGCATATGGTGTGACAGATGGGAAAATCGGGGAACATGGTTCCCTTGCAACAGAAGTGTTTTTTCTTGAAAGTTTTGCTCCTTTATGGGTATAGCTGTGCTTCTCACAGTTCTCACCTCCTCCCGCTTCTACTACAGAGAAAGGGTGTGGTGGGCCTGCCACTCAGAAAGGGTGGTGGAGGAACCTGACAGGCATACAACTGTCCAAAGGCCCACGAAGCCCTTTTTATTCTAATTTCTTTAAATATATTTTTCATAAAAGAGTGCACAAACCACAAGCTTACACACCAGAAGTTACCACAGAAGGCCCATGTGCCCACCCACCTACTATTGCCCCATAAGGGTGATGACCATATTCTGATTCAACAGTGATGATTACTTTCCCCCATTTTATATTTTATAAATAAGTCATGTACACTTGTGCATTTGTCTTCTCTTCAACATTGTTTGTGAGATTCATCTAATGGTTACATTAACTCAACTCTATTCATCCTTTTTGCTGTATAATATTTCACTATATGAATATACTACAACTTACTTATGCATCTTACTATTTCTGGACATTTGAGTTGTTTCTAGTTTGAAGCTATGACTCGTGTTGTCTTAGGCATGTATTTTGTTTAATATATATTTACATTTCTATTGAGTCTATATTTAGAGTTAGAATCACTGAGCCTGAGGATATGCATACATCTATATTCAATTTTACCTGATTCTGCCAAAGAGGTTTCCATAGTCATTGTATTAGTTTTCATTCTCATCAGCAGTGTTTGAGAGTCCCAATTGCTCCTCATCTTTGTCAACATTAATTTTGGCTTTTTAAAAATTTAGTCATTCTGAGCCCTGGCTGGTAGCACAGTGGATAAGGTGCTGGCCTGCTAACCCAAAAGGTCGCAGGTTCGATTCCCCAGCCAGGGCACATAACAAGGTTGCAAACCAGGTCTCCAGTCAGGTCTGTGGCTGGAGGCAGGTGAAAAGCAGCCATACATTGATGTCTCTCTCCCTCTCTGCCTCTCTCCCTTCCCCTCCTAAAAATAATGGAATAAAATCTTAAAAAAAAAAAAAAAGTCATTCTTTTACGTTGTGTAGTACCACATTTTATTCTCTTTTATTTGAATTTAACATGTATTTATTAAATAACATCTGCGGGTCTAGTGCTGTGCTGGATTCTGAAGGATATTACTAGGGTATTTGTCAGAACTCTACCTGCCAGTGAGAGAAACTCAACTGATGTAGGTGACAAAAGAGAGGTTCATTGTTTGTATAATTAAGCTGTGGGAAGGAAGCTGAAGCACAACCTGAACACTGTCAGGACTCCCTTGGTCTTTCATCTCTTCTTTTCTCTGCATTTTAGTTATATTCTTTCCTAGTGAAAGCAGGCTTCTTCATTTGTCTAGCTACAAGGGCAGTGGTGGGACTGGGCTTAGTCCAAGAACCAGGAAGGAGAAATGCAGCTCTTTATCATTGTTTCCAATGATGAAAACGCTGGAGAGGCATTCTTACTAGAACAGTTTGGGTTGTGTGCTCATCTCTGAGCAGCTTTGGAAGGGAAATGGGTGGGAAGATGGCAGATAAATTTCTGTGAGTCATACTACCCAGATGAACCCAGCCCAAGATGTTGATTTACAAAATAAATAAAAGATTGTTGATTTAAACCACTTAAATTACATTAATTTGGTGATTTATTGTAGAAATCAGGAAAAATGTTTTCCCTTTAAAAAAAAAAAGTCATGTGATATGGAAATACTGGTCTATATTTCTATTTGACAACATTGAACTTTAGTGGTTGTGCTTCCTTTAGATGAGAGCTGCAAAATCCAATTTTGCAGCTATAATGTCCAGAACTGCCTATTGTCTAACACCTATCCTAATTTACTTATTTGCATGGCCTGGCTAGCTTCTATCAGTATATTATTAGTTTGCAGCTCTAGGTTAAGTAGTGGGAATATTTGGGGGGATGTGTTTGGGGCAGTAGTGACTTGGTGGAGGGGGGAGGTTAAGAGGCTGAAGGTTGCTAGAGAAAATTTTGCATGAGGGAATTTGGAAGGCATTGCAAATATGAAGTATCAGAAGACCTTGATAACAGAATAGTTACTCATGATGAAAATGGAGAAATTAGTCAAATGAGTTACAAGAGTAGAATGATGTGTTTGTTTTATAAGCAAAGTCCAACTTCTCCCTAAGAAAATAAATAGCGGAAAATTAGTAACATCCACTTTTAATGATTAATTAATTAATGATTTAAGATAGAAACTTCAATTGATGGCTCAGGATCACAGGGTCTTCTGGTTACCACAGGGTGTTAAATATCTTACTAGTTGCTGTGTAATAAATAACCCCAACATTAGTGTCTAGAAACAACCACAAACATTTTCTTATCTCTCCTGGTTCTGAGGATTGACTGGGTTCACTGTGGCAGGATGTCTTATAGGGTTAATGTCAGACTATGCCTGGGGCTGGAGTCATCTGAGGGTTTTCTTGGACATACATGTTTAGTTGTCAGCCTGGAGCTGAGCTGGCCATATCAGCTGGGATACCTACTTATGCTCTTCCCCATATGGCATATACTGGTATGCAGTACCATGCTGAAGTATGGCAGTGAGGTTCTGAGAATAATTTTCTCAAGAAACCAAGGCAGAAATAAGTGTCATTTTATAAACCAATCTTGAAAGTCTCTTAGTGTCACTTCCTCCATGCTCTGCTAGTCAAGGCAGTCACAAAAGGTCTGAACAGGTTCAGGGAGAGAGGATATAGTTCCATCACTTGATGGAAGAAATATCATACCGTACACTGTAAAAACATCATATAAATTGGGATTGGGTGGCCATCTTTAAAAAATGCAATCTGATATACACATAGAAGCAAAAAAAAAAAAAAAAAAAAAAAAAAATTGGTATGTTTCTAAGAATTGGCAATATAGGAACCTGAGAGTAAGGGATTGTTATCAATACAATTTAACTTACCAAGTTTGTGATTCTGAACTGTGATTCTGAGGTTTTCTGCCTCAGGAATAAAATTGAAACTCAGAATCATAGGATTATTAGAGTACAACAGGCACATTCCTTTGACTTCAGACAAAACTGAATTTAGCACATTCCAAGATTTTTATTTTTTTAATCATCTTGCCCAGAATATCCTCATACAAGATTACTCTTCTATGGAATTTCTTGGTTGTGTGTTCCAGGTTCTTCAAGGAATTCAGGACTTAAAAAATTTAGTATTATCTGTATTGATATTTCTCTTGCCATAAGATCTCATGGTATTGTTGAAACATAGGCCTGAATCTAGAATATGTACACAAATGTTATCAATCCCTGTAGATTGAAAAATACGCTTCAAACTGAAATATTGTTTTTCATTCCCTTCAACATTTCTCTTTCTGTTTCTGAAATATCTTAATACTAAATAGTTTAGGATTCACTAACTTCAAGATCACAGCAATAATCTAGACCAATCCTGCTTTAATAATAAGATCTTATGTCCAAAAATATTTATGTTTAAAGTCATAATACATAAAAATGGTCAAAGTATAGATGCTCATTTGTGTGCCATCCATCTTCTGAATGCCAACTGCAACCTGTGTCGGCTTGTGTTGATTTACCAAGCTACTAGTTACCTCTCCCTCATACTCTTACCTTACTCTCCCTCCATGTTACCATTGAATGGGGGGCTCCACAGAACTTCATTTGAAAATCACAGGCTGCTTAAAATTCTGAGCACATTAGTGAGAATGAATAGGAAGAAGCATTTGAAGCATTTGAAGTGTTCTCAGCATATCATTATCATTATTGTCATCACTTTTAGAAAACACTAAAAAGTTAATTGTTCCTCTATGCAAGGTCAGATGTAGAGTTAGCTAAATAGTTATTTCTAAGAAAAACAGCCCAGGCTATCTTAATGGAATGAATATTTTCTTATCCATTCTATCCAAAGTACTTACTTTGCTCCAGCCAAAAGTTCTGAGAGAAGAGGATGGGTTTGGGAAAACTGGCCACCTATCTATTGCAAACCTGAGGAGAAACAGGAGCTTGGGGAGACTGGTGGGTGGTTCCTTTTTGTTAGAACTTGAACTTCTCTTAGGTACTGGCTACCTCTTTAGGTTTAGTTGAGCAGTCTATCACAGGGGTCTTTAAACTTTGGTTTAACCATGGTCCTCTAGTCCAAAATCTTGTTAAAATGCAAGTTCTGATGAATAGGTCTGAGGTAGAGACAACAGTCTACATTTCTAACTATTCCACAGATAATATCCATGGGCCACATTTGGAGAAAAAGAGTCTAGAGAAACATTCTTATTGTGTTTAAATGTGTGCATATACATTTACCTGGATGAGAAAGGGAATACTTGAGAACTTCTGGCTCATCAACTGGAAGCAATGACCAATTTTATCTACTTCCCAATGTGTAGCTGTGGCTAGGTAAAGTTAATTGTTATGGATGCTAGTAAAGAAATAGAAGATATTCTTTTTTATATCTATGTGATATATAGGTATACAAATTATATAATACGGTAAATTATGTAATTATATATATATATATATATATATATATATATATATATATATGTAAGGCATATACCATACAATGCATAATATACAGGGTGTATACGATAAAATGGCAAAATTTTTATAGTAAAATAAACAACATACCACAAAAGTGTTATATTTTGAAATAAATTTATTCTTATATGTAAATACATAAGCATAGTCATTATTTTTTAAATTGTTCAAAAAAGTATCCATTTGCTGCAAGAATAGACTTGATTTGACTTGGCAATCTTGAGCATGCTTTCATTAACTTTTCTTTATCCATGGTCATCATCATGTTTTCAATCTTAGCTTTAACAGCCTCTTTATTGGAATGAAGTTGCTTATTAACTTCTCTCTCACAAATGCTACATACATAATAATCTAAAGGATTTGCATCTGGGGAACCAGACAGCCAGATTTCCTTTGACCAGAATTCAGGAATATTGACACTGAGAAATTCTTGCACCTTTTTGGCCATTATGTGCTGGTGCACCATCTTGTTGGAAGATAAAATGATGTCCATTTGTGACTTGCTTCATCCATGGTACAACTTCTCTCAAAACATCAAGGTAAACATCAGCAATCACCTTCAAGCCTTGTGGAAAAAACTGCGGGGTCATGATATCTCCTTCATTGCTGACAACACCTAACACCATCCCTGTAGCAGGAAATTTCATTTTCATGATAATTGGGACTTCATTAAGATTCTCATAGAGCCACCTGTTGTTTCTTCTGTTGACTATTTGGTCCTGCTGAAAATTCTTTTCATCAGAGAAGAAAATTAGAGGGTTTTTTTCTTTG
The DNA here is from genome assembly GCA_004026585.1 of Noctilio leporinus. Classification (NCBI taxonomy): domain Eukaryota; kingdom Metazoa; phylum Chordata; class Mammalia; order Chiroptera; family Noctilionidae; genus Noctilio; species Noctilio leporinus. The sequence goes on from PVIW01001936.1 coordinate 89,240, forward strand.
GGATTGTTCAATTTTATTAGCAGTTTCCTTGCTTTTTCAAAGTGCCTTTCCTTTGTCTGCTATGTGATAAACTGGCCTCTTCTAAGAACATACAATCTGTATCTGATATCTTCAGCAATAATCTTGTGAACCTTTGCAACATCTGTAGTTCTCTTGCTATGGAGTGCATAGACTTTCCTGGATCTTTATTGATGATCTCCTAGATTCTGTGTACAATATCTGGACTTGTGTGATCCTTGTGTACCTTATGCATTTTCCTTGTTGGTGTGGCAACAATCAGGATCAGCATCATATACCTTCTTCATATTGTAAAATCTACATAAAGGGATGTTATTGAAGTCCAAAATTTCCTTAGTAGTCCAGAAATGATTGTTGCTCTAATACCGTATTCTTTCAATATGATGGTTGCTTTCGGAATTTAGTACTTTATATCTGAAGCAATGGTGTTAAGTCATAACCTCAGAAACATAGTTTTTCAAAATTAATAAGAAGCATGTGAAATAAGGAGATGCAATGTTATTGCCAATTTATCACATTCACCCTATATCCATACAAAGCACATGTATATACATAAAACATTTTTCATCTAGTAAGAAAATACTATTTATTCTTTCTTGCTAGAGTAATGTAGAACAAATTTCACATTGACTTTTGAAAAGTAAGGCTATATAAAGTAACTACATACTTGAGTTTCTTCATTAAGTCAATAAGTGTTTATAAATGTCTATTTTGTCTCAAACATTATAAGAGAAACAAGATAATGTCCTGCTCTGGCTGGTGGTTCAGTGGATAAGACACTGGCCTGCGAACCCAAAGGTCACTGGTTCAATTCCCAGCCAGGGTGCATACCCAGCTTGTGGGCCAGGTCTCCAGCCAGGTCCATGGCTGGAGGCAGGTGAAAAGCAATCATTCATTGATGTCTCTCTCCCTTTCAGCCTTTCTCCCTTCCCCTCTCTCTCTAAAAATAATAAATAAAATCTTAAAAAGAAAAAAATAGATAATGTCCCTATCCTAGATGAGGGGATGATAATTCATAGTCTAATACAAGAAGCAAACACAAACTTCTAAGTTACATGGCAATTTTTTTTTCCCCACCCTCTGTTACATAGCAATTTTTATAACAGGTATTTCTATTGAAGCTCTTTTCAATATTGAAGTAATTGTCTTGACTCACTATGAAGCCCAAGAAGACATTTCTATTTATAAACTCATGATTGAAGCTTTCAATAATGCAGGTAAAATATGAGAAAGAATTCTTGTCCTGGCAAGCAGATGACACCAACAGATGGCGGCTTTCTTGATAGAGGAGACTGTCTAACGTTGAGAATTCAGAATTCCTATATGTTAAATAGCTGAAGTAACTGAAATGAAACCACCAATTCTTGACAATCTGCCAGATAGACTGTCTTGTGAAACTGACTTTTGTTATTTTAAAATTGTGTCCTTCTTCCTCTTTTTCTGAGGCCCTCTGCTCAATATGTTAGTTTGGTCTGTGGCCATTAGCCAAGTTTTTACCCTCCTTTGAGGGCAAGGGTTTCTATGAGAAGTCTTGACAGCACTTACAGACTCTATCCCAATAATAGCATCTTTTCCTAAAGGAGTTCCTGGTAAGTTGCAATCTCCCTCTAGGATTCTCCTATCAATAATCAGAAGGTTAATCAAACTTCCCAAAACTGTCACTCATCTATGAAATCATTGTGAGAGTAAAAAAACTGTACCTCCTCTAGGCAGTTGAGTTACAAAGACAGCATCCCTTCTGCTGAGCTGTAGCCCTGTGTCATGACCCAGGGTTTAATTTCATCCTTAGTTACCCCATTAGTAGGGGCCACAGACTGCACAAGCCAGGTAGCAATCTTAAGTCTCCTCAATGTAGACATCTTCCCATTGGATTGGACACCCAGTTGAATGAATAGCAATCTGCTCTGCACTCTAGATAGCTTGGTTAATGCTCTCAGGGGACCAGACATTTCAGGCACCGTTTAGCTAGTCAATAAAAATAGGCAGAGAGAAAAATGGAAGCTCAGTTAAGCTTTTAACAGCCCAGCACACCAAACCTACAAGGAGATTGAGGGCTAAAGATCATGTTTCAGAGAGCAGCTACCTGGCTCTTTAAAGTTTGTCACTCCTTCCTGAGGGAGGATGATTTAGGGCAGTTCAACTCAGGCTCCATCATCTTTTTTTTTTTTTTTAATTGGAAATCTTTTTTTTTAAGATTTTATTTATTATATTTATTTTTATTTATTTATAAGATTTTATTTATTAGTTTTAGAGAGAGGGGAGGGAGAGAGGCAGAGAAGGAGAGAGACACGAATGTATGGTTGCCTTTCACCTGCCTCTAGCTAAGGACTTGGCTGGAATCTGGCTTGCAACCTGGTTATGTGTCCTGGCTAGAAATCAAACCAGCAACTTTAGGGTTCACAGGCCAGCACCTATCCACTGGGCCCCCAGCCAGGGCCTTCCATCATCTTTTTAACTCTAACTTGTACTCAGGGTACATGGGAAAGACATCATAATATAAATATCCTGCCTATAGAAACTATCCCATTTCCCAAAGACCACATCAGTGAACTGGCACTAGAGGGGCTAGGAAGCTTTACTATTTTTCCTAAGGGGCAGATTGTAAGTGAGAAAACAAAATTGAAAAATGGCTTATATAGATGATCTGAGTCCTCTCCAACCATGACTGTCATTAAGAATTGGCACAGGCTGATGGAGCACTGACTTGGCTCCAGATTTCACTTCCATTATATCATCAATCTTGCCAATGATGATGGAAAGTAGGGAATTTTGTCCCTGCTTTATAGTTGAGGAGATGGGTTAATAAAAACAAAGTAACTAGTCCAGTTAAATGATGGGACTGAGGTTTGAGCCAAGGTCTTTATGCCTGAATTCTGTTTTCTTAATCACACAATGTGGCTTTGAATATAATGCTTGACCTGGAGTGTTCTAGATCTAGTATAAGAGCCAATACTTATCCAAGGTGTGTGGAAAGTGACCAAAGCAAGTGTGACTAGGGCGTACATTTTACTCATCTGTATCCGCTGCCTCTCTCCCTTCCAGGGAATCCATCATTTGCTTGTTTGGGTCCCAGGTCTTTTGTGTGATTTTTGAAGAAACAGATGGGAAGAATTGGAAGAAACCAATTTAATTAAATAGTTGCTGTGATATGCAGGATTTCAAAGAGCTAGATGAGGAAGACAAGTGTGTTATGTTATGCAATAAAATTTACACCTGTCTTTGATGCCTCTTTGAAAAATCTTCCTGGAAGATTTTTAAATTAATTATTTTTTTAAACAAGGGACTTGTGTTTCTCTGGAATGTGAACACATACCAAGATTAGTCATGAGGTGGCCCAATTATCTCTGGGTTCTACAACAAATCAGGAATCAGAGAGCCTGAGAATGTCTATCCTATCTGTCAGTCAACTTCTATTATTTACTTCCCAGGTTTTCATATGCCTAGACATCTGAGTCTGCTATAAAATATTAGGTTGTGTGTGTATGTGTGTGTGTGTCCACACAGGTTTGAATTGACAACAGGGTCACTTTGCTCCATGGTTTCTTTAGAAAAGGATATTTTCAAGGAGTTTGTGCCCTGCCCCCTGGTCCCCTGTGGCTCAAACTTGAGGAAATAACTTACAATGACAGTGGTTGACTTTTCTCCTTACAAGGCATCAGGCAATGGCGTAAAAAGCAATATTCATACCAAAGAACCCCCCTAAAGTACCACCTACTGCCAATTTCTTACATCAGGTCGGTGTCTGTCAATGTGCTGCAATGTTTGCCTGCACAGATCACAACTGCAGATCTGTCCAGGATGGCATTCTCAGCAGACCAGCCTGTGTGGGAGCGGTGTACCCAAGATGGCCAGGGAAAATTGAGCAGGGCACAGATGGGATGGAAAAAGCTTATGGTAACTGCTTACAAGTCATTATTTGAACACTTTAAAGGCATTTAGCCTGTCTTTACCAAGGTCATTAGCTATGTATGGAGCAAAGGCTTATTTTTAAAGTTTGACGTAGCCCAAGGAATGCTTTGTTCCTAATATAGAGCACTTGTCCTGAGAGATTCCAAGTCTTCAGCATCTGCTGTCACCCACCACATGCTTTGCAGTGGGCCGAAAGCCACTTGTGGTAAAGTCCCAGAGCCCGGCAGCCCCAGGGGGAGCCAACAAGGCCTAGGAGAGAGGTTGTTTGGAGGATTCTTTAGAAAAGAAACCAGCTTTAAAAAATAAACAAAACATCTTGTGTATGAGAGTTTGAATTATACTTCTCCCCCTCTCTGTGCTGGGTAGAGAGTACTTCCTGGCCTTTTTGGTAGTGGGGTTGGCCAGTGAAATGTCTGTACAAAAGAGAAAGACTGAAGCCTTAACTAAACTTTTAAGTTCAGCTTGGCTCTTCTACTAGGGATCTGCAGGGAAAGGAGCTTCTCTCAGGTCCCTACTGCTTCTAGAAGAGCACACCCGAATTCAGTCCTCAGTCTAGCTGACCCGCAGCCTAAAGCAGAGACATCCTGCTAAATCCAGCCTATGTTAGCCAACATAATAAGAGCTTTTAAGAGCAAAAGATATCTCATTTGAAAATTTTCATTCAGATTCAAATCTGATGATGTATCAGATTTGCCTGAAGAATTTTAAAATTTATTAGGATTTTAAATTTATTTTGTTCATGGAGAATTAATAGTAACAGATTTTTTTTTTTTGCAAAGTACAAAATAGAAGTAAAACTAATGCTAAAGAAAGTTTAAAAGCTAAACATACCTTGTCAAAAAAAAAGTGCCCTCAGTTAATGGTACTTAATAGTGATGATGAAAAAAACATTATTTAATACTTATTAATATGTTATACTTTTGGTAAAACTTGCTTTAATACAGATATTTCTCTTAATTATAAATTAAATGTGATTTATATTTAAATATAAAAATATAGTAGTATGTTTTAAACATTTTTTGGAAACTAACCCCCCTATTTCTACACTAGTTCTTTGTTTCATATAACATAGATTCGCATAACACAACATTTTTTAGGAACCTAACAACCATGTTATATGGGGGTTGCCTGTATTTGGATATTTGTTACATATCATTATGGTAATAGCTGACTAATACATGGAGTTAATGACTTGTATGTTTTTTCTGCATGTGGGTGGACATTTATGTAAACTGACATAATAGGCTTAACACTCCTTTTACATAAGATATACAGAGATCTTCCATCAGTTTTAATCTGGAATTCTGAGACAATGTGGGCTACTCTCTAACAAAGATGACAGCTGCCCCCAAAGTGAGCATGTGGAGAACCAGAATTAGTTGATACCTTAGAGTGGCAGTGGGGTATTTAAGTTAATTTTGACCTGTACGCCTGAAGAGTTCCTTGAGATCTTCTAGCCCACAGGGACTACCTTAAAAATTGTCTATCAAGTTTTGAATTAAAGTTGACATTTCTAACTTATTTAAGATAAATTTAAGTTGGAAAATCTTAGATCTTAAAATGTTTGGTTTCTCTTGAAAAAGAAATCAATGTCAGGAAATATTGAGCTCGCATTTCTTTCTGGTAATAAATATGGGAGCTTAGCATTTGTTCTCTCTGAAATGAGTGTGTACTTTTCAGTTTGCCGAAGTTCCTGTCATTCGTTATTACTCATTTTCAGCCATCTCATGTATTTTTGTTACTTGCTTTATTCTTGTGGGCACTGAGATTTGTAACATCCAATAGCTCACAACTCTTTCCCCATTTTAAAGACATCCAAAGAGGTAACGAGAGGCCCAAGTGCTCAGAGAAGATGTTCAGTAGGATGACCTTTCATCAGTTTTGCCCAGGCCAGCCTTGATTGGTGCCCATTGTTCCATTGTTCTGAGCTAATTAATCAATTTGCATAAAAAAAAACAATAGGGTCCTGTCTGACAGTTGATACAGGCTTTTGGCTGGGAACTCAGGAGCACTTGGTTTCTCCATATGGTCTGGGTTTGCTCACAGCATGGTGGCCTCTGGTAGTTAAACATATGGTGACTCAGCATGTCCCAGGATACAAGGCGGAAGCTGTATCACCTTATTTGACTTGGCCTTGGGAGTCAGGTGTCATCACTGCCATCTCATTCTATTGGTCATGATGCTGCTCATATTCAGGGCAAGGGACATAGATACCACCTAGTACTGAACTAGGTAACTAGGTAGTTAGTAGCAAAGAAAAGATTAGAGACATGTCTGCTTATTCCACCCAATGTTTATTCTTCCATTTCAAGAAGCCCCATCTGCCTCTATTCTCAGTCCTATTATTTTTTACTTCTCTAATCTGATAACAAAGTGGGAACGCTAACGTGTTCTAAGAGAAACCCATGAACGATCTTCAGAAGGCCTGAGAAAATCTTGGAATTATGTACAAAATCTGTTTGTTTGTTTTATGTGTGTACTTGTCAGAGTTCTCTGTTGCATAAATAGTTCAAGAATTTATTAAGGGCATTAGAAAGCTAGCTCACATTATCCCTGGAAAAATCTGAGAATCAGGCTTGGAAGCTGCACAGCAAGGAACAACTCCAAAGTCACACTGCTCCAGGGAAGACCCTGCTGCAACTAGGACAGAGTCACTGGACCTCACCTTGCTGCCTCGGGGCACAATGTGCCAAAACCTTTTCCCACCACTGTTCCCAAAACCTGTGTCTTTGTCTTCATCCCAACCAGCATGGATTTGAGCAGTGCATGTTTACCTGAATGATTAATCCTAGACCATGTGTTTGTGCTATTTTTTCAACTATGGAAAGTGAATTTCTAGTGTCTATTCTAGGATAGGTAGGTTAATAAGATGGAACAACTTTCAAGCATAACAGCTGTGTTTAGAAGGTGCTGAGAAGGCAAAAACCACAAAAAAAAGTACACTATGTGAATGTGCATCCACGTATGTGTATCTTTTTGAATCATGGGTACCTAGTTTTAATCAGATTTTCAAAGAGGTCCCCAATCTTCACATATTAAGAATCATTAGCAAATATGGACATGGACAAGGAGGTGGGGATTGACTAGGGGTAGGGGCAGGGGAGAACAATGGGGAAAAATGACACAATTGTAATACAACAATAACAAATCAATTAAAAAAAAAAAAAGAAAAGAACCACTGTCCCATGCACTCTCTTCACAACCACTAATCTATGTTTGAATCCATTCTATATGAGTTCATTATACTTCACAGAATTGAGAACTGTGAAGTTCAATTATCTACATCAATCTGCTCTGGTAATATAATCAGTTAGTAAAAACCCAATTGACATTAGAATGGTAATTTTGTTCTATTGCTAAACCTGTTTTGTGTCTCTCTTTGGAATTGAATTATTAAGTATACTAAAACCTGCATTAACAAGTAGTTATTTCAAATGGATAAGGCACCGGCCTGCAAACCCACAGGTCGCTTGTTCAATTCCCCAGCCAGGGTACATAACCAGGTTACAAGCCAGGCCTCCAGCCTCATCTGCGGCTGGAGGCAGGTGAAGGGCAACCATACATTGATGTTTCTCCCCTCTCTCCCTTCCTCTCTCTCTCTGGAAACAATAAATAAAATCTTTAAAAAAAAAAAGTTATTTAAACAGATTTTGCTTGACTTTGAGAATAGAATGGCAACAATAAAAGAAAACAAACATCATAGGAAAAGCCAATAAGGTTTTCTTCTAAAAATATACTTTCAGCAGTAGCTTAGAATAAGAATAAATATATTCAGCTCAATTTTCTATAATTTCCAATGCTTGATGTGTGAGCAAATTCCCTGTAGAGTTAATAAATGCCCACCTAGTTTTAAAAATCAATTTTCCTCACTATTTACAGATGGCAGGAATGTAGAATAAGGCATTTTGGGGATCCCACACAACATATATAATTAGAACGTAAAGAAATTTCCAATCTGAGACACAGAGAGGATAGTTTCATACACAACCAGCAACCTCATGGCAGAGACTGAACTAGAACTGAGGACTTCTATTCCCAACCTGCTATTTTCTCTTTTCATACACTCTCAAGAAGGCTGCCACAAAAATTGTGTTTCAGCTGGTTACTGCTGTGTAACAAACAAAGCAAATTTAGTGGCTCAAAACACAAACCACTTAATAATGTTTACAAGACTGCAGATTGGCTGGGTGGTTCTACTGCTCTGGTTGAGGTCTGCTATCTCAGCTGAGCTCACTCATATGTACTCAGGTTCAGCTGCTAGTTGGCCAGGTGGCTAAGCTAACCATGGCTGGGCTCTACCACATGTCTTCTGCTTCAGCTGAGAAAATGAAGCCAACTCTACTTAATGAGGTCTCTCATCCTCCAGCAGGCTAGCACAGGCCTGTTTTTATTATGATGTCGGGGCTCCAAAAGCTAGAGGTTTAGAAACTAGAAGAATGGACTCATCTCACTCTGTCAGCCAAGGCCCTTCCTAAGGCCAACCCAGGTTCAAGGGTAGGCAAGAGATGTCACTTCTCGATGGCAGAATCTGTTGTCACATTACAAAATATTGAGGTTGTGATGAATTAGTGTCATTTTAAAATCTACCACAGGTTAATTTATTCAACCTTTATTGATTGTCACCCATTGTATCTGGCCCAGTCCTACAATAAGCACTGATACAATATAGAATAAACATATCATGTTTATTTTTTAGTGAAAGATACTACATAACTAAAGCATCTGTTTCTTCGGCAATTTGGTGGCTCAGGAGCAGGTTTTATATTGTTATCCTAAAGCCATTAGTCCTTTAATTTGATATTGCAAATTTTAAAAATTCTATAAAAGTCACATAAGAAATTTAGGAGTAATTTCATGTGCATAAATTAAAATTGGCTTTGGTGAGAATAATTGACTCCTCAGAGGTCCAGCCAATAGGGAACTGTCAGGCTAGATGAGTTTTTACGCATGTCAGAGTGAAATTGGAGCTCAAAGGCTAATTTTAGCTTTCAGGGATATCATATATACATTTGACAACTTGAAGGTCTTTATATTATAGGGAGAATATTTGATGCCTTGAGCTGATATTCTTCTAATTGCTATTTCAGCTGGAATACATGAATGTTTCTGAAAAGCAAGTGAGCCACATAATGTCTAGACTTTGATTGGCTACTTTTGCAGGTTATTGACAGTACTAGTTTCATGTTGTCCAGAGACAGGAGCTGGCCCAAGCATCATTAAAAGTGTTCTTCAGGAAAATAGTTTTAAAACTTCAGAATATATCCAAAGGAAATTGAGCAACTCTCCTGGAGAGAACAACTAAAATTCCATATAAAATAGAAACCAGAATATTTTCTTAAAGGTAATGAGAGATGATAAGATAGCAAGTAATTACCATACCAAAATTTAAAAGAAAACTGGAATCCAAAGAAATAAACAGAGCTCTGAAGCTGATTTTATTCTGAGAATATCTACCTATTCAGACAAATTTGAACTTTAAATTTGATGTCCTCAATGGATGAAACAGAATAAAATTGAAGTCTAAAAGTCCTTTCAAATTAGAGGGTTCAATGTTATAATAGGGGAAAACTGGGAGTAATTCTAATGCTATACTTATTATAGAGCAAAAAAATTTCTTTGATTCTCAGCTGATAGAAAAATAGTCCTAATGAGACTGTATCTACAAACTAGCCTCATAAAAATTTTCATCCTTAAAACAAACCATCACATATATTATTGTTCAAAAAACATAAAAAATAAAACCAAAACCAAAACTAGAGGTATGTGGGTTGTATACTTCCCTGGGTACTACGTGGAAATGAACACAGATTCTTCATTAGAAGGCATCTCCATCTTTGGTCTCAGGGAATGCTCAAAAATGTTTTTTCAAGGAAGCCCTGGCTGGGGGCACAGTGGGTAAGGTACCGGCTTACAAACCCAAAAGTCGTTGGTTCAATTCCCAGCCAGGGCAACATAATCAGGTTGCAAGCCAGGTCTCCAGCCAAATCCCCAGCTGGAGGCAGGTGAAAGGCAACCATACATTGAAGTCTCTTTCCCTCTCTGTCTCTCTCCCTTCTCTCTCTGAAAATGATAAATAAAAATCTTTTAAAAAATTATTTTTCAAGGAAAATAAACATTACACAGTAAAAATTAAATAAGCACACAAGAAAATAAAGCAACATAAGCAACAACCAGTAGAAAGCAAACTATGAACCTCATAAATACAGGACAACTTATTACACATAAAAGAGAAAAGATTAGTTGAAATAATCTTCAGAGAACAGACACTATGAAAAATGACCTAAGAGTTTTAAAAGAGTACCAAATAAAAACAACCTTGAAAGAATATATACAAAAGCAATATGAAATAACAAACAACTCAATAAACAGGCTTAACAAAAATTAGATACAGCTTATGAGAAAAAATCAATGAATTGAAAGAAAGGTAAGAAGAATTGTGAACTAGTATTATTATCTGAAAGTAATAGTTTTCTCAGAGTCCGTTTCAAAACTGATGTGCTGGATAGAACAGGAAAGAACTTGAGAAAAACAAAGAGGATTTGGGAGGGAATAGATAGCTGGAATGACTAATTTAGGCCATGTGGTTATCCAATCTCCCTTTGAGTAACATGTGGATTAGGCAGGCAGTAAATATAAATATATAAAAAGCACAGAACATTGTTTTATGTTCTCAGGATCAGGATTCAGTAACTGATAAGATAGAATAGTCTAATATATGGAACTCTACACCATCATGAGCTATTAAAATGGAAAAAGCAGAATGTGGAATCAAACACATTCAGGTGAAAATTCAGGTACACCCGGGTATTAAAGTAGAGAAGGGCAAGCCTGGGGATTAATTGACACATCACCAACATTGCATGCAGTGGGAACAGGGTGGATGGTTAACATGAGAATCTCAAAGGCAGCTCTTTCTTTACCATGGTTGTTGGCCAGCTGAACAGCCAGCCTTTCATCTTGCATATCATAGAAGAGTATAGTCACCTTTAATAATGTTTTGGGTGAGCCCAGACTTTTTGGGTACAAACAATCATTTATGAATTCAGAAGCAGCCATCTGCTAAAAACTTCATTTCACTCTTTTTCAGTAGCTGCAATGTCCCGGGGGCTTCTGCAGTGCCAAGATTTTGCAGAGGGTCAGACTCCCTCATGTTCAGTTGACCTTTCCACGCTCAACCTCGCCGGGCCATCCATTGCCTTGCTTGGTTCCTGTCTTCCTGCTCCATTTAAATCCAATGGTTCTCTCTGCTTCATCTGTTTCATCTTTGGGAGTCCTGAAATTTTTCTGTTAATTTCATGGTACTCTAAGTGCAATTTAATAAGGTTGTCTAAGTGCAATTTAATAAGGTTGACTCTACTTCCTCTGGAGTCTTGTTATATCTTTGGCATTTTGCATAAGAAGGAAAAATTCTTCTTCAGCAACCCCCTAACACGTATAGTCTTAACACATCCCTTTCATCTCTTTACTTCTCCCAGCTCTGGCAAAAGCTAATTTATTCATGATTTCTCTCACACGTTTGTCCATAGCTGGAATTCTCTCCATTCTGTTGAGTGCAGGGACTAATGAATGACAAAGCCCAGAAGAAGAAACTCACAGATTTCTAGCTTTTCACCTTGTTGTTCCCTTTCCCTGAGATGTGGAACACAGAAAGGCTTAGCATTTTGAATAAAGGGAGAATTCTATAGGGAAAATATTGTGGGGGCAGGGCGGGGAGATTTTACATTTTAAAAATGATCCAACTGCTGATGTTTGGAAATAGTATCGCTCTACAGCCAGCCAAGGGGAGTCCCTGCCTTGGGGTCCATGCTTGGGATGGTTTGACTGGCTGTGTATCCCCCATAAAGAGGCATCTGCTGGGACTGGGGCCCCTGCCAACCTAAAAGTCACAACCTTCCTTTGGACATGTAGGCATTCTGGAATTTCGTGCCCAATTACTGTGGAGCCAGCAAAGGCCTGTTCCCTGGGTTCAGCCCTCTGAGAGTGGATTAATTTGAGATTATCTTTACTTATGAGTCTGAGATGGGCAAGAGGAAGCTTGAAGTTTAATAAGTACACTGTTATAACTTCTACTTCATAGGTAGTGTTATAGAAACCAGTTTACCTGACTTTCCCGTGTGTATACTATATACAGATGGAATGAAACCTATCTTGATGTGTTGAGTGTTAAAATGAAGCCTGTAGTCTGCTCCAGAGGTCACAGGAGATTACTTTCCCTTTACCTACAAAGTCACTTGTCTCTCTAAAGGATGTTTTCTGGCCACAGGAATATGTTAGGTCAATGGGGACAGGTTGGAAGTGCTAAGGAATTAATGACACAGGAGGGACCGCAAGCAATGAGGGGTGGGCACTGGTGGATAAATATCCCAGACTGATTATGCCTTAGGTAGGCCAATTGTGAGGGAGGCATGCACCACAAGTCTTCCTGAGGGTGCCAAGGGAGAGGGAGCCCATTTGCTCACAATGATTATCTGCTGGCTAAATTAAGTTTCCTTGGCTTTCTTCACATCTTTGCCTTACTTAAAGAAAAATAGACTAAATCAAGTATTGAGAATGATTTTGGGGAAGCTCTTTTATTTGTGACAAACACAGAAAGAGAAATAAATGGGAAAATTATTTTTAGGAGACTTTGTAGTGTGTGATAATCAAATCCAGCTTTGGCATTATCAATAGGGACTTCAGTACAAATTTATCTCCCAAATAAACTACTTGGACTTGGACTCATAAACCTTCTCTCAGTGAGATATAGACCATGTCTTATGTTCAAAAAAGTGAGGTTGCCCTTCGATGCAGGCAAGTGGGAGGTAACTTAGGAAAACAACTTTTGGAGAATAAAAAGATGTTAAATGCCATTTAATGCTGAAGACCTTCTGCCTCAGTCTGGAGTATATGTTTGTGTGTGCATGCATGTGTGTAACATTAGCACCATTGGGACAAAAGGGAAATAGACCCTTCCTTTTTAACTATATTGGGGTAGAGACATGCAATACGATCCATCTTGAGGGAGTAGCCTTAAAAATATACTTCCCTGAGCATGATTTTAACCAAGAAACCTGGGCTTCTAACCTGATTGAGCTTGGAGCAGAACTAGTGTCTAAAATAGAGTAGATGTTTATTAAATATGTGTTGACTAGATATATTACTAGAAAAATGTTGACAATAGAGTGTTTATACCCTTCCTCAGTGTAAGAATAATTCTATTTTGGCCCACTTAGTTTGTGAGCCTTCCAGGGCTGAATTAGGCAACTAGAGCATTTAGGAAGGATAGAATAATTTACATTGGAAAGAGGAAAAGAGGACTAAGAAGGTTAAAGACGGTTAAAGAAAATAGAATAACCCTGGCTGGTGTGGTTCAGTGGATTAGGCACCAGCCTGCACACTGAAAGGTCACTGGTTCAGTTCCCAGTCAGAGCACAGGCCTGGGTTGTGGACCAGGCCCCCAGTTGGAGTGGTGCAACCAATTGCTCATATATTGATATTCCTCTCTCTTTTTTCCCTTCTCTCTATAAGTAAATAAAATTAAAAAAAAAAAAAAAAAAAAGGAAAGAAAAGAAAAGAAAATAGAATAAATCCAGAGATGAAGGTGAAAGAAAACAGAAAGAGCCCACACAAGATGGGGTTTGAGGGAGCCTGGGGCAGCTCCCATACCTGCGACAAAATACACCCAGAGAAAGATGTGAAAAGCAGTTTTAAGAGAGTTTATATTACATTATGAATCACATTCTATTTTGACACATTTTTCTAGAGATTTTAGTACAAATTAATCTTTCCAACTCTTTTTTTGGTCTTGGACTGGTGCCACCTTGAATACAATACTTGCTAGAGACTGGGGTTTCTTATTTGTTTTAAATAAATGACTACACAAACTTAGGATCTTATGAAATAGATATTGCTTTGATATAAAAAAAGAAATTATGATGTCTTATTGATTCTTAAATACAATTTTACTTCTAACATTCCTGAATTTTGTGTGTGCCTTTATGTTTGATGAAGAGTTATAGTCTAATTGGACATTTTTTTATTTGTTATCAGTACATTTCTTATTGACTCATTAAACTTTCTGACAACTTAAGTTTGATAATGTAATTCACCTCAACTTTTAAAGGCTATGTAGCAACTATTTCTATGTTGATATTCAAACTTCTACTTGTCCTTACTAAATTTCCTCCCAGTGAATTCAACCCCCTACTTATGAGACTTACTTTGTACCTTATTTTTAGGAGGAAGAGAGAAATCTGGAAAAATAAACAAATATTTGGTATTTGTTGAAATAAAGCAGACAAATTACTTTTTGAGTTCCCATATAAAAATAAACAACACCATTTACAAATAAACTCCAGCTAATCAGTGGCCTGGGAAGAATGATAATAGAGAGATCCTTCCTAAGAGAGGTTTGGGGTGGACAGGCACAAAAGGGACTAGATGACAAAAAGTCAAGAAATGGGACCCAAACTTTAAAATAAATATCCAATTAAAAAATAATCAAAGGATTTGAATAGATTTTTCTTCAAAGAAGATACATATATGGTCAAGATGACCAGCATCATTAATTATAAGGGACATGCAAATCAAAACTACAGTGATACACTGCTCCACATCTACTAGGATGGCTATAACAAAAAAGATAAAACTAGTGTTTGAAATAATTTGAAGAGATTGAAAACTTTGTGTTTCTGGGAATGTAAAGTGGTGCAGCCATTTTGGAAAGGGTTAGACAGTTACACAAAAAGTTAAACATATAGAGTTACCCTACAAACCAGCAATTCCACTCCTAGGTATATACCCAAGAGATCTCAGTGTATATTTTTATGCAAAAACTTTTACATGAGTGTTTATAGCAGCATTATCCAAAATAGTCAAAAGGTAGAAACAACCCAAATGTCCATTAAGTGATGAATGAATAAATAAAATGTGTATACCATGCCATAATAGTTAATCATTAAAAGGAATGAAGTGCTGATAGATGCTCTAGCAGGGATAACCTTGAAATTTTTATACTAAGTGAAAGAAGCCAGACACAAGAGGTCATATGTAAATCAAACCATATGAAATGTCAAGGGTCAGCAAATCCACAAAGACAGAGAGAGATTAAAAGTTTCCAATGGTTAGGAAGAGGGGCATGGGAAATGACTGCTACTGGGTGTGAGTTTCTTTTTCAAGAGATAAAAATGTTCTGGGGTTAGAGAGTGGTAATTAATTAGCAACTTTGACTATACTAAAAGCCACTGTGGTGCATTATTTAAAAGAATGAACTTTATTGTATGTGAAGTGTAGCTTAATAAAATTGCTATTGAAAATATATGCAGAATGTGCACAGAAATAACTGGACTGTGCATGAATGCCAAGGGCAAAAATGGCTTCCAAGTTCTCTCCTATGGGCAAAACCCAGCTGTTGATACTCTTGGGATTCAAAGTGAAGCCTAGTTTCTCACCTGTGTTCCAGAATCTGACATTTGGTAGTTGACCTACTTTCATTCCTCACTAGCTGTATTGTGTTTGGGGTTGGTGCCATCCGTGAGAGGCAAAAGAGGTGACTCCTGTGTGGCCTAGCCTTACTAGGAAGTGCTGCTGACCCATGAGGTTCCTAAAAATACTGTAGTTTTGAGTTATTATTTAGATAGCAATTATTTATTTTTCTCATTAAACAAATACGTTTTATTCATTATAAGTGCAATATTTATTGAGTGATTACATTATGGTGGATATGCGGATTCAAAGGTGAATGAAACATGACACCTGACATCAAAAGTGTCAGTGGAGAGGATGCTTTTAAGTAGGAAGGTCATTACATTAAAGTTGTCATGTACTCTGCCTGTGGAAGGTGTTTGGTGCATTGATTGCATTTTAATGGTCACCATGGATAACCACCCTGTGTTTATATCTTTTCCCTGTAATATCATAGCATCCTTTTACTCTTTATCAGGGCTGGTCTCCAGACTTACTTTCATCAGTGTAATGAGGTGGAAGTAATGGTATGCTAGTCCAAGTTTTTATATCAAGAGGTCTTGAATATTTTTGCTTGTTCTTTAATCCTGCCTCTGACATGTGAAAAACCATTGCTATCCTGATGGATATTGAGAAATCATACAGAGCAGAGCCAAGTCAGCCCAGCTGTTCCAGCCAAGGCTCCAGAGACTTGAAAGAGCCCAGCCAGAATCAGCCACTAGTTGTCTCATAGCTGACTGCAGATGTATAGGTCAACTGAGCCCAGCCCAGCCCAGATCAGTAGAGCCTTCCACCTACCTGTACACTATCAACCAACAGAAAATGGTTGTTTATGACACCAAATGTTGGTGGTGTTTGCTATGCAGCAGCAGATAATTGATATAAGATGTAATAGGAACACAGGGGCAGGTTGGGTGGATCAAAGAAATCTTTCTTGAAGATGGGGTGGGTAGGGCAGGGGAGAGCAATGGTGGAAAAATGAGACAACTGTAACAGAACAATAATAAATTAATAATAATAATAATAAGCCACCAGGCTCCAAACCTAAAAAAAGCAAAAACAAAGTAACTTTATGCTATAAACCTAAAGATTCATCTTTAGATGTTAGTTGGGGAACAGTAACAAAAAAAGAGAGTTTTAAGTAGTTGAAGGATGGTATTTAAAAAGCCAAGGAGGAAAGATTACCCATAAGGCTGGAGTATGGTATGTGAGAGGGTGACTAAGAGAGTTATTTAGGAATCAAGTTATGTAAAACCTCAAACTTTTATTAAGGGGTTTAGACTGTATCCTGAAGACAATTGAGGTCAATTAAAAACTTTTCATCCCATTTTTGCTTTTGTATGATTAGTCTAGCTACAGTATGGGGAAATGGTTACATGACGTAGGACTAGAGGCATAGAAAACATTTTGGAAAACCTTGGCAGGTGGGAGGGGATGTTAACTTGAACTTGGATGCTAGCAAAAGGCTTGGAAGGTGAATAGTTGTGAATACTTGCCCAGGGTCAGCATTGACCCAGCCTGGTGATCTATTGGAAATTTGACAAGGGATAGGAAGTTGTCAAAGGTAATGCCAACATTTTGGCCAGGGTGACTGAGTTGATACTGGTTTTGTTCATTGGTATAGAAAACAAGAGGTGGAGCAGATTTGAGGGTAACCACAAACTGAGTTTGGTGCATACTATGCGTGGCAGACTGTATTTTTCAAAGATGATCTTGCCTTTCTATAAAGGATGAATCAAAAATAAGTGTACAGTGGCAAGTAGGCAAAGCAGAGTTTATTTTGTATTATTACTTATTAATTATTGTATTACTTTCCATTCAAACAAATATAAACCTACTTTAGCCCCACCCTATATTTATTCTATCCCTCATGCCCTTCAGTGTGACCAGCGCTGCTTTAAGTTGATACAGCAACTATGTTTGTTTCCTCCCCTTGAACCTGGGAAGGGGCTTGTGACTACACTAATGAGTGGGCTTAGCATTAGTGACAGTAGGTGACTTCAAGGCTTCATCATATAAATTTTGACATTGCTTCTGCCTGGCACTCTCTCACGAAGCTCATCCTTGGAAACCAGCCACTGCACTGTGAAAAAGCTCAGGAAACATATAATGTAGAGGACACATATGGTGTTCCAGCCCCAGGTCATCTCATCTGACTGACATAGCATAAACACCCAGATATTAGAATAAACTCATCTTCAAAGGATTCCAGCCCCCAGCTTTCCACTCTTCCAGCCAAGACCCCCGCTATCATAGAGTAGAAATATGCCATCTCTGCTCTGCCCAGTCTGAATTCTTGATCCCCAAAGACTACGGGAGGTAAGAGGTAATTCTTATTGCTCTAAACTTCTAGGTTTGGCAGTAGTGCATAAATGTAGTCATAGATAACTAATACATTGTGTTTGAGGTGCCTGTGGAACATTCTCAAAACTCACACGTGTATTTCTTTTTTAAAAAATTAATGTGGCAGCCTCTTTTTTTATCTGTTTTATAAGAAAATGTACTCAGTACTCCATCAATTCTTGTTGCTTTCACTATTTGTCAAAAAGCCTTTGACTATTTTGCCTTCCTTAGCTTTGATCAGGGAAAGGAGGGAGAAAGGGAGGATCTAGTGGAAATAAAGGGCAAGTACAATGCCATTCCCAGACAGGGGTGGTGGAATGTCAGAGTAATGACAACTGTGCCCTCTGGTCACAAGCATTGCAGCATCTCAAGTTTCTGCAGTGGCACAGATGGGTTCTGTCAGGGTGGACATTACATCCCTAAGGACCAGCATTATGTCTGCCCCCACCATCCTACCCATCAAAAGAAATTTGGCCCTGATACCATGAAATAACAGCTGGGTTGTGTTAAGAAATTTTTATTGTTTCCTTTGGATTTGTGATGAAAGCACATAAAATTACAAGTGGAAGAAACATCATGCCACAAAATTGCATAGAATTATTACAAAAATGTGAATTATGCATTTTAAATAATTTGAGATAGAAGAACCAAAATATGTACATTTTAAGAGCTTCAAATACTTTGTCCTTTTTTTTTTCTTCTTAAGAGGCAAAAGTCACAATATCCAATCCATCACAAACAATATTTATACAGTGCACAAGCACAACATTAAATTCAAAGTAATGCAAGCAACGGCCCTTTCTTTCAGAATGATTTAATGACTGCTTAGCTATTACAGGAGTATTAATTGGCAATAATGAAATGTAAAAATGAAATGTTAAAAACCAAATCACATGGCATGTCATCAGAACTTTGAAAATTGGTTTACACGGCCAAAACCACGCTATTTTCAGTAGTGTAAAGATATCAGAGGGGCACAGTCTAATTTAACACACAGCTCTACTCTCTATTATAGGAGAAACCACAGTACAGAATTTCACACATTCAACAAAGAACAAGGCAAATACATAAAGGCACAAAGCTGCACATCATATAGACCCCTTTTCCTTATCTTAGCCTATTTCAAGTAATATTAACATTATTAAATGATAGTATCACTGTAGTAGTTTCAATGATGCAAGATGGACAGTGTTACACACTACCCCACAACTGCAAAAAGTGTCATTGTACAGATATAAAAACGTGATTACAGTAAATGGCCAAATACAAATATATTGTAAAATGACTAGAGTCACTAAGATAATGAAATGCAACTACCAAAACTGTTTAATGTAAGTCAAGATAATTCAACTTAGTCTATCTCTGGGCTAAATGTTATACAATGTTCTGTAATAATCACTATTGTGTTTGGTTATGAATGCTATTATCAGTTCACTCGCCTGCAATTTTAGACAGTCTGAAATTTTATTTATAAAAATGCAGCATTCAATTTTGACCGTTTTTCCTTCCTTATGATCAATGCCTTTCTTTCAAAGTGCAAAAGTAGAATGACTTACAAAAGATATCTCTTTCAGTGGAAGTAAAGTTTTATTAAGTAATTAACACTCCAAATCCTTCAGATCAAAATATCATCCTCTCCAAAGAGGATGGGCTTTCCCCCCTTGTGTCTGGCTAAGCATGTTTTTTATTAGGAAACACTCTTTCCTAATGTTTGAACTAAGCCTTCATTTTGGTTAACATGTAATTGTGATCTTTAGTTATTGCTTAAAGTTAAATAATTTCCATAAAAATATTAAATTCTTGAAACAATTTTTAGGACACAACTGGTTTTTGTGTTTTAAAATGTTTGCTAAGCTACAATCAGACAGGTTTATTTTAGGGTAAACTAAAATAAACTAAAGCTGTGAGCATCTTGCTTCAGGACTTTAACTTCAATGTTCTTTGTATTACTCTCTAAACTATATGTTCCTCTATATAATTATTCTCTCTTATTTAAGACCTTTCAATAATGTTTTTGATCAGTTTTACCTTTATATAGTTTTTCTTATGCCATCTAACATAGAAACTTAACAAAAAGACAGAAGTGAATTAAATGTACATAGTAAATATATAATGAAAGATTTTTTAACATTAGAATAAAACAGAAATCTTTCAGACTTAAAAATTATGGAAGATACTAATAAATTTCCATATTTCTGTCCTATACACTTTTTATATTCTGATTATTGAAACAAGCTTAAAATCCAGTTATTGATCCTGCAAAATATATGTCAAATTCACATTCTAATTCTAAATCTAATTCAATTTACATCAATGATTTCATCAATTGTTTCTTGGAACATCAATATGACTTATCCACAAACTCTAGGCGTTATGCGATTTTCATCGCTATCCTTTTATTTCTAAATTTGGTTTTAAGTCTTGTGGAAGAGTTTTGAATCATTGCCAATTAAGAAACACACATCAACACACGAATGAATATGTGTGTGTGTATGATGTATGGGTCTGTATTTATATGGCTAAGTGTGTACATATATACATGGAAATAATATATATCATTTATATATGGGTCTGTGTATCCTTAAGATAAATACTCAATCTTTATCTCTATATTAAAAATAAATGAACCATAAAAAATGTCAGATAGCAAAAGAACCACTAGAACCTGTTTAGTCTAACATATATCAGTTCAACTATTTTTATTCAACCAAACAGATTCTTTGTAGTTATTTATTCATTTCAGGCCAACAACCAACGAATACCCCGACTTTGAGTGCAAATAGTCAATTGGGACAGCCCGCTGCCTGGAAGTGTATAGCCAATTTGCTCATGCAGCGAAACATAGGAGCTATATTGCTAAGTCTGGGAATAGCTTCACTGGGCAAGGGTACAATCAAATGATTTTTTTTTTTCAGGAAAGAAAACCAGCTTATTTGAATCACTATGGTATATGATAAAGCCACGTCAGCAATAAGTATACTGAGGGCTCTTTGATAAATAAATTAGCAGACTGCAAGCCACCAGTGCTTGCAAAGCAAAGGATGAAGTGATTTAAAAATGCATGTTAACTTGAAGATATGGTAGATGAGTGGCCGGTAAGAAAAAAAAAAATGTTCAAAGTTGTTTGTTCAATAGTGTTAAATAGCGATATGCATTTCTCAAACTATTTCTATTACTTTTAAAATACTTTATACCAGAGCTTCAAATAAAAACATGAGCTTGATATTCTTCAAAGAAGACACAGTCCTTCATTAAATGGCCATGGAGCCTGGAAGTTGCCTGCTTGGAATTTACTATTGGAAAGAAAACAAAAATCCCACCTACATGCACTCTCCCCTAGTAGACCTGTAGTAGTTTCCATATCACACATGGAGCCTGGGCATGAGGACAGCTGCATGGATCCTTCTGGAACTCCCCCTTGGCATGGATTTTAGGCTAAGGGATGTTTCTCAGGAAGATGCTCTGGGCAGTGATCTCTGTAATAAGATAGAGTCCGATGGAGCTTGAGTGGTCATGCATGCTCTGAAGGCCTGGGAGGAACAATCACAGAGGAGTATCAAACTCTTTTCCTGGGTGGTCTCCTTCCAGCTCCTCACTGGAGGGAGGTCTGTGGTTCAGTTTCCCAGGGTCTGAGGCCAGGGAGGAAGGGGCAGAACTGTGATTGCTGTCCTCACTGATCTTCCCTTTCATGGCTTCCTGTACAAACTCCAGAATCTCCAGGGGCAACCTTTTGAACTTGTCTTGGTACTCTTGCTCCAGCTCCACCTGCAGCTGGGAGACACCAAGGGGAGAAGGAATCTTACATCATTCAGGTTTCTGTAACCACTCATGAAGAAACTTCTTGAAAGATATGCGTAAAGACAGGGGAGGAATACATTAATTTTAGTATCATCCACCGGTTACCTGAAGAGAAGATGTAAAACAGTTTAGCTGGGCATGTCATTTGTCCATAGCTGAAAGTCAAATTCAGGTTATGTGTAGCAGAATAGGGCTAAAAACCTGCAATAATATAAAGATACCTACCTACACACACACATACACACACACACACACCACTGTCTTTTGAAAATATTTACAGCAATCATAAGCAATGATCGGAAGTTTTTAAAAGTAGGGAGTGGAAGCTACCGATAGCTAGGAGTGCCCAGGTCAGCCACAAATTGAGCTGTGGGAACCGAGGAAGCTGGCGGGAACAGACAGGATCAAGGTGTGGGCTTTCTAAAGTGCGCCTCACCCACAGGCTGGGAAACCAAGCTTCTAAAGAAGGGCCTGGGTGCATTCTTATTTACTGGACATATTTATATAACCAACTTTAACTTCTATTTTGACTTCTTTTTATCTCCTCTTTATTTTATTTTTATCATTTAAAAAAGATTTTATTTATCATTTTTAGAGAGAAGGGCAGGGAGGAAGAATGAAAGGGAGAGAAACATCCATGTATGGTTGCTTTTCACCTGCCTCCAGCTGGGGACCTGGCTGGAGACTTGGATTGCAGCCTGGTTATGTGTCCTGACTGGGAATCAAACCAGCGACTTTTGGGTTCATAGGCTGGCACCTTATCCACTGAGCCACCAGCCAGGGCTACTTTGATTCTAATTTTTATTTGCCTCATCAACAATTTTAGCTACCTTGTAAACTGTCTTTTAATTTATCTGTTTAATGCTCTGGAGAATTTTCAGAGCCACACAACACTCTTTAAATGCAGTTTTACAATGCTGTCCTAGTAAAACAAGCAAAAACGGAGGCTCCAGAGAAGTGGGGTGAGGGGCAGGGCCAGTGTAGGTGTTTCTCCGCACAGCAAAGCCCAAGTGGAACAACAATGTTCAATAAAATTCTCTTGGCTTATTGAATGGTAAGTGGGGAGCATAATCTTAGAAAAGGCATGTAAAACTAAGTGCTTTTTATCTCCTTAGGAGCCCGAGGCAGGTTTTCTTAAGGTGTGTTCTTAAAACCTTAAAAAAATGTCTTTTCCCGCTTCTCTCACTTGAAGGGATCTTAATTTGTGATTCGGATTCAGGATACCTGGGCTGGGCCCAAGATCTTGCATTTCTAAGGGCCTTCAGGTGAGGCCAATGCTGCTGGTTAGGGTGTGGACACCCATCTACTTCCTAAATCCCCAGTCCTACTTTTATCTTGATCATGGCTGCTTGTCCTTCATCTGCAGCTTCGGTGCATTTGGTGCTTGCTGTCACCCTGGACCCTGACCCTCAGGGCATGTGTCTTGGTGTATTGACCACCTTCATTCACCCCATTCTGGATGGTGTTTGAAGCTTGAGAACACGCTTTAGTTGAACTCTTTTGCACTCTTGC
This sequence comes from Noctilio leporinus, assembly GCA_004026585.1. Taxonomy (NCBI): domain Eukaryota; kingdom Metazoa; phylum Chordata; class Mammalia; order Chiroptera; family Noctilionidae; genus Noctilio; species Noctilio leporinus. The sequence goes on from PVIW01001936.1 coordinate 112,262, forward strand.
CAGAGAAAGCCTGTCAAAGTGTAGTTATTTAATATAGATCCATAATCCCTCACCTGCAACTCTAAAATTCCCAGAGTTCTGAAATCCAAAAGTTTTTTGTAAATTTGTGGCAAACTCATTGACATGAACTGATATAAGACTATTTGTAATCCTTACTTATCCTACTGTGTGTGAGTATTCTTGCACGGTACTTAGACATAATTTGTTTGATTATGAGGATGAGCCGGCCTTCCCTGGGATATTATGCCTTTGGAGTATGGATCCCATAACCTTTCTAAAATCAGAAAATGTATGTATTGTGAAAAATAACAGGCCCCAAGAGTCTCAGATGATGGATTATGGATCTATTTGAATAACGTTTTTTCACATCAAAAGTGATTGATAAAAATGATTGGCATGTTTTTAAGTCTCCTATTCTTCCCAAATAAAAAATGTGGGATAGTAATGAATATGTGGTGTTAGAATCTGAATTCTAATAACTAAGGAGGCAACATGCTATGGGTGGGGTACCCCGGGGCCCTGAGAGTCTAAGCAATGGCGTCTGAGGAGATAGCTCACAGCCCTTGTGTCAGGGACAGGGGAAGCCCTGAGGCTTCAGACACAGGACAACAATGGCTAATTCTTTCCCAGGTACCCCAACAAGTTAGAAGGAGTTTGGGTTATTATACTGTCACACTCTGTTGTGACAGAGCCTGGTGTTCAACAGTTTTTATTTACACCATCAGGGCTTCATTGTCCATTTGACTCAGTTTTAATTCAGTAACAGGTACCTTTCAAGTTTTATTTCCAAGAAAGGCCAGGAAAGGTAGAAAAGCAAGGGGCCCTGGGTTTGGGGAACAGCAGATTGCTGTTTTATTTAGATTAGATTGTAGGGCCTTTAGCCATAAATATATTTTACCTGACCTAGAAGTCAATTTGTCTTAGATCATTGATTGATAAGACTCCATGGTGCTTAGTAGCGCTATTTCTTTCTTTAATTGATATAAAAAAGGAAACATGAGATGTGAGAAAATTACAAATACTTTAACATTTTCTGATAATTTGTAATAATCTAATTTTAATCATGATGATTCTGCATCCAATTTCAACGTGTGGGTTTTTTCCTCCACACACCCAAGCAGTTCTCTGTGACTCCAGCTGGGTATCCTACGTTTGAACTCAGGTCTGACACTATATACCTGGAGGGAGCACCAGTACTTACAGGTGAAGAGTTCAGTCCTAGAAGACAGCTCCCCACCCCACCCCACCGCACCCCACTCCATATACCGTTGGTCACTTATGCCCTGCCCGATTAGCTACAGCAGTTCATAGAACTCAGTGACACATTTTGTTTACTGGTTTATTACAAAGGACCTGACTCAGGCGCAGCCAGGTGAAAGAGGTGTGTAGGAAAAATATGGGGAAGGTGAAGAGTTCCCTGAATGTTCCAGGAACGCTGTTCTCCCAGCTCCACCTGTTCACCAACCCAGGAGGTCTCCAAACTCCTCTTTTCAGGTTTTATGGAGCCTCATCACATAGGCACTATTGATTAAATCACTGGTCATTGGCTTTTTTTGTTTTTAAATGAGAATGGAATTTTATTAGGGAAATAAGAATGGTACAGAATTTTTTTTTTTTTTAATTTCAATTCTTACCTAATGATATGTTTATTGATTCTAGAGAGAGGGGAAGAAAGAGAGAAAAGAGAAACATTGATGTGAGAGAGAAACATTAATCGATCGGTTGTCTTTTGTATGCGCCCCAACGAGGGGACGGAAACTCCAGCCTAGGTATGTGCCCTGACGGGTTGAACCTGTGATCTTTCAGTTAATGGGACAGCCCCTGACTAACTGAGCAACACTGGCCAGGGATAAATATTCTTAATATCTGTGTTAGGGTTCTAGAGAGACAGAACCAATAGCCTATACATAAACTGATTGAATGAAGCTTACCTACATTATGGAGTCTGCTTTACTCAAAGTTACTAATTAGATAGAGGGCAAGCTGACAGCTTTCAGAGAGGAAGGAGGTTGGGAAGCTGGGTGAAAAAGGTAAAGGGATTAAACAAAAAATTAAGAAACCAAAAAAAACCCCCAAAAATATCCTCATAGACACAGACAATAATATGGTGATTACTAGAAGGGAAGGGGGTTGGCAGAAGGTGCAAGAGGGTATAAGGGAATAAATGGTGATGGAAGGAGACTTGACTTGGGGCAGTGAACCCAAAATATAACACACAGATAATCTATTATAGAACTGTACACCTGAAACCTATGTAATTGTATTAAACAATGTCACCCCAATAAATTCAGTCAAAAATAAATAAAACATAAATGTAAATCTCACCCAAAAATATACATTTGCAGAAACATCTATAATAATATTTGACTAAATAAATATCTGGGCACTGTGGCTTAGTTGACATGTTGACATATAAAATTAAACATCACAATATGCTAACAAAGTACTGAAGTGCTTGATGAATTACTACTTTACTGAATGTATTTTACTAAATGTTCCATTGTGCGCCCATCTGTGATAGAAATAATTATAGCTTAGTGATGTCACGTTCAACAAAAGCATTGAGATTATTTCCTTTTCAGAGAAGTCAGGAGTAAGCTTTGATTACTGAAAGCATGAACTCACTGTGTAAATTTTTGTTTGATTTTCTGAATTTTAAAATTTTTAGTTACAGTCAATATTATTTTATATTTGTTTCAAGTGTACAGCTGCTTAGATGATTACATACAAAGTGATCCCCCTAATAATTCTAGTCCCCATCTGACACCATGCATAGTTATTACAATATTATTGACTATAGTCCCCATGCTGTACTTTATATTCCTGTGACTATTTTGTAACTACCAATTTGGTACTTCTTAATCCCTTCTACTTGTTCACCCACCCTTCCCATTCTCCACCCATCTGGCAACCCTTAGTTTGTTCTCTGTATAAGTCTGTTTCTGTTTTGTTTGTTCCTTTATTTTGTTCTTCATTTCCACATATAAGTGAAATAGCATGGCATTTATTTTTCTCTGTCTTATTTAATTTAGTCAAAACCATAGTGAGATATCATCTCACACCTGTCAAAATGACTATCATCAAAATTCAACAAACAGTAAGCATTAATGAGGATGTGGAGAAAAGGGAACCCATGTGCATTGTTGGTGGGAATGCAAATAAATATAGCCACGGTAGAGAACAGTATGGAGATTCCTCAAAAATTTAAAACTAGAACTGCCTTATGACCCAGCAATTCCACTTCTGGGTATAGTTGTAGAGCTAAAGAAATCCAAAACACCAATTCAAAAATACATCTGCACCCCTATGGTTATTGCAGTGTTATTTACAGTAGCCAAGTTATGGAAGCGACCCAATAGACAACTGGATAAAGAAGATGTGGTACAGATATAAAATGGAACAGCACTTGGCCATAAAAATGAACAAAATCTTAACATTTGTGACAACACAGATGGACCTAGAGTGTATTATGCTAAGTGAAATAAGCCATTGGCTTTTGAACACAACTTCCAGGCCTTCCCTACCAGAGTGTCAGAGTGTGGGATTTAAAAGTTCCAACCTTCTAACTATGTGGTTGGGTCTCCTGGCAATGAACCTGGATTCCTAGTAGCTTTCCACAAGTCACCTAATTAACATAACAGAAGACACCTTGATCTTAATCACCACTTAAGAAATTCCAAGAGTTATAGATTTCTGTCTCAGGAACTGTGTCAAAGAGCAAGTATATATTTCTTATTATAAATGACAGTATCACAGTAATAAACATAATTTGATGTTAATAATTATTTTAAATAACTTTTAATCATTGACCTAGCTGTGACTAGCTTATAACTTTAGTGGACTCTTTCTTTTATCATGAGTTAGTAGTAGGTTTTATTCTAAACTATTTTAATAAATTAAATTAATTTACTATATTAAATACCATATATTTCACTCTTTAAAAAATCATTCATTTATTAATGAGTTAATTACAACTTGCATTTTTATTAAATTTCAAATTAGAGCTCTTTATTTTTTCTTCTTATAAATGAAATACTTGTTGTAAGAAAATATGAAGAGTATGTTGAGCAAAGTCTGGCTCCATTCCAAAAAAGCCCAGCTCTCAGGAATAGAGGGGTTATTCCAGCCCATGTTACAAACTCAGATATTTAGAGGAGAAAGGTAAGTCATGCAAATAGAGAAGCAGGCTGTGTGCAGAAAGGTAGGAGTGGTGAGGATGACATTCTTCGCCTAAAGGAGGTGCCTGAAACTCTGCTTTAGCTGATGTCTGACAAATTTTTGTTTTTCAAAAGAAGTCAGAAATCCAAATTTTCTGTAAGTTCTCCTGACTTTAAAAAAATTGGCAATCAATTGAATCCACCCTCCTGAGTCTAACTCATCTCCTACCAACAGGCTTAATCAGAGGACTCAAGAGTTTTCGTCCAGCTGTGGAAATTCAGTTTGGATGCCTCCTAATTTCCCTCCCCACAATCCTGAACTTCAGAGGGTCCTGCAATAGACATCAGGGATTGCTCTTAATCCTCCTCTGCTGCGGTCAGGGTCATCCCATTGGATTGGTACATTTTGGTTCATGGACTCAAACTTGAGTTTCTACAATGTGCAACTCAAACCACAGGCTCTGTGGGAGTTGTAGGTAGATTACACAAATGACAGCAATTCTTTACCCTCCCTGTAGTCATGGCCTTTGCAGTTTCATCTATCAAGTGTATTGTTACATCTCCCTGAACCTGGGGAGAACTTGTGATTTGCTTTGTTCAGTCTAATGTGCTGGAGGGACTGTATACAGTGAATCTAGACCTCCAAAGGCTTGTGTGTTTCTGCTCTTACAGTTAGAAGCTTACTCAGGCTAGCCCACTGGAAAAGGAGACATGACCCAGTTATACCTCTCTATCACTTCAGCTATCAGACATGAAAGTCAAGCTATTATTATAAAGCGGCCAGCCCCTACCTGACCTGACCTAGCTAAACATAGGCTTGAGAAAGACTACTGAGGGTGAGCTGTACCTGGCCCTGACCCAAAGAACTGCCTGGCCAGTTCATAGACTCATGAGTTTAGCCAATGCTTATTGTTTCTGCCACTAAGTTTTGCAATGGTTTGGTAGGCAGCATTATTGTGGCAATAACTAACTGATAGAGTGGGAGAATTCATAGACATATTATATGTAAGCCAGCTTCACCAACTACTCATAATTTAATCCAGCTGCCCCCATCTCTTCATTGCAGTGGTCTCGAAACACATTCTTTTCTAAATAGTTTATTTTTTATTTTATTTCCCCCCTCATTTTTTATCCCCCTTCAAACACATTCTTGAGGGGAAATCACCATAAGATGAATAGATCATGAACAATTTGATTTTGTGGAATATGTCTTGGAACTAAATCAGCACCCATGAGCTTGCTTGGTCTTAAGTTTATAAGATATATTTAGAAAATGGGCAAAATAAATAAATAAATAAATAAATAAAAAGGAAGAATGGTTGAATTTATTCTCTATTTCTAAGGCAAATTCTTATGTTCAGATATTAATAAATAAGAGCATTGCCAAGTTCTCCAATTTGATTAGCTAGACTCAATTTTTAAGTTTCTTAGTTAACCTGATTTTCAAAAGATGTTGCCACTATTGTTCCTGTACATTGTGTTAGATAAGAAGGAAAGGCAATGTGCTCAAGTTCAAATGCGTTCCGCCCTGCCTGACTACGTTGGAAAAAAATGTTGCACTTGGGATGCTATTCTGCCTCTGACATTTTTTCAACTGCTTTAAGTAAAGCGGGGTTTGATTTAGTTACAAAGTTTTATATTTTTTAGAAGTATAAATATAAATGAAAATGAAGGTGAAAGCAATGTTACTAAGAAAAAGAGCACCTCACTATAATGTAAATGTGGCATACATGTAAAATAAGCTAGGTTACTGAGTTACTAAAAACATGTAATCAAAGCCAATTTTCTAAGGCAACCATTTGAAACCAGAGAATAATAAGCTACAGTGGGATAACAAAGACAGAACTGCTAAAACTTAAAAAACAAAAACAAAACAAAAACGCTACAGAGAATGTACAGACCAATATTCAGGACAATTTTTCACAATTTGACCTCAGGTCCTACTCAAGTTATTTTGTCCAATGAAGTATACTAAAGACCTTAATATAAAACAAAAAGAAATAAAAATCTTAGGAGAAAACCTAGATGATAATCATGCTGTATAGAGAGGGCTTCTTAAGGTAGACAGAAAAACATGTAAGCTATAAAGGAAAATTTTATCAAGTTTTTTATCAAAATGAAAATAACTTTTTATTTATTTTTTGGTGAAACAATGGGCAAAACTCAAGTTGATCATAGTTGAAGAAAGGCAAATATTATCATCTGGTGGGAAAGTAATATTTTCAACCACTAGGCAATGATCTCATAATGTCTATAACCAGGAGAATGTACATACATAGCTCTGACTCTACATTTGGAAACCTGACTTGGATTCCCAACAACATTCAAGGATGGAAGCAATACCAGCATACTTATTGCAGTGTTCTTTGTAGAAGCAAAAACAAACAAATCAAACAAAACAAAAACAAAAATATAAAAACACAAACCAATAATGAAATCAAAACAAAATAACAGCAATAACCAAAACTTGAAAAACAAGCTTAATTAATTTTTAACCTTATGCCATATGTACATTATCATTGTCTATCACTGTATTTTCTCAGTGACTCATTTGAAAATAAATTTCATATATATCAGGACACTTCACTTTTAGATACTTGACCACACATCTCCTAAAAATAAGGACATTTCCCTATATCATGGCAATACTGTAATTTAAGGGAATTAATAATAATTCTTCAATCTTATTTAACATCCATCCATTCCCCAACTTCCCAATATTAACCAACCCCCACATTTTTCTAGAGTATCTTTTTTGACCACAATTCAAAGTTCATGTTTTATAATTAGTGGTTATGTTTTTCTCACTTGAATTATTTATTGCTTCCCATTCTTTTATGACTTGGATTTTTTGAAGAATCCTGTTCAATTTTCTTATAGAATGCCCACGTTCAGAATTTGATGATTTCCTTATGGAGTCTTTTAAGTTGGGACCGAAAACCCTGCATTTCCTATAAACCAGAAGGTAAAACAAGTAGGCTTGATTAGATGGAGATAGAAAATTTGTTGAGGCAAGAATAGTCAATAAGTATTCTTTTTTATCTCATGTTACAATGTACCAGTGGGTGCACAATGTCAGGTGTTGTATTTTCATAGATGATAAGTTTGATACCTTGGCAAAAATTATAAAAACCAGACCTCAATTTTGTCAAATTTTTTTTCTTTGGCAATTGGCAATTATTCTGTGGGGTATATTTTGGGTCCATGTAAATTTTTCTTAGCACCCGTTCATGATATTGATGATTCTTATCTATCTCATTGATAGTCAGTGATAATTTTCTAATTCTTTCTTATTTAACTAGTATTATTCTATAAGAAAGAACTTTCACTTATCATATGCACATGAACTAGATTTCTCCTAGAAAAGCAGGGTAAGCATTTAACTTTTTGCCTTTAATTACAAATTTTTTGAGCAAGGCCTTGAGTAAGGCATTTCAAAAGATGCCAAATGAGTTTTCTTTTTCTTCTCTTTCTCTGAAAATAACTAGGGGTGATACATTTTTATTTTTATTTAGTTCTCTTTAAAAATTCAGTTATAGCTGTTATTCTTTTTTGAGGTCAAGCCTTCTGGTGTGTGTTCAGTGGAGGCCCTTTCAAGGCAGGTTTCCAGGTTCTTTTGACATGCCTCATTGGGTTTTTAGTACTTGCTTGATTTCCTAGGCATGACAATGTAACTCAGATCCCTCTTGAACTTTCTCTGCCTCAAACCTGGAATTAGCCACCGTTCCTAAGAGGCTTTAGTGAAGGCAATCATACACCAAACTCTCTCTGACAGCTGGAAGTGCTCACTGCTACTGGGCTGTCTGCATTTCGGCCACCTGAAGTGGACAGTGAGGACATATTTTGGAAAATATTAGGACATATTAATACTTCCAATTTCAATATCATTGTATAGAATTTTTTCTTAACTTCCTGGACTTTACATTTGGGTATCTTTCATATTCTGTAATTAATTTTGTACATTTTGGTTTCTGATAACATTAACATATTTACCTATTTGTTTTATATGGCAATATTCAGGTATAGTGTCAAGGGTATAGCCTAATAATAAAATTAGCATATGACACTTCAGATATTTTTGAGGTTCTTTATTTTTCACAGAATATATCTCACTAAGGATGTACAATGATAATATTCTGCTAGAAAACACTGGAAATAATGATATTCTTTGCATAGTTATGCTATCTTTAATATACACACAGGGCCATTTGTATCCATTTGTTTTCTCATTAAATATTTTATATTATTTCACTTACTTTTTTCTTTCTCTGGGGGCATCTTGTTGTATTTTTAATAATTTAATTCCTCACAGTCTTTAAAGCCTTTTAAAAATATCTCTGGCCTTTGGGAAATGAAATGGTAATAATGGTACTATAATTATCTTGCTCAACCTATTTTGAAATTTACTGCTAAAGATCAGGGAAAATAATAAGACTAACAAACAAGTAAATGAATGACAAAAAAATCAGTAAAACTTAAGAGTTTCTATAAAATAAAAGGCTTCCACTTAATGAAATATAATGCAGCCACTGAATATAAACCAAAAAAAAAAAAAAAAAAAGGTTATTAAAAACAGGACAAATGATTTTATTGCTGTGACTAATTAAGAAAATCTATATACAGTTGTGTATGTACTGTGATTACAACTATGAGAATATTTTCTAAGAATACAAAATTACTTAAAATATAATATAAAGGAACCGTGGACATGGACAACGGGTGGGATTGACTTTGGGGGGAATGGGTGGGCGGGGAGGGGGACAGAGGGGAGCAAAAAGGGGATGGATGTAATACAACAACAATAAAATTAAAAAATTACTTAAAATATAAACTGTGTTGGGATTATGAGTAAATTTTTTTCTATTTCTCATTTTTATAGTAATGTGATTATTTTTAGCATGGGAATAGTATTCTAAAGTAAAAACAAAATCTAATCTATATATATATATATTTTAAATGCAAAACACTGAATGTGGCTTAGAGCGCCCCCCTCCACCAAATTTATGAAGAATCACTGCAGGAACTACAGTATTTTAACCTCAACACCATCAATTAGTTAAGAAGATATTAATAATAATGGGAAAAAGTATATAGAGTGGGTGGTTTCAAAATCAGCAGGATCAACCTTGCAAAGCCTCATCTTATTTTTAGAATAATCTCCTGAATGTTTACTTCAACCCAGAACAGAAATAACAGGATCATATAAAAATTATAGCGTAAGATTGGTCAGGTTACCCGAGGATTGTTGAAAAATAGCACATGGGAAAATGAGACTACATTTTATATCCCAAGTATTCCAGGTTTTGTTTGCTGATTTTCTTCTAAATTCCCTTACAATAAATTGCATTGGGAGTTTGAGCCAAAATGGTTGAGTGGGAAATTCCATCTTCTACTCCAAACACAAGAAATTCTGAATTTGACAGAACATATGCGTTTCTTTAAATTTATAACTGAGTTTGAATAGGAGAAAAGGAAATCCCTAAATCACAGGAATAACAAAGCTAAAAGGCCCAGAGGGAGCAGAGTAGATTCTCCATCTTGGCTGAGCTGGATTTTCATGTTTCTAAACCGGTGGGAAAAGACTTAAGAAGTTTGGGTGTTAGAGTGCTGAGCCTAAAGTCCCTGCAGAAAGTCAAAAGAACCCACGCTTGAAATGTGGACTAGAAAATCTTAACCCACAACCTTGGGAACAAGGCAAGGAAGCAAGTGCTTCATAGAACCCAGTGGGGGAAAACTGCAAAGGAACAGAAACCCAAACTGACCCCATGAATGAGTCCAGCTTCTAAATTAGCATTACCCCTGTGAATGGGTATTCAGAGTCAATGAATCAAAGCAAACACTGTTCAAAGATTGATAAAAACTCATGGAGTCCCAGCAGAAGCACAGCAAATTCAGACTTGTTTGAATTTTCTATAACCCAAGGCAGGAGTGAACCATATAGGTAACCAATTCCCATTGAACATGAACTCAAACTTCAAAATTACAAACCACTCAAGTAAAATGAAGCATTTGTTTAACCCTCTCAATCAAGGTTGCCGATGGCAACTGAAATATTTAAAAAATGAGTAAAATGGTGATCAGGATATTTCTAGTCAAAAAATAAGAAATGTGTGAGACCTAAACAGAAATAATTTGCTGCCAATGTAGAAAAATACACTTAATTTACAATGGAGGTAAATTCCCAATTCATTTAATCAAGTGCTAGAGTAGAGTACATGCCTCCTATATTTTTGGCAGACCTTCTTAATTAAAAATGATATTAAACTTAATTTTTATTTTTTAAACAAATACCAACTAGCATGTTGTAAAGGACTAGCCTATTATAAAGGACTAGGAATACAATCACTAGGACAATGAGGGATAAATAAAATTACTTTAGATAAGGTGCTACATTTTATCAAATATGACCTTGGCAGCTTATTTAACCCTTTGGAGTTTAAATAATATATATAAAGTGGGATTATAATGCCAGTTTCCACAAGTTGTTGTTAAAAGATTAAAATGAGATCATGCATTTAAGTAATTAACATATTGCATTTGCTTATTAATTAATTTTATACAACTTTATTTCTAAGGAAAGGGAAAATAAACAAGAAGTTGCGACTGAAAACATCTGTAAACCTGTCTACTAAATGGGCTTTATTCTTCCCAATTATATTATTTGAGTAATTATTTGGTCAATGCAACACAGTTACGGTACTTCTTAGATCTCTCTCTTAAAAAAAAAGATTTTATTTATTGTTTAGAGAGAGGGGAAGGGAAGGAGAAAGAGAGGGAGAGAAATATCCATGTGTGAAACATTAATCAGTTGCCTCCTGCGTGCCCTCAACCACATGCTCCCAAGTTGGGACCTGGCCCATAACCCAGACATGCGCCCTAATTGGGAATTGAACCTGTGACCTTTTGGTTTGCAGGTTGGTGCTCAACCCACTGAACCAAATCAAGCAGGGCTAGATCTCTCCTTCTGGGTTATGTTCTAGATTGTTGGTGATTTTAAAGTACTGATCAACAAATATTATCTTTGAACACCCTGACTGGAGCAAGGCCCTGTGTTTGATGCTGTGGTGAATGAAAAACTTAGAATTCTTCCATGGTAACAAGCAATGTGCTTTTAAAATTTTATTTCGAGTCAAAAGCCAAATGTTCTTGACATAGTTCTTATGTGTAAACTCCTCTACATCCATATACATCAGGAAACTAACTGTAGAGGAAATTAGCTATTTTTTAAAAAGATTTTATTTATTATTTCCAGAGAGATAGGAAGGGAGAGTGGCAGAGAGGGACAGAAACATCAATGTATAGTTGCCTTTCACCTGCCTCCAGCCACGGACCTAGCTGGAGACCTGGCTTACAACCTGGTTATGTGCCCTGGCTAAGGAATCGAACCAGCAACCTTTGGGTTCTCAGGCCCACGCCTTATAGGAAATTAGCTCTTAATACAACAAAGAAGGCCCTCGCTGGTAGCTCAATGGAGAGGTGCCGGCCTGTGAACACAAAGGTTGCTGGTTTGATTCCCAGACAGGGCACATAACCAGGTTGCAAGCCAGGTCTCCAGTCAGGTCCATAGCTGGAGGCAGGTGGAAGACAACTATACATTGATGTTTCTCTCCTTCTCTGCCTCCCTCCCTTCCCCTCTAAAAATGGTAAATAAAATCTTTAAAAAAATACAGCAAAAAACATGGATCCTGAGACTTTTTTCCTAGCCCCACCCCATTCCTTCTTCACCGTCCCTTCCATAATACACTTCTCTTGAAATGCTGCAATTTCCTTACTTAATCCATAATTTATACCTACTGTTTCTTAAAGTGTATTTCAAAATCTCTTGGGTAACTATCTTAAAGGTGTCTAGAGATTCTTATAGAAAACTTTGAAAGGGACATTAACCAGTTATGCAGTTAACCCCTCTAAAAATTAGTAGTATTGGAAAGAGATTTTAGAAATTATATAGTCAAACCTTTTCCTTTTTTAGTATAAACCTGTGGTCAAAATAAGTGACTTTCTCAAGGATACAGCTCATTAGTAGCAAAACTAGGACCAGAACCCAGTTAATTCTCATCTGGAATAGATTGACTGAATTAGTGTCCCCAACAATGCACCTCGCTCTGTATCTATAACTTTCGCATTATGACTTTAAGTTCCTCTTACTACCTCTCAAATATGAGGTGGTCCTGTGACTTACTCTGGCCAATAGGCTGTTAGCACACATGCTTGAAAAAGAACTTGTACCTTTTAGCTTTCTGCTCCTGCTATTCTGCCATGGTCATGAAAACATGCCTGGACGGACTAGTTTGGTAGAGGACAAGGCACATGGAACAGGCTGAATCACCCCAATCATGCCAGTTACACAGCCCTAATCATCCAAGGTGAACCAGCAGCTGGCTGGCACCCAGAGACATGAGCAAGTCCAGCTGACAGCAGCAGATAACTACAGATGTATGAACAAGCCTGGCTAACATCAGCTATGCTCAGGTCACATCAGCTGAACCCTGCAAACCACAGAACTAAAGAAGGAGTTATTAGTTATTATATGACAGTGAAGTTGGTGTTTGTTTTGCAGTGTTCTTGCAGAATTTGCCTCCATGACCCCCATCATCTGCCTCAAAAGTGCGCATGAAATTCTGTGGCCTTGACATGAAATAATTGTTTGCCATGTCCCAGAAGCCAGGCTTCTGATGCCTTATACATAATCATTCAGCATCTAAAACCAAACTACTCTACAATGTAAAGCAATAAGTATGCTACTTGGTAAGCCATACTTACTAAGCTAATCTGAGCTAATGTGTGTGTTCTAGGCCTTGAAATGTTTGTGTCAGTACTGAAGTCCTCTTTCCTTATAGGTGCTTTATTTAAGGCTTGGGAGTTTTCTACTTTTAGTTAGACTCAGCTGGTGCCTATCATGTCTAGGAATAAAAATGATTGTAAATGAGACAAAAAATATTGACTTTATCAAAATGCTTAATCATAGTTCAGAGACATCTCATCAGATTGAAAATTGCCATCTTACTTGAAATACCAAAAGATGGTCTAAATTATGACGACTTATGCTCTGGGCTAAGAAAGCTAAGGGACTTGTGTTCAGTGAATCATTAACTATCAGTACATTATTAACCATCATTCTTTTATATATATATATGTTTTATTTTTTTAAGATTTTGTTCATTATTTTTAGAAAGAAGGGCAGGGAGGGAGGAAGAAAGGGAGCATGACATCACTGTATGGTTGCCGTTCACCTGCCTCCAGCTATGGAGCTGGCTAGAGACCTGGCTTGCAACCTGGTTACGTGCCCTGACTAACCATCATTCTTTAAATAGGGAAACAAAAGCCTCCCACTCAAGTGGTCAAGTGCAGAATCAAGATCGGACCACTATACTCTTGTATCTTAATCCAGGGCTCCCTCTTCACCATTTCAGGCCAAAATGAAGATTGGTGAAGATCTCAGTAATCTAATGCGCTTCTCTGTGTTGAGAGAAGCGTAACAAATAACTCCTGTGTATTTTTCTTGTCTGACTAGAATTTCAACGTTGTTTTCACATAGTAATAAGGGGAGGGTCCATGGCACAGGGTCTTACTGCCATGGGGCCCCTTTAACAATGGAGTACAGGCTCACGGAAAACAAAGACAGCTCACCCAGCTGCAATTAGCCTGGTCTATTTCTCAGTCTTCACGGGGCTTTCTGTATTTGCATCTGTCATGCTTGGAAGACAATGGCTTTTCATCAGCCTCTCCATAATTCCTCAGTTTAGGATCTGTTTATTTGGCCAGCTGGCTGTTTTCCTGTTTGCCATTAAGTGCAGTCTAATTTAATCATATTATTTCTGTAAAGAAGCAGGTACTAAAAGAAATGATAAGCAAATGAAAAATTGGAGTAAGGAAAACATCCTAGCTTCAAAGAGAAAAAAAAATCTATTGGGCTAGACCCAATCTAGTCAATATTGCTACTGAACTGTAGAGAAATATAAACCCATAAAAATAATGATAATTTACTGAGGGCTTATGGTGTGGCAAGCGCTGTTCTAGGGACTTTTCATGTATTAACAAATTTGATATATATACATGAACTTCAGAATCTCTAAATGAAAATATCTTTTGGGACCACACAACTACATAATTCTGTGAATCAGGTTTGATATAAGGCAAAAGAGAAATACCGAGAACTGCGCCAAATAAAATTGTATTTCATATTTACAACGCTCAAATTAAAAAATATTAACATGCACCAGGAGTCAAATAAAAAGCTCAATTAAGTCTGCAAGTCACCAGCTTGTGGCTCCTGATTTAGCCACACTGCAAGCTGCAAAGATATGACAGCAAAGGGTGATTCACGTCCACCAGGGAAGGGCTAAGACAGGCAGCATCAGAAGAATCTCATTCTCTTAGCCACAGAAACCCTAAACAAATCAATAAAAAGCCTCAAGTCAATTGAAATGAAAGGTCACTCAAAAGCTAATTGTTTTTAGATGAAGTGTGTATTTCTCTTCAGTCAAGTGGAGTGCCACCAGCCGGGAAGAACTGAACTTATAATATTAATTCAGTTTCTATGAGTCAGATTAGAAGGACATGTTTATCGCGCAGATGGTGCCTGCCACCACCTCAGATTGATGGGAGACCCTCCTTGGGAAGTCTTGGCTGGGCTCCTATAAGACATGTCAGAAAGTGGTCTTTGAAGACTTATTCCAGGGAGGTCCCACCCTTGCGTGGGTCTCCTTTGAAATCAGTGTCTCCTCATCTGTACATACCTTTGTCCTAACTCCCTTTAAAACGTCCCAAGTGTTAGTAATTACCCGCCTTGAGCTCTAGCACAAGTCACTCTTTTTTGACTTCGAGCCTGTGAATCACATTTAAAAAACAAGAGACAGGCAGTGAGATGTCCTAGAATGAACTCACCCATATCCCAGGAGAACGCCCTTCTCCTGATCACCTAAAATTAGTTTTGGTTTTTCTTTTTCTTTTTATAAATGTATATTTCAAGAGTGGTTACTGTACTTGGATTTTATCAAGATAATTGATTTGGATGCTTAGGGAGAGAGAATTTCCTAATTATAGAGTCACGCCTTCTAAATATGATGTTTCATCTTCTGCTTCAATTGCTGTGGTTTTAGGTTGGCCATTTACAATTCGATCCGAGAGGCAAGTAGACATTCATTCTCCTGGTCAAAGAGGGTTTTGGGAAGTCTGATGGTCATGCCTAAATTCTCTACCTGAGGTGAAGTCTGGGACTATGACAAAGTTTCTCAGAGAGAGTGAACTGAAATAGAGCCAGGTGGGGAGGTAAATGAATGCCTGGGGCCAGGTAGGAACTGTGCTGAGGGTAGAGGGCGTTGTTCTGCCATAGAGAGCAGACAAGTAGATTGCTACCATATGTATACCCAAGGTGGCCACATATTCTGATTTTTCAAAAGAAAACTAACAATTTGAATTTTCATGTTAAATCTTCTGGTTTGTCAACCCTACATTAGAAATTAAAATAAAAAACACGCCAGACAGTCAACTTGCAGCTTCTGGGATATCTGAATAATGTGTTCCTTGGGTTTGTCTTTGGACTTGATAGGTAACTACCAAAGTCTGCCAAGGCCTCCGCATGCAGAGATAAGACTCCATCCTCTTTGCTGCATGAATACAGACATTACCATTGTGGTGGCTTCCTGAATCATCACTGGGAAGAAGACACCTAAACCAGGGATAAGCTTTTGACCCTCTTCTAGGCAGCACTGCGGGAAGGCATTTCTTAAACACTTTGGGATGTCTTCCTCTTTCCTCATTTCCCCATTTAGCCAAGTGTGGTGGTGTGGGCAGGCTAAACCCACAGGGTTTGGAATGGGAAATCTGATAAACCTCACTTCACTGCAAGGTACTTTCTCTGAAGTGTTCCTTTGTAAATCACTGACCAACCTTCTGCCTATTGACTCCCTACCCCTCTGTTTTCCAAGAGGTCTTCAGAAGTGATTTGGAAAAAAAAAAAATGCTTACTCTTCTGACTTTACCTTTGGGGTCCTACATAAGTGTAGTCAATTTGGAGTAATTCTGGTATAGCAGATTTCAATTCCATTAACTTTGCTTCTATTGCAGAAAATGACTAGTTATCCCCAAATTTACATTCGCTCCTGTGCCTGGATGATAGCTGCCCAGACAAGGGCAATGTTTCACAAATCCTTCTCATTGCATCCAGGGGTAGCCATCTGACCAGTTTTTTGCCAATGAAAGGTCAGTGCAGGGTTTTTCAGAGGCGTATGGGCATCTCTACTTTATCTTCTCCTTCTCCAGAAAGGTCCTAGAAGAAGATGGAGCCCCCTTATATAAAGAATTTGGCATTCTGAATTACCATGTGGATGCATGCAGCCCACCAAGCAGAATCCACCCCCACTGGACTGTTACATGAAGAATAAATAAAATTCAATTGTATGAAGCCAATGACATTTTGGTGCTTCTTGTTACAGCAGGTAGTGTTATGTTTACAATAGATACTCATATGTAATTTGCATCACAGAATTTACATTAAAGTTAGGGGAATAATGAATATACATACATGCCAACATGAGGAGTGTTTCTCCTACTTATGATTCATCTTTATTACCCAATTTTTATGCCATAAAGATGGCCTCTTAAAGTTGCATGGGGCTTATTTGGTTATTCCAGGTATAAAGTAGAATTAAAGAATAATCTTAACAATAAGATTAAATACTTTATGATTACTTTATAGCAATAAGAGAAAAAGAGCTAGTATTAGGAAACCCTGAGGCATTATTACTTTGGATCAATCTTGATCTATTTCTCTTCTACAAGGAAAATGCAGAAATGAAAAAAAAATCCCTTTTTTCCATTGTTATAACTGAATTAAATTATATATAGACCCTAGAGTGTATGGCTCTAATGAAGTTACTTTTGTAAGGACAGGAATGGGTGACTTCATTTATTATTGCAAATCAGTTTTACAATATCATTCCTCTTTCTTTTGCTTTGATAATAAGACAGTGCTAGTCTGCTAAATCTTTCTTCTTCCACCTTCCTATCAGTTAATCATCTCCTAGCAAAAGTAGGCTAACAGTCATAATACAAATACCATAATAATTAATACAGAATAAATTCTATGTTTTGTGTACTCACAACTGTAAACTCACGTTTGCCAACCCCTGTATAGCCCTGGGATTGCTTCCAAAAACTTGGGCAATTACTTTCAACCACATAATCTCGGGGATTAAAGGCCCACCTAATGGATCAGAAGCATCCTTCCTTTCTTACACAGAATAAATGGCCTTAGGGAAAGCTACCAGTCACAAGAAAGTCTACTAGGTTCTGCCAAGCCTGTTCTGGTTCTCAGTTGTCCTTGTAGGCAGAGAGCCATCTGTTTTGGTTTTTTTTTTAAGGTTAAACAAAAAAAAAAAAAAAGATGATTATTTACTGAGAGAAGGACAGGGAGGGAGGAAGAAAGGGAGAGAAGCATCATTGTATGGTTACCTTTCACCTCACCTGCCTCCAGCTAAGGACCTGGCTGAAGACCTGGCTTGCAACCTGATTGATTATGTGCCCTGACTAGGAAATCAAACCAGCGACCTTTGGGTTTGAAGGCCAGTGCCAATCCACTGGGCCACCAGCCAGGGGAGAGCCATCTTAATCCTAAATCATGGGACATATCCTAATACTTGCAGTACTGAACTGGACAGCAAATGTCACTGATTTGTGGCTTACTCTCTACATTTACTCATTTTTTTTCCTGCATTTAATTCCCCTATATTTATTGATTTTTTCATTCACTAATTTACAATTTATGGAGTGCCCTTCCACATACCTGGCATTGTGACTAGTGTTAGAGAGACATGAAAGAGACTCAGCTTGGTTTCACAGATTCCCCAGGTGGGTAGGAGAATGTGACACACTAAAGAATAATGTGATAGGTTGAGATAAGTACTATGATAAAGTTGTAAGCAACATACAATAGTAACACAAAGAGGGAGTGATTACCTTTTCTTGGGATCACAGAATAATGATTCCCCAAGACCAGAAGCACTGGACTTCACTCATTTCCAGTCCCTTGGCACACTTGTCCTGGTGATGGCCACTTATCTTTATCAAGAGTCTACCTGTGCCACTTTTCCTTTCTGCAATACTTCTAACTATATTACAAAATAATGGAAAAAGGAAACTATAAGAACTCTATATTGTTTTATAAAAACAGGATGACTTACCTAATTGTATGCTAAGTTGGATAAATCACTTTAAAAGTTGGAAATATCTCTTGATATAGCAGAAATTGGTGACTGAACAATAATTAAAAACATTACATGCATAATTATCATAGTTCTATATAAAACCCCACTCAGAAAAACTTACCAGTCTAAGACATTAACTTAACTTAAAATTTATTAGCTGGCATATATTACATATACAAATTACAGGGGTTTCTTTATAGTTTTTGGATTGATGTTCCCTACTGTCTAATGCAGGTTGATACTATTTGACTTGAGGGTAAACTACTTCAGTTGAAGAGATACCATAGTCTTCCAGTGCTAATGTTTAGATGAAAATATATCCACTTTTTTTCTGAATCTACAGATCTAGCTGGCCTTCAAGAGGCCATTAAATTAAATTCAAGCAGCAAATCAAGTAAATTTGAATTTGGATAGCTTTTGGTTCTTACCAGATAGACCTTAACCTCAGTGGTCATATATAATGTAACAATAGTCTAAACTGCTGTGAAATTATTTCCGTGGAGAAGGGAAATTGATGTACAGGAGAAACGACAGGCTGTCGCTGAAAGGTGCTCAGCATAATAATGATGCACACTTTTTTCCTCTCTTCATCCCAGAGCATGTGCAATAGAGGAATAAACTCAAATGCTAATTGGTTCTGGTGTTTTGTTACATAACATTTCAAGGGAAAGAAAGGATATCAAAGAAAAATTATGCTAAACATTGAGATGAGTAAATAATGCATGATTCAGTGAGCATGTTCAAAAGCAGTTTATCCCCTCAAAAGAAGACCAAATGTATTTCACAAGAAGAAATATATTATTGCACTGGATTTAATAACAGAAATATAATGATATCTTTGAGAAGTGACTTTTACATTAAGTTAATGTTGAATAACAAGTCTGGAGATGTAAGGTATGTTTTAAGGGAAAAGCTTCTGCTTTAAAATAAATAAATGTGTGTGTTCAATAGTATTTTTAATAAATCAAAAGTTAATTTCCCTTATTAGTCTGCCTTTAAACCAAGGGCTCTGTTTCAAAGATCCATTTCATCAATTAGTAAATCACTCTATGTTTACATCTCAAACAAACACAGTAAGTGCATTGTTCTTTACTTGCAATCTCTGTGCCTGGATTATGTCCCTGATATAAATACACAAATTAAACTTGTTTGCTTTATACAAGAACATTTGCTTTTCATACTTAAGAGTCAAATGCCATCAACTTTTTCAAGAAATGTCACTAATCAAGACATAATACCTGATTTAAAATAGTCTTTTGGATTAAAAAATAATCAAAGAGAAAACTGGTGATTTGTTTTTCTTTCCTCTTTAGTCATCCCATACATTTTTATTCGCTCTCTTCTCTTACTTCCCTAAAACATTTATTTTTAGTCTAATATTATTTAATAAACCAATAACCAACCTTTTTGGAAAATATGTAACAGAATAAAATTGTGAATTTGTCTGTCAAGTCAAACATGACCATGATATTATGCACTGTTTTAAGAAAGTTATGGCTACTATGATGTCAAAACAATGAGCTAAATGTTGAACAACTGGTTGAAATTATTTAGTTTCCAGTTGAACTTGAAAACTGCTTAATGGTTATCTTATCAGTGTATAAATTCTTACTGTGGGTTCTCTTAAGGAATCAGGAAAATAATGTTCAAGAAACAAATGAAAACACACTAATAATATACTAATTCCTTGAGGAGAATCATCTTTAAGAGGTTTTCCTGATTCACCCAGCTGAGTCCCTGAGGAGGTGTGTGATTAATTAACCATTGAATTGACTATTTACTATTTATTACTATTTATATTAGTATTAGTATTAGTAAATACTAATGTAAGTGGTTGGCTTCATGGTAGTAGTTGGCTTGGGAACCCCTGCCAACTGTATATAATATTTTTCTTTTAAGGGTTAGAAACTTAAAAATAATTGATAGTCCCAGGCAAAGCCATAAAATAGTATGAACTAGTCATACAAGATGAATTGCCAACTCAGTAAGCATTATTGATTAAGGAACTGTGATTCGCTGAGAGGAGACCGTCCTCTGAATTAATCCACGAAACCAAAGCTTCCAATTACCACACATGAAAACAAACTAATTGCTAGTGGCTTAAACACAAAGGTTTTCTTCCTCTAAGCCCTTAGCAACTAGTCTCTAATAGTTGTTAAATAACAGTGTTTATTGCTGTGAATAATTACTGGGCATTTATTACATTCTGGGTACTCAGTTAAGGAACTGGCATGGATTATCTACATGGGATTATCTTTTTCAATTTCCACATTATTTGGAGGTGAATACTAATATTTAATGCCTAAGTGACACAGCCAGTCTCATCAATGGTAAGTAAAAAAGACTTCAAACCCAGTTATTACACCACGGTCTCCAACTATGTATAATTACCTCTCTTACCAAGCATTAACAAAAAGTCCATGTATTTGTATTCCTTCCATGATTCACTAGAATAAAAAGCTGGTAGAGTTTTTATATAGAATAAAAGAAGAACAATGGAAAATTGATTATGGTAGAATGAAGAAGAGGACATCGCTTTTCACTTTTTCTCTTTCTTGTTCCCACTTATCCAGGTTTTACCACATTCAAGTAGACATTTATCTAGTTGAATATTCTATAACCCTTGAAAATATTTTACTTGACTTCAATTTAAAATCTACACTAGAAAAAAAGACTTCAACAAGAAATATATGACCAACCTCAGAATTAGAAAAGGATTCTGAAAATATCCAGAAATATTTTTTAAAGGAAAACTACAATTCTTGAATTAACAGAAAACTGAGGTAAAAAGTTCAAAAGGTTTCCTAACGATAGCAGAATGCAATCTCTAGAAGGAAATGTTCTCCAACTCAGTTGTGTGGAATGCAATCACTTTATAAAGACCAGCAGTATCACTGTAGGCTCACCCCAAACCCACTGAATCAGAGTTTACATGTTAAACAAGATCTCCAGGAAATTCACATGCACATTAAAGTTTGAGAAGCTTGGGTTTCAAAATATTGGTTATAATTTTCTTTAATGTGGATATAAAAGGTTAAGCTGAAAAAGTTTAGACTGCAATATTTTGAAATATTTTTCTATTTGTCAGAAGATGTTATGTATAAGAAAGTTCCAGATTGAATGTTTCTTTGAGATAAATTAAAGTTACTGATCAAATCAAGAATGAGCTCACATTTCCTAAGAACTAGCCTTAGACATGGATGAATCAATTTAGCAATAGGGAGGTGTATCTTATCAAATCCAATTTATGCCATGGAATTAATAGTAATCAAGAGATTGGTGCAGACATCAATATATGAACATGATGGCAGTGTAGATCAATGGGAAAGAAGGAATTATTTAATAGGTAAAGCTTTAAAAGATGGTTATTTATATAAATAAATATGAAATTAGAACCTCCCTCAACAATGCACAAAGATAAACTCCAGATAAATTAAAGATTTAATAGCCAAAACTAAAACTTTCAAATTTTTAATAAATATATTTCAGATCTTGGATTAAATGAGTATTGCTTTAAAATGTCTCAATTGCTAACAATACACATTAAAATAAGAATTAAAAACTTGAAATTAAGAAATCTTTTAATCAAATGAAATCTTCAGTAAAGTAAGAAACAAGTTATGAACTGGACAAAGGTGTTCACAACACACACATCTGACAGGAGTATAGTGTCAAGAAAAAAAGAATTGTTATAAAGCAATAAAAAAAGAAAAATTACCCAATGTAAAAATGAGCAAAAGATATAGACTGGCATTTTAACTAAGAAATACAGGTGGTCAAAACCAAAGCAACAACAAGCCAAATAAAATAATAAGCATTCTTTTTATTGATTAGGGAATGGCAAATAATGTGATTTTATACTGATCTTACTAATACTAAGAAATTTGCAATAAAAAATAAAACCCTAGAATAGAGTTTTTATACTAGGGGATATGTACAGAATTGTTTTGAGTAGATCTGCTTACAACAGAAATAAACTGAAAGTGCCCCATATGCCCATCAATAGGAGAGTGGATAGGCTGTAATATACTCATAGAATAGAAGGTTAGAAGTCAAATCAAACTAGTGCCACAATGAACCATATAGATAAATCACATATGCAGGGTGGAGCTAAAGTAAGTTTATAGTTGTATGTAAAACACAGAGTTTATTCTTGTATTCTTTTTTATTTATTACTTTTCATGCAAATAACTGTAAGCCTACTTTTGCCCTACCTTGTAGATATTCATATAATGAAACTTATTTTAAAATGTTATTAGTATACATAAGTGTGGTAGATTAATTAAAAAAAAAAACCAGATTTCTTCACCCCTCTCTTGTCCCTTTTTTGGAGGGTCAACAAAATATGGTGAAAGTGACACTGTTCCAGTTCTTAGTTTATTTCTCAGAAGGCCTCCTGTGTTTCCATTCTTGCTCTTTGAACCCTGCAGACAGCCTGTGACAAGCCTGGACTTGCCTATTAGCAGACAAGAGGACATGCAGAGACAGCCTGTTGTTCTGGCTGAGGCTATCTTAGACCAGCCTAATGCTGGCTGACCCCCAGCCATGAAAGAGGGTCCAGCCAGGATCAGTGGAGTTGCCTTCCTGACCCTCAGTGGACACAAAAGTGAGACCGACTAAGACCAGAAGAATGTCCCTGCTCACCAATTTGTCACTATTACTAAACGCTTCTTGCTTAAGACCACTGAGTTTTCAGGTGTTGTTTGTTATACAGCAATAGCTGATGCAATAAATGTATGAATTTGCATTTTGTCCTTCACAAAGTAAACATGCTCATTTAATCATCACCCAGATCAGGGAAGAGAACAGTCATTACCACCAGTCCAGACGGCCCCCCTTACTACCCTCCACCACTAGCCACTTCATCCCCTGCCCAATGTAGCTCTCCTTTTAACTTCATGTAAATGTAATAATATTGTGTCTAGAATACTTCTCAATGTCTCCCTACTTTCACCCAATGTTTGCTTTGTGAAAATCATCCATTATGTTGTGTGGCATTTTGGACTGTCCTTTCTCATTGCTGTATAGCGTTTAATTGTGTGAATGTATGATATTCTATTTTTTGATGAAACACTTGATGGACATTGAACTAGTCCCAGTTTGAGGCTATTATGAATAGCACAGCTACAAACATTTCAGTCTGAGTCTTTTGGTGAACATGCAAATTTCTGTTGGGTTTAGCAATATATTTTAAGTGAAAAACATAGGTCCCAAAAGATTAGATACTGTGTGATACTCCCTTATGATACTTTTATGTATCTTATCATACTTAAGTATGATACTTTTTTCTTTAAAGATTTTATTTCTTTATTTTTAGAGAGAGAGAAAGGAGGGAGAAAGAGAGGAAGAGAAACATCAATGTATGGTTGCCTTTCACCTGCCTCCAGCTACAGACCTGGCTGGAGACCCTAGCTTGCAACCTGGTTATGTGCCCTGGCTGGGAATCCAACCAGCAACCTTTGGGTTCCCAGGCCAGCGCCATTCCACTGAGCCACCAGCCAGGGCTTAAGTATATTTTTAATTTAATATGATTCTGTTTTATAAAGTTAAAAACAACTAAAACCAAAAATAAAGTGTATTCTATAAATAAATACGCATCTGTACATACATATATACATATGTAGATATTCATATAATATATGTGTAAATACCTATATAAATATAAAGGCACAAGAATTATACATACAAGATTTAGATTTATGGCTGCTTTGGAGGATGAAAGGTAAGAGAAAGGCAAGAGTACCAGAGGAGGGAGAAACGAGTGTTCTAGTTTTAGTGTTGTGTAATTATTTCATGGATATGTATTACATCATAATTAGACCAACATGGTCTTCCATGAACCAGTGAAAAGGGCATGTCTTTGATTTATTTATTTATTCAATTCTGTGTACCTGATGCCTATTAAATGTGTAGGGCTACCTAAATAAAGCAGACGGTTAGAACTGAAGGGTCCTGAAAACTCACTAATCCATGTGGCACTTTTATATTTGAAAAGGCCCAAGATCATGAGGTTTATGTGACTTGGCCAAAGTCATTCAGGTATTTTCATAACATAAATTAGTGTGAAAAAGTGCACTTGAAGGTAGCATTTTTCCTGTGTGGTTTACACTAGGCATGAATTCTGTTTCCTTAAAAATCCCAGTTTGGATATTGAAAATGTTGCCATTCGTAGTCAAGCAACCTAGGTCTCAATTGCTTCTTAAAATAAAAATGTTCCTGCTTTCTCCCATTCGAGGACCATTTTTTTCTTCAAATAAATGTTTTGAATTTTCCTATTCAACCTGCTAGAAGGGTGGGTTGTTTTGCCTTATTCTGTTTTGCTAGTAGTGTCATTATTTGCAGCACATTTCTAACATTTCTTAAAAGCTGGAGTGAATAGTGGGTTGGGAAATGCTGGTGATTTGGAACAAGGTAGGGAGGGGAACCCCCTTCCAGGGTTCCTGCCCACCTTTAGATTAAGAGGGGGATTTAGTTACAGAATTACAATGAAAACACTGGCCTTGTTTCCCTATTTCTTATTGTTCATCTAAGAAAATAACCAAAATCTACTCTGGCCTTCATTTCTCTAGCAGACAATCTCTAGGATTGGTTAAGGTAGCTGTGAGAGGGGACCCAACCCCTGACCCCCCTTTCTGACATGCCTGAATTGTTCTCTTTTCAATCATGTGCTCAAACATGTCGATAGGAAAAGATTTCCAGGTCAGTGCCACATTTTGGTCACACCCCCTTCATAATCCTCTTGTTTTTTGCTACTTCCATCCACGAGAAAAATTCTAAATGCACTGCGCACACATCATTTAAATTTTCTCCTATCCCTGTTGTGTTATTTAAACTTTTCCTACATATCAATTAGTTTGAAATAATAAGTCTTTAGGCTATCCATTAATTGCTGCGCGGTAGACACGATCTGTATTTAAAATTACGAGAGGAAAATTAAGCTGCAGCACGAAGGCGTCTTGGCTAACGGTGGAGGCTTCCCAGCCGTTCGGAGAAGCGAAAGGGGACAACGGGAACGGGAATACACAGGAGGCTCCTTCCCAAGTTCGTCATCCGCCCGCATGAGATGTGAAAACAGACTGCCCCAGCTGTCGGCCCTACTTCCCCGCTTTTCAGTTTTCATTTTGAATTCTTACTGTATTTGGTCAGGCCGAGGCAGAAGAAAACGGTGGTCAGCCAAATGTCCTTTTCTAGTAGAAATTTATTATAAATAGTCTATGTAAAGGCAACTCCGTTTCATAATGAATCTCCCTACTCCTTCCCCTCCCCTGCAAAAACAACACTTTGCTGTCCGTCATCTGGGTTAGCTCTGCGGGAGGTGAAAGGGGCGGTGGGAGGGACCGGGAAAGACAAAAAGAAGGTGTCGCGGCCGCCAGCCTTACCCTCCCGCCAGTGCCTTGATTTCAGAGAACACTGTGGTTCCATCCGAATTATTACTTGTAAGGAGGACGAGACGGCAGGACTCCCTGTTGCTTGCCCAGAGCCCAGAGTTTGGGGGCTTGTAAGCTTCCCCCTTCCCGCCCCGGAGCTCTAGGCTGTGCAGAAAACACCCTGTGACAGCGGAGCGCGTCCGCTCCTGCTGAGTGGTCATTTCAGCAATTGAGGACCATGCGAGTTTTAAAAGCTTGAAAGAGAAAGATGGGGAAAAAGTTATAAAATGACTGAGGGCTGACATTTTTATGCCCTTTCTACCCAAGAAAGCTTAAGCTTATGGATGTTTGTTCTGCCTTCCTGGGCTCGTCCCCTTTTCTCTCTGGCTTCTTGTTTTTGCCTCACCGCGGTGAGTCATTCTGACCTCAGGTCCGGCAGAGCCGCGTCCTGTGGAGTCGCAGTTGCCCTCTAGCGGTGGGACGGTGCATTAACGTGCTAGAGAGGCTGGGAGCTCGCGGGGAGGCTTCTCTTCATAGAACAACGCGGTGGACAGAACGCACACAATTATATAAAATGTCTCAGCACAAGCTATTGTTGAAGGCGGGAGAAAGCATCCCATTCTGGGTGTCACTGTCTAACAGATTCACATAGAAGAGAATCTTTCTAGGGAAATGTTTTCTTGTCCTTGCTTAGGTTGAATGTATACTTTAGAGGCTGTTATCCTTCAGTTTTTACACTATTCTTTGTAATACAACAGTTCCACCTTATCCATGGCTTGGCTTTCCACCATTTCAATTAGTCACAGTCAACCACAGTCTGAAAATACTAAGTGGCAAATTCTAGAATTAAACAATTCGTCCTTTTACGTGGCATGTCCTTCTCAGTGGCAAGAAGAAATCTCCCATTGTCTCACTCCATCCTACTCAGGACGGAAGCTATCCCTGCGTTCAGTGTCTTCATGCTGTATATAATCGCGTTAGTCACTTAGTAACCCTTTAGGTTACCAGGCCAGTGATCAGAGAGAGGGAAAGTGGCCACATTCATATAAATTTGATTGCAGCTTATTGTTATAATTGTTCTATTTTTAGTTATCATTATTAACCTCTTACTGTGTCATATTTATAAATTAAACTTTATCCTAGGTATTTATGTATAGGCAGAAACATTGGATTGGTGAGATTCTTTACTCTGTAGTTTTCAGGCATCCACAGGGGGTCAAAGAAGTAGTACTTAAAGATGCTACTCCATCAACAGTGGAATGGATAAATAAAATTGTGATGTGTTTAAATACTGTGTAACATTGAAGAAAAAAACAACTACGGCTACGTACAACAAATAAATGATGCTAAATGCAGAAGATGGCAGACTGTATGGTTTTGTTACTAAAAAGTTCCAAAGCTGCTAAAGAAACTGAAGTCTACGTTGACTGAAGTTGGAATGGCAGTTAGTTGAGGACAAAGATTGTATTGATTGCTTTGGGGCAGGAGGGAAGCTTCTTGGTTGCTGATAATATTTTGTATCCTGATGTAGTTGGCAATTACAAAACTTAAAGCAACAAACAAACTGGTGAAGCTCTGCCCTTACGACCTGGACATGAACTTTCTGAGGTTTACACCAGTGGACTAATAACCTACGTTATTTCTTACATGCCCATCCTTCCTTTGCTCTTTTTTTTTTTTTTCCTGGATAAGCCACTTTTCAGAAACTCAATATGTGTATATATTTCAAGATTGCCTTTAAAGTTATGCTGTTGGTAGAAGTTATGGGGATATCTGCACTCACTAGCTGGGTGAAACACACCCACCTCCCTGGTCCTAGTCTCCTCACTGGTCATAGGGACTGATGGACTGTAAACAACACAGTGTAACTTCCAGCCACCATCCAGGGCAGTGACAAAAATCAGAGCTCACTTCCGAACTCTTGGCGGCCCTACAGGGCCTGTTTAGATGAGACCAGGCTGCTGGATTAAGCTTCTAATGCCTGTAGTATCTAGAGCTGGGCAGGTAATGATGGCTGGTTCCTCATATAAGAGCACAATAAACACCATGCATAGGGGAAAGGGTGAGGAAATCAGAGAGCAAACCGTGCTTTTGGAGGTTTGTGGTGACTTGGAACATTCCAACCCTAGGATATCAACGTGACTTTTCTCAATTTAACCAATCAACCCCAGAAAAAGGAAGTGCCTTTTTTTTTTAATTCACAGTTAGTTCTTTGTCTGGGAGGGCCCCTCTGCTGATAGGGTTTTGGAGAAAAGGGACTGGCGACAAGAGTGGATTACTCAGGACCACAGGCCCATCCTGAGAATGCTGAGACCACCAGGGTGTGGCCAGCGGGGGCCTGCATGAGTGAGGATCCCCTTTTTTTGGGGAAAAAGGCCCTGGTATCAGTCCCAGAGCAAGAAGAATAAAGAAGGTAATTGAAAAAGTGAGCAGATAGCTGTTCTCACTTCTGGGGTAAGAGCCAAAGACCAGCCTTCAACTCTCACTGGTTAGAGGGAGCGGGGTTTCCTGCCTCTGTCCTGGAGGTTGGTTTTGTCGCTGACGAAGGGGAACACTTTTGTAAGGGGCAACTTTCTCAAGATCTTCAATTAGGTTTTAGAAAAACAATCAACCTTTACTTTGAGAGACCTAACAGGAAGGTCTTTACCCATGTTGGTAGCTATGGTTTAGAAATAATAATTATTCCAGAATGGCCTGAAATGACAGACTAATCAAGAGGCAGAGAAGCATAAAATAAAGAGATTCTCTGTACCCTATGGACCATTTGCCTCAGAATCCGCTGGGGCAGATTTTGAATGAGACTCTCAGGCCTTCCCAGACCTTTTCTGAGACCCTCTTTAGATCTGGGCACAGGGACCCATTCCTTGGGCCATCATGGGCCCTCAGGATCCCCCTTCACCCACACACTCCGCATAGGGCAAGCTCATCTGTGGACATGCCCCTGCCAGTGCTGGGGTACTCAGGTTGGGTATCAAAAGAAATATATTGGGTCTTTGTCTTCTGTTCTTGGCAAGGAGATCCTAAAGCCCTTGGAATCTTCTAAGTGACAGGAGTGTTTTTGTTACTTATAATAAATCCCTTTCATCACACCTGAGTTTCTGTTACAAAGATGACTTATGGCAGAGGCCCCTAGATAACCCCTGGATGGGGTTGCCCCCCCCAGAGAGACCAAGTGATTTCATTCCCCACCACCAACCTCCAGGAACAGGAGGGTGTAATTAGAGAGTCATCAATACTCTTAAACATCAGTGTTCAGATTCCGGGCTGGGGAACACATGCACTTTCTGGGAAGGTGGTGTGTCCCCACCCCAGGGATAGAAGCTCCTGCTCTGGGACCTCAGCCCACAGACCTCTTCACCCACCATTCATACTTATGCTTTATAATAAACCTATAAACTTAAATGCCTTTCTAAGTTCTTTGGCCATTATAGCAAATTCTCAAGCCTGAAGAGAGGGTTGTGGGAACCCCCAATTCATAGCAGCTGGTCAGAAATATGGGTGGCATGAAACTTGCAACTAGCATTTTAAGTGGAGGCTCAGGCTTATGGGACTGAAGCTCGAAGCGGTGAGGTCTGGGCCAACATGAGAATTGAATCAGGTAGCTAGTGTCGGGTTTGAACTGAATTGTGGGACAACCACCCGATCAGAAAATACCCCAGGGGGATATGAGAATTCCCTTATCAACTGCCCCCATGGCCCCATTCCAGTCCTCACCATCTTCCCTCTGGCGACCCTGCTGAGGGCAGACCCGCGTCTTTTTGTGCACACTGAGGTCTCAGAGATCTCCAACTGGTGGATATTTGAAGGGGAGTAAGGACAGGTCTTGGGTGTATGGGCTGGGGTGTCCACTGCTATGCACAAAAAGATCCTTCATGATAAAGAGAGAACAGGGAGGGGTGGAGTGAGAGAAAAGAGGGAAGTCTAGGAGCGGTGGGTTCCTTTTGCCCCTCAGGTCCTGTAAAAACTAAAAGATGGGTGGTCCTGACCTTCTGAATCAGAGTCTCTAAGAATAGTGGCTGAGCATCTTGCTGGAGTGGTCATAAAATTTATTTAAACAGCAATTCTTAATTCTGGCTGCACATTCAAATCACATGGGAGCTTTTAAAATGTCTAGGCCTCACCCTAAACCAGAGATGTGGATTTAGGAGTGGGACCCAGGAATCAGAATTTCTAAAAGCTCTCCAGGTGATGGAGAGCCCTGTCCTAATGACATTAGGGAGGCAGATGAAGGGGCATAATGCTCGTGGGGAGAAAGTCAATGTGATGGAATTGGGGCTTATGAAGAGGGCGAATCATGGCCTTCCTAAAGTGACAGCCTCTGGTCCCCAGCTGAATGTTGCCAAGCATGGAAGAAGACCCGCTCTGGCCAGCTCTTCCTGTTTTCAAGGGAAGTATCAGGTACTTCTGTGAAATTTCTCACATCATTAGTGTTACAGCTAATTCCACACCATGTGGAACAACGCGGTACAGCCAGGTGAAAGCCACTGTCAGGAGATGGTGTTGGGGTTGGTGGTTTGCGCTTCTGATTAGAATCTTCCCACTCAGTGGGGTCCATGGACCTGGGACCTTGTAGTCAAGTCAGACACAGAGAAGAATTTGTTACAAACCCACCCAGGCCTCTTGAATTAGCACTGTACTTTAACAGGCTCCCCAGATGATCTGAATGCCTATTAAAGTTTGAGAATCACTGATCAGCAGGTGTACCAGTACAGTGCTAGAAAACCCAAACTGCAGGTGTGATTCTTTTGTTTGCTACCAGACTGGCTGGGTTTCACCCTGGTGAGTTACATACCCTCTGGTGTGTGTCTTCAATAATTAGCACCTCCCCTTAGGGAGACAGGGCATCCAAGTGCACCTGCCTCCCCATTATGTCCCCATTATGTTGGCCATTTCCTCCTGTCTTTTTGAAAGGTGAAATAGAAGAGAAACTCTTTTTCATTTAAAAAAAGTAATTAATGGTGCTTTGGCCGTGGCTCAGTGGATAAGGCATCAGCTCGTGAACCCAAAGGTTGCCCGGTTAAATTCCCAGTCAGGGCACATAACCAGGTTGCAAGCCAGGTCTCCAGCCAGGTCCGTGGCTGGAGGCACGTGAAAGGCAACCACACACTGATGTTTCTCTCCTTCTCTGCCTCTCTCCCTACCCCTCTCTTTCTGGAAATAATAAATAAAATCTTATAAAAATTTTTTAAAATTACAAAGTAATGTTAATTGTCCTTCAGTCCCCACAATGTCCATTGAGGCCCTTGGAAAGATTCACCTTTAATGTCACGTCCCCAGCTCTCCATCTGTTTAGGGTGCATCTTAAATGTCACGTCCCCTGTTCTCCGTGTCCACGGTTCATCCTAAATGTCACGTTCCCTGCTCCCCACAGGTTCATGGATTTGCTTTTTCTCGGCATACTTCCTTCCCTCAGCACTGATGTTATCTTCATTATGCTTTTATCATTATAATTCGACTTAACTGATGAAAAGCAGGCTTTCAAAAAGCCTGTCCTAATGGAAAGAAAATTGACTTGGATGGAAGTTAGCAAATTACAGCTTCAAAGTAAACTTCTGTTTATCTGGGTAACAAATGCAATCAAGTTCATTAGAGAAAAATCAATCTTGCCAGGAGTTTTATCAATTTTATTAATCATTTTAGACTAATAAACCAAACTTGAAGCCTTCTGAATTTTCTCTATTATTATCTATCTTCTCTTTTGTAATTTGTCCTCATTTTTAGCATTTGCTAATTTCTACTTTCTTTATGTTTAATATGCTGGTTTTTTGTGTTTTTGTTTGTTTGTTTGTTTGTTTTTTGTTTTTTTTGAGATGGAAGCTTGGGCACTGAGTTCTACCCTTTCTTCTTTTCTAATACATGTATTTAAAGTTACATGTTTCCCTCCAGATACCGCAGAGCTTCCATATGGTTCAGTATGTTGCCTTTTCATTATTGTTCAGTTAAAAGGATGTTCCCGTTTTCATTTTGATTTCTTCTTTCACCCCTGGGTTATGTAGCAGTGTGTTGATTATTTTCTATATATCTGGGGATTTTCTAGTTATCTTTCTGTTGTTGATTTCTAGCTTAATACCATTATGGACAAAGAATATACTCTGCATAATTTCAGTAATTTGAGGTTTTCAGACTTCCTTTACAACCTAACACATAGTCTATGTTGGCAAATTTCCAATATGTGCTAAAAAGAAAATCTGCTATTGTTGGATGAAATACTGCCATTAGTGACAACATGGGTGAGTCTTAAGATTATCATGCTAGTCCTGGCTGGTGGCACAGTGGATAGGTGCTGGCCTGCAAACCCAAAGGTCACTGGTTCAATTCCCAGCCAGGGCACATAACCAGGTTGCAAGCCAAGTCCCCAGCCAGATCTGTAGCTGGAGGCAGGTGAAAGTCAACCATACATTGATGTCTCTCTCCCTCTCTGCCTCTCTCCCTTCCCCTCTCTCTAAAAATAATAAATAAAATCTTTAAAAAAAAAATCTGCATTAGATCATGTTGGTTACTGTGCTCTTTAAATCCTCTAAATCTTCATTGATTTTGTTTCCCTGCTTGCTCTGTTAGTAACACAGAGGCATACGTTAAAATCCTTATCTATGAATACAAATTTGTGCAATTTGCATGCAATAATAATTAAAAAAACAGCAAAAACCTACTGTAGTTGTTTTAATGTCAGATGTAGCATTAAGTCAGCCTTATATAACAGGACCTTCTGAGATAATGGAACTGTTCTTTGTGATATCCCATAGGGTAGCCATTAGCCAAGCTGCTATTGAACACTTCAAATGTGGTAAGTGCAACTAAGAAACTGAATGTTTGCTCTGCCGGGTGGCTCATTTGGTTGGAGTGTCATTCCAAACACAAAGGTTGCAGGTTCAATTTCTGGTGAGGGCACATACCTAGGTTGCAGGTTTGATCCCCATTTGGGGCTCAAACAATTGATATTTCTCTCTCATGTTGATGTTTTCTTTCCCTTCCTCTCTGTCTAAGATCATAAACATATCCTTGTATGAGGATTAAAAAAATAAAACTGAATTTAAAATTTGGTTATCTTTAAATTTAAATAGGCACACATGGCTAGTGGCTACTGTATTGAACAACATTATTTAAGGCAAGAAAAATTAAAGGTGGATATTTTATATTAATAAAAGGGTCAATGCCCTGGCTGGTAGCACAGTGGTTAAGGCGCCAGCCTGCGAACCCAAGAGTTGCAGGTTTGATTTCCCAGCCAGGGCACATGGCCAGGTTGCAGGCCAGATCTCTAGTCAGGTCTGTGGCTGGGGGCGGGTGAAACGCAACCATGCATTGATGTCTGTCTCCCTCTCTGCCTCTCTCCCTTCCCCTCTTTCTAAAAATAATGAAATGAAATCTAAAAAAAAAAAAAAGGGGGGGGGGTCAGTTTAATAGTGAAGTATAACAGTGCTAAATATATGTGTATCCAACAATTGTACCTTCAAATTATATAAAGCAAAATTTGACAGATCTAATGTACTTGTATATATTCAGAGAGAGAATGCTTACAACATGGGCACTTGAGGGTCTTTCTTTCCTCCAAAATTCCAGAAGTCTCTTGTCACCAAAAGACCTCAAGATCTATTTTCTTAAGAAGATAAAAGAGATCTAGTGTTCTAAACTTGTAGCCGCCAAGAAAGCATGAGTATACTCAGAGGATAGCTAGAGAATGACCCATTAGAATATAGGGAATGCGTACCAGAACTGGCACTTACAAGAAAATTTAGTTTTCCTTATATCTATTATAAAGTTTGGCACTGGTGCCTTATTAGTTTTTGTCAGATGGTAGTGAGTGCCACATAGGGCCAATGGTCTGAGCAAAGAGGAGGATCTCATGTCTGTGAGGCTTGGGCAGTAGTGCCTTTGCTCCTACATTCACTCTCAGCTTCCAGAAACACTTTCAGGTCACATCCGGCCAGGTTAAATGGATTTACCCATTTTAACTAAACAAATACCCACCAAGGGGGCTAAACCCACTTGACTTGAAATGTAACTAGTGCAACTAAAAAACTAAAATAGAGATAAACCATATTAGCAGTTATGCACGTGGTACACATAAAGAAATTGGAGTTGACATTTCCTATGCAATCATCAACCCAAGTAAATCCAAATTTCAAAGTGTCTTCTTAATAATGTTTTTAAACTCTTTTTCTAGTGACACCATATTGTTTTTTTTTAATCTCATAATGTGTAAAAACAAATTAGTTACCAATAGAGAATTAGTTTTAAAAAAAGTATTAAGAAGACATTTTGTAATATGGAATTACTTTCTGTATAGCTAGCACAAACCTTGCCTAAAGTATATAGCATGTTAATAAAAGTGTGAAGCTGTTGTAATTAGCACCCATCATAAAGTTAAACCTTTATAATTGGTGGAAAGGACTGAGTAAAAGGGGTATAATGATGCAAAGACTCACTTTTTCCATTTCAGTCTTCAAATCTATGTGAGGAATCTTTTTCCCCAACCAATGACAGTCATTAAAACCAAGTATTAAAAAGAATTAAACTTTGAATTGAAGAGTCAGCACTTAAAATTTTTTGAAACAAAATGTTAAACCATAAGTTTTGAAAATAATGAAGTCTATTCAAATAAATGCACTTTCCCTTTGAAAGCAAATAGATGTTTTGGATCATTAATAAATAAAATAAAATGCCATTTTCATCTTTATCTCATCCTTTTAAATTATTAATTCATTATAATTTAAATATATATTTAGATACTATATATACATTCACTTATAGTGAATGTATATGTTAGTTTAATAATACAATAATACAATAAGTGGATGAATAAATATGCCTAAGTTGGGGATTGAGTACTGGGTTTAAAAGGAATGAAATCAAAATGTTTGGATGACATTGTCCTAAACTAATGGCCTGATATTTAATTTTGTTCTAGGAGGAAAGGAAAAGCCCATATCTAATTTTCCCAAAGTATCATTTCCAAAGCCAGGTCTTAACTTTGAAATACTGCCTTACAAAGGTTCTGTATATTTATAGTGTAAAAGTTCTGTAAAATTTCTGTCTAGATGATGCTATCAGGGCAGGTTGAAATATTGCCATTCTTCAAGTTCAAACACTCATAGTTTCATTTCAGTAAATTTTGTACGTTTTCTGACATTTTAAAACCCAATGTGCAAGTTAACATCAATTAAAGAATATGTATTCAGAACTTATAATTCTCTTTCATATTTTAGTCTGTTGTTATACTGAAATACTTTTACTGTCAAGGCCATAAACTATACCTGTTCATTACTGAAACCACATAATCTCTTTAGTTCATATGAAATCATATGGAACCTTTCAGCAGAACATTTTGCATTGCCACAAAGCACTTTATGTGCTTCAACATTGCACTTCCAAATAAATTGTAAGACTAGGCCTATACATGGTCAAGTCAGCATTAGCAGCAGGTACCTCTGACAGTTTATTTGACACAAGGTAAACAAAGAACAAAATTGATCCTAATATTAAAATGCATATTAAAAATATCACCATTTACTTTCTATGTAAGCATCATTATTGACCATTTGCCTGTTCCTGTGCCTGAGTGAGCTGGCCTGACCATTCCTTCAAGGCTTTCAGAATGTTGTCAAATGTGATATTTGCAGTATCTCATTCTATTTTACATTCATGGTATCATTTCCTTGTTTTATCTCAATTTTATTTCAGTTTGCAACAGTGATCATGCAAGCCAAGACACTTTCAAAATAATAGGTGAAGGTTATTAATTCTAACTAGGATATGGTTTGAACAATGCTAATGTCTTATTTATATTCACTCCCTTATTATTGCACAACAGGCCACATCAAATATGTATCTTTTTGTACAAAGTTAAAAGTCAAATTAAAACCTCTCCAAACCATTCAGTATCCCTATGAAATGACTCCAAGATGTTACCACAAGCATGATCCACCCAACGAAGGACATGAGCTCAGAGTCTGTGAAGAACTCGAATTTGGAAGTTCAGAGACGGAGAACCCCATGCACATACATACAACCGTCAGAAATCATGGCCTACATGGGTTAGAATTCATTTCTTGACATTTACCCTGGACTTCTGATTTTAACATCAATTTGCACAAGCAGGAGACCAGAGATTATAAATCAGGAGGGCCTGCACATGCTCACCAGCATATTTGCTGTAGAGACTCTGCCAACAAAAGGATTTGTCTTCAGGAAGAAAAGAGCGAGGAAGCAGAAAAACCTTGGTGTTCAGCTGAATGCAGAATTCAGAGAACTGTTCATCTCAGTGACTAACATTATGCTTTTTTCTTTTAATAAAGATCTGTTTTAAAAGGAAAAAGGCAAAGACATTAGCCTCATGACTCCCACAGGGAAAAAGAATTTGTCTGTTTATATAAGGGGTCTGTTCATTAAAATATAGCCACAGCTAAAGGTAATTAAGGTACCATGACAAAGTGTATTATTTTAGAAATGGTCACGATAAGGGGTCTGTTCATTAAAATATAGCCACAGCTAAAGGTAATTAAGGTACCATGACAAAGTGTATTATTTTAGAAATGACTCCATAGAATGACTTAATAGCCATTGCTCACACATTTTAAGGAAACTGCCTTGTGAAATAATACCAAGGTATTTCTATGTATAGTTTTGATCATAGAAAATACTGATGGAAAGTGTTTTATTATTTTTTAACTGAAAATTTTGGTGGGGCGTTATGCCTGCATATATAAAATAAAAACTGAGTTCCAATTTAAAAAGAGAAAGAACTCATTCAGGACAAAGGGTGACTCAGGTCACTTTATTCTTGATGAGATTCAGTCTGAAAAGGTTTCTACCAAATTAAAAAAAGACAATAAAATCAACAGAGGGTTACGTGTTAAATTTGCTCTTTCAGTATTTGTGAATTTATTGCCTCCTCCTCCCCCTGAGAAGCATATTAGTCAAAGTTGTTGGGAACTACAAATCCTTAGAACTTTAAAAAAGGAAGTCCATGCTTTGCTCAAAGATGATTTAATCAAGCTGGTCCCTGTGCAGACATTCCACTTTCCGTAAGCCTTCTGCAATGTCCTTTCTCACTCAACTTATAATGTCCTTTCCCCTGTGTAGCTTCCACAGAGCAATCACTTATTTATTTATTTATTTGCTCTCCCGTCTACCTATGGCCAATGTCACACATAGTCTGACCCTTATCTCATCTCATTATTTCATTTGGTTATATCATCCTAATGAGATTACCAATGAATTGAATACAGGGACCATGCTCTTTCATCTTTAGAAGCTCATACTATTTTTGGGTTGGCTGATGGAGGTGCAGGGATGTGCTTGGGCTCATATAGGTGGAGACCCATTAATGCTGCTTCAATTCAAGTCTTGAGGTCCTTACAGGAGCAATGCAGACGCTGATGAATTCTCATTGGTTCTATGAAATGTGACCAGAACACTGGGGAAAATGTGTAAAAAAACACACACAGATCAGTCCTGAATAGTTTGGAGTCCACAGCTTGAGGACTTATTTTAGAAGTACTAAAAAAAGTCTAATAAAATGAAAAGAAAATAGGCATTAGAGTCTGCCATAGTCATAGTTGATGCCTAGTTCTATTAGCTGTGTATTGTGAGACTAGTCACTGAACTATTTTGAGTCTAAAAGTGTGTGTGTGTGTTAATGTCTATTTCCTGGGTTTATTTGGACATGACACATAATATATAACCTAGATACCACTGGATCTGCTGGATCATTCAATTAGTTGAGGGCCTGAATAGAACAAAAGACTGACTCTCCTCCAAATAAGAGATAATTCTCCTGCCTATGACCTTTGAATTGCCCATGGCATCTTCTGACTCTTGAACTGTAACTGGGACACCTGCTCTGCAGATTTTGGACTTGCCAACTTCTATGGTCATGTGAACCAATTCCTTATAATCATTAAAAAAATATTTTCTATTGGTTCTGTTTCTCTAGAGAACCAACTTTTTTAAGGTCACCTTCTCAGTAAAGCCTTCCCTGATCATCCCATTAAGAATAGAGAAATTCCATCCCCCACCCCTCTTGATGTCTTTAATTTTCTTTGTAGTTTTTGTTCCCATTCAACAAGATAAATATTTTACTTCTTGTTGGCCTGTGAAAACCTCAAAGAAGCAAGAATTTTTGTCCATTTCCTTACCCCCACCCCCCCTGCCCCCGTGTCCCTAGCACTCAGAAAAATACCTGGCATCTACTGGATGCTCAAAATATATTTGTTGAATGAATGAACATGAAAAGAAAGAATCCATTAGTTCAAGAGTTGCTTTTGAACAAATATTTTCTTTGAGTTCTGTACATTTCACACATAAAATCTATCAGAAAGGTAGTTATAATGGTTTAATTCTACCACCACAGAGAATATTCCAGAAGGATATGCAGGAGCATAAAAAGCAGAGAAACAGACATTAGGGAGGTGACCTATAAGTGCAGGGACTAGAATCCATAGTTAGAGTATTAGTTTCTTGTGGATGTTGTAACACATTACCATAAATTGTGTGGCTTAAGACAACAGGAATTTATTCTCTTATAGTTCTGGAGGTCAAAAGTCTGCAATCAAGGTGTTGGCATGGCTGTACATTGACCAAAGGCTCTTGGAGAGAGCTGGTTCCTTCTTTTCCAGGGTCTGGGGGCTGCCAGCATGGTCTGACTTGGGCTTGTGTCACCCACTCTGTGCCTCTGTGGTCACACTACCTCCTTCTCCCTGTCAGCACCAAATCTCTTGTTGCCTCACTCTTACAAAGGCATATGCCATTAGATTTTTAGGGCCCACTTGGAAAATTCAGGACCCTCTTCTCATCACAAATCCTTAATTTCATTACATCTTCAAACGCCCTTTTTCCAAATAAGGTAACATTCATAGGTGTAGGGAATTAGAACATGGACTCAACCTACTACAGTTTTGATAATAACTTATCAAATTATGCTTTCACAATGACAAGCCTTGATTGTGTTATCCAGCTGCCAACATGGGATGATTTGTAAGGGATGTGGGTCATTATCATCAAATAACTAAACCCTCTTA
The DNA here is from genome assembly GCA_004026585.1 of Noctilio leporinus. Classification (NCBI taxonomy): domain Eukaryota; kingdom Metazoa; phylum Chordata; class Mammalia; order Chiroptera; family Noctilionidae; genus Noctilio; species Noctilio leporinus. The sequence continues at coordinate 151,006 of PVIW01001936.1, forward strand.
GGTTTCACTAGGGACTCAGATTAATCCATGTGGTAAAGTTGGAAACAATTACTTATTATAGTAAAGATCTTGGCTCAGGAAGTCATGTGCTGAAAGCAAGATCAGATACTTCTTTAAACAAGGGAGTCATCTCTGGGGCAGGCTCTCAATCCTCATTCTTTCCTCTTGTTACTCATAATCTTATGAGAGGGATTCTTATACTCTGGATCAAGAGCTATCATGTGCTTTAATCCAAGGAAAAGGAATACACTGTACTTTGTACTCAAGTTTGTAAAATGTCGGTGGTCATTAAGATCATCTTTTAAGTAATGACTCTGTCCATGGACATGCAAAGAGATCCAAGTTCAGCATTCCTGGCTGTTTTCCTGGTGCTAACCTTCCCCTGACATTTAGGAGACTTGAAACTTTAAAATCCCATTTTATTTTTTTTTAAGTATTATAATGGGCACTTTTCAGGACCCAGTGTTCCACAATTTAAGTATCCTATATAATTCTCTATTTCCTTAACTATAAACTGTTCTATTTAAATTTTAAGACAACTAAATTTTATAGCAGCCAGAAATAGTTTCTTTTTCACTGTTAATAATAGAAATACTTAAGTCTCAGTTCTTATCATCCCTAGGTCAATAAAAATACATATCTATTAAAATGTCACCTACAAATGGCAAATAATACCTACTATGTGAATCCTTAAGTCTGACTTTTAAAAACACTTAAAATAATTTTTACCTGGAAAATGGGGAAGCATTTGTGAAATTTATTTTTGCAAATTCATTAATCAAAAAACAAATTGCCATTTAATTAATTTGGGGGCTTAGCTTTCAAAAAAATGAGGTACATTATAATAAAAGAACTAGTGGGATTTTACTCAACCTTCCAATTTCTACTGTATGTCCTGAGATCACTGGTGATATTCATTCAGTATGGTCTCATATGACTCAAATATTTTTTAAAAGACTACTATAAAGTTTTATTTCATATATTAGAAAGGGAGTTTAATCTGGTATTTAAAGGAAATGGAAGTAATGAGTTAGTGGTCCTAACTCGGGATTATTCTTATGCTGCCAAACATGTGTTGGGCGATCCTTAGCTGTGCTTTCTTATCAAAGACATAAACACAGAATATCACTATTTTAGGGATTATTGGAATAGCCTTCTAACTGGTCTGGTTCCCTTTTCTAATTTACTCTCCATATCACAGAGAGATTCTTCCCAAATGGAAATTGAACCGTGTGTTTTCAGTGGTTGCTGCTGTCCTCTAGATAAAGCTCCCAGCCCTTATCTCTCCTTGAAATGGTCTGCCTATTCTGGTTCCATCTTCTTCCTGGGCCTCATCTCTTTCTAGTGTTAATAGATTTCTTTCATTTCTTCCAATGGTCCCCTGGCCTCTGGGCAGCCACGCCTGCTGTTCCCTCTGACTGAAACCTCCTCCCACTCTAGACCTCTCATTCTTACTCACACGTTTGTCACCTGCTAGACCTCATCTATTCCAGAAATGATGCACTTTTAAAAAATTATTATTAATGGGCCATTTCTTGGTCCAGTGGTTATAAATCAAAGATCATTGGTAGTATAGGTATTTTTAAAAGAGACAGAATATATATGTAGACATTTTGAGGACAGGTAGGCTTAATGATTTTTTTCTCAATAATAATTTCAAAACCCTTTCAGTAATACAAATTTTTAAGTATCTTTCTTTCCTTTTCTTTTTTGGTTTAAAAACAGAATGGTTTATATATTCCTAAGAAGGTTGCTCTGCTCTCCCCATTCTTTAATATTAAATGGAATTTAATAAATCAGGCATGTGTCAGTGAGAAATCTAAATGTCAAAATGGCTGTTTTTAAACTCTTTTTTTTATTATGGGAGTATTGTTCCAATGGCTCCTTCCAGTCATGTATCAACGTGGCATTCTACATAGAACTATTTAGATATCCTTCAATCAATTCACAAAATACTCCAAGAACATCTGTTTGCCCAGCGATGTAAACAAAGACAGTACACACTAAAGTAGGCATGTAAGGATCAGGCTTGGAAATCCTGTGGGCAAGAATTATGTTCTTTATATTGCACCATGATGTTAACTCTGGCAGCTAATGAGTGGAACTGACAAGGGAGGTCAGGGGACACACACACACAAGGTGGGGACTTGCATCTGTGTCTGAACTAGAGTCATGCCCACACAAAGCCAGATAGCATTCTTCTCAGTCATACACTTTACCTGATGACTGACTTCTTTTAAGTCAGTTAGGCTTACTGCTAATGCTGAGGAATTAGAGGCTTACACAGGAAATGTGTTTCTTAATGACTTTCTTTTCCCCAGACTCAATTTTGTCCATCAACATTCTCAAATGGGTTGGCTGGGCTCTCCGGGGTGCTTTGTCATGGGACAAGTCAATTCATTGGTACAGAAGGTACAATCCTAGTGTCCTAAAGAATTTCTCAACAGCACTGTGGCATTTCTGATGGAGAATGACTTAATAACCTTCTTGCATGTATTTAAGCCTGGCTCAATGGGAGAAGACATACTCCTATCTATCAGTGAGTCCATTCTCAGGAGATGGGAAGATGTGGTAGTGATGAGGGCAGACTGATGCTGAGTGGGCTCAGATCTCACTGACAAAATAATTTTCATTGTCTCAGGCATTCACCTGACAGAGGGTTCAGGAGATAATTGGCATTGCTGTCAAGAGGATAAGTGAATTTTCTTGTTTCATACTGTCAAACCTTTGAGAGAGCCTAATTTGCCTTCTGACAATGGGAAGGAGAGTGGATTATAGACAGAACTGACCTTTATCTAATCTCTTTTAAAAATTACAAAAAGACACCAAGAAAGCTAACAGTTTGATGAAGCCCCTCTCGATTCACATTGAAGGCTCCCTCCAGCATTTCTGGAGCCTTCCCACTGGTCCCCCATCAAAGCCTAAAATGCAGGGTATCCTACAGCAATCAGAGCATGAGTTCTGGGGACATGTTCCCTTCCTCTGATTGCCTTTTCCAAACAACAGGGAGTAGTCTATTAAAATGATTTCTGACATTGCTACCTTCCCTCGTTTAGTTCAAGCGTTGACAAACTTTTCTGTAAAGAGCCAGTGGGTAGATATTTTAGACTTTGCAGGCTATAGGGCTTCTGTCACAGCTACTCAGTTTGGCTGTTGCAGTGAGAAAATAGTTATAGGTAATGCATAAAGGGAAGGGAGTGGCTGTGGTCAGTGAAAGTGTGTTTAGGAACACTCAATTTTAAGTTTCAAATGATTTTCATGTGTCCTGAAATGTTATTCCTTTGATTGTTTTTGATCATTTCAAAGTTATAAAATCATTCTTAGCTCATTCATGGTCTATGCAAAAATGGACAGCAGCCTGGATTGGATCCTTGCTCTACTAGTTCAGTAGAACTTTCTGCGATGCTCGAAAGCTATACATACATTGGCACAGGCCAATGATGTAGACACTAGTTGCATGGCACTATTGACATTTGGCTAGTATGCCAGAAGAACTCAACTTTTAATTTCATTTACTTTTAATTAGTTCAAATTTGAGCTGCCAATTGTGGCTCTTGGCTACCATGTTGAACATCATCTTCTATCATATTTACTTGGGGGAAAAACACATTCTTATCTCTTGCCTACCTTAAAATAAACAAAAAAATAATAATTCTTCCACTTACTAAGTTTTATAGTTGGTGCTCCTGGGGACATCAAAGTTGATGTTTTGGTTTTAATTCGATAGTAAACTCCAGTGGCTATGTGATAATCTAGTAGCCAGTAGGATACACAAGCCTCATTATCTCAGTATTATTATTACTTTTTGCCCTGGAGGTTACTTGTAGTTCCTATGATCCATTCCCTACTGTTCCTGAATTCTCCTGATATTCTGGGCATGCAATTAAATGAACATAAATGAAGCAGAGTTAGGGTCCATTCAGACTTGACAATCCAATGAAAATAATAGTGAAATCACAGCCAGTGTTTAAACCTGTGCTGTAATGTCTTTGGATTTACCTTGAAAATACTTTTTAGGGAACAGGTAACAAACTCTGCTTGGTGATTAACACTATTTCCCAAGGCCCGCTTGTATAGATATATTTGCATCCATCTGACATTGATTCATGTAGCCAGATGGCAAGGGACAAAGCTGGATCAGTTAACGTGTGACCTACTTACAGGTCCAGCAATCTATAGTTTAATACTAAATAAAAGTATTCAGCCTTTGAGTCAAAAAATGCAATCTGGTTTATTTGTTATCTTATATGTGGCATGAACAGTCCAAATGCTGGACGCATCAGTTCCCACAAGCAAGGAGGTAAGTGAGAAAGTGATTCCCAAGGCTGGGTGATGAGATGTGTAGTAGGTGTCACTGTCCACCAAGTGAGGGGCTGACAAAAGCCACTGAGAACCAGGAATGCACATTTAGGCACCTAAGAAACAAGATGTCAATACTAGACAATTGTGATAACCTTACGACATGGTCAAAAGTGTCCCAAGGTATTTAAAATGGGCAACTTCCTCAAGGGCCTTCCGGAATATCTAAGAGAGATAATGGAGACTAAATAAACCCCTGAGTAAAAGCCTTCTTGCTTTGAGCCTGTTCTATGTTAGAAACAGGGTCTGAATTAAAAAGATATGAACTGAATCAGAACATCCCATAGAAACAAAGATGTAGTTAGGGCATGTATTCTTACAATAGACATCATTGATTCAAAATGGCCTTAAGATTGCAAATCAAATATTAATATTTCAGTATGAATAAAACTGGGTAAATTACATATTTATTGATTAGGAAGCCAATATAATACCATATCAGGAAATTGTTAAAGGGACTTCTCTGTTCTTTTGGGTTCACTTCTTAATTGTATTGCAACAAATCAAAGGTAGAAGTATCATTTCATCAATTGGTCTTGGATTTCAGATAGCTTTCCCAGTTGGGGCTTCCAATGCCATTTATGAGGAAGTGCCTGAGGCAATGTAGGACCATTGTTTAAGAAAGTGAGCCAGACACTCATGATTTGCTGCCTTTTGATTTGCTTGCTAGTGGAAACTCTGACATTGGTGTAACGATTGGCTTTGTGTCCTAAAGTTCCTCTTACTTCTGATATTCTTATCCTTGAATCCCCATGCTGTCTTTCGGCATCATTATAGATTTAGAGAAAATTAATGTCCAGAATGCCACCCCTAGTTTTTGGTAAATTAGTCTTCAAATTGCTTAGATCCTGATTTTACTCTGACATTTTTAGGCCTCTGGTCCTAAAAACAGGAGGCCAGCCTATTTCCAGTGTGAGGTTCACACTATCCCTGGCATCTGGCACAATGCCTAACATATAGAGATACTCACTAAATACTTGTTGAATGAATGAATGGCTCTTTGAACTTTATTTCTTCCCCGTTTAAAAAATCTATCTGTTTATTGACCTATCCTTACTTTCTATTGCCCAAATATTAGGCAAAAATATATATCAATTTATCCCATAAATATTAACTATCTATATACAACATGCTTGGGGCAAAAAAAAAAAAAAAAAAAAGGGATGTGGCTCCTGTGTGGAGGTGAGACAGGCAATAAACAAATAGCCTCATGAATAGGATATTTTGAGAGTGAAAAGCTACAAGTAAATCAGAGAAAGGAGATAGAGCCTCTTCAGTAGTCAGAAAGTCTCCATGTGAAGATAGCATTTGAACAGAGAATTGAAGAAAAAGAGACAAGCCACAGGGAAATCTGGAGGGATAGTGTCCTAGCAGCAGAAAGAAAAAGCATAGGCTTGTGTGTAGTCACAGACTAGCTGGAGCCTAGTGCCTAAGGCGGGCTTGGCATGTGGGAGGTGGCCCAAGGGCCATGTGGAGGCATGCTAAGAACAATACTTTGTTCTACATTTTCTGATAAGCCTGCACAGGGTTTAAGCAAGCCAATGGTTGGATCAGAATGAGTTTACTTTCCACTTTCTATATGTAATTGTGGTGAATCATTTCAATATAATGAAAACGTTTAAAGATGCTAACACATGAAAATATCCCACCTGTCAAAATTATGATTCATCCACCAAACATTATTACTCACTTTCTTCTTTAAAAAAAAGTTTCTTAAATATTCAGTAGGTATTAAAGAAGGTAAAGTATTCATAAAATATTAAGAACATTGAAGCAACAAACATCCACTGACCCATTTACAAAACACCACGCTTCAAGTTCCCACTATGACTCTCCTTGATCCCATCTTTTGAGTCCTCAAAGGAAATGGCAGTCTTGATTTTTTTTAGTTTATAATTCTCACAATTAAAAAAATAATAGGCCGTGGCTGGTGGCACAGTGGATAAGGCACCAGCCTATGAACACAAAGATCGCTGGTTCAATACCCAGTCAGGGCACGTAACCAGGTTGCAAGCCAGGTTTCCAGCCAGTTTCGTAGCTGTAGGCAGGTAAAAGGCAACCATACATTGATGTCTCTCTCCCTCTCTGCCTCTCTCCCTTCCCCTCTCTCTAAGAATAATAAATAAAATCTAAAAAAAAGAAAAGAAAAAAAGTTTTGCTGTGACCAGTGTGGCTCAGTTGGCTGGGTGTCATCTGCAAAGCAAAAAGTGTCCTTCTGGTTCTATTCCCAGTCAGGATACATACCTGGGTTGCAGTTGGTGCAAAACCAGGGTGAGTACAAGAAGCAATCCATTGATATTTCTCTCTCACATGAGTGGTTCCCTCCCTTTCTTTCCCCCTCCCTTTCTCCCTCTCTAAAAATAAATAAATAAAGTCTTTCAAAATAAACAACAGTTTACTATGCTTATATCCCAAAACTTTCAGGCCTTTAAAGTTATGGAATTGGAATCACACTGTATGTGGTTCTCTTGCTGAAATTTAACCCTGTGGCATATTTGATTAGCTATAGGTTATATTTATTTAATTAGTTGTAACATTCTTTTGTAGGTACATATTAAAATTTATTTGCTCTACTCTAAGTATAACTGAGGTGCTTCCTATTTATTTATTTATTGCTGGTATAAAGAGTATTGCTATGAACATTCTTGCACAACTCTCCAGATGCACATATGCAAGAATTCCTCTATGGAATTTTTTTTTTAAAGATTTTATTTCATTATTTCCAGAAAGAGGGGAAGGGAGAGAGGCGGAGAGGGAGAGCAATATCAATGTATGGTTGCTTTTCACCTGCCTCCAGCCACAGATCTGACTGGAGACCTGGTTTGCAACCTGGTTATGTGCCCTGGCTGGGGAATCGAACCTTCAACCTTTGGGTTCACAGGCCAGCGCCTCTATGGAGTTTTAACCTTGGCAAGGAATATCTGGTTCTAGGGAATGCACATCTTCATTTTACTAGATAATATCAAGTTGTTTTCCAGTATTTTTACCAATTTACACTGCCACCAGCAGTTTGCCATAATCCAAGATGCATCATATGCCTCCCAATTATTGGATATAATCAACCATAAAATTTTTGCCATTCTGATGATGTACAATAATATAACATTATGGTTTAAATATGCGTTTCCTTGATTACTAAGGAAGTTGAAACTACATTATTGACCATTTGTGCTTCTCTGTATAAGAAGCACCTACTTAAGTTCTTACATAATTTTCTATTGTTTTTCTTAATCTGCAAGAATGTTATTTATCTTATAAATACTAAATTTTTGTTAAGTTATAGGTGTAGCAGTTATCTATCTTTTCACTTCCTTTAAAGTGTCTTTTGATAAACACAGTATCTTTTAAGATAGGCCAAATTATCCATTATTTCCTTTCATGTTTTGTTCTTTTTATTTTTATTTGTTATTTATTATTTTAAAAAGGTTTTATGTATTATTTCCAGAGAGAGGGGAAGGGAGAGAGGCAGAGAGAGACATCAGTGTAAGGTTGCCTTTCACCTGCCTCCAGCCACGGACCTGGCTTGCAACCTGGTTATGTGCCCTGACTGGGAATTGAATCAGCAACCGTTGGGTTTATAGGCCGGTGCCTTATCCACTGAGCCACCAGCCAGGGCCCTTTTCTTTTTAATGTTGATAAAGAAACCCTTCACTTCCCAAATCCACAAACGTACTCTACATTATTGCTTTAAAGATTTATAGTTTTATATTTCCTTTTTAAGACTTTTCCATTTATTTATTTTTTGAGAGAGGGAAAGTGAGGGAGAAAAAAATCAATGTGAGAGAAGACATAGATTGGTTACTTCCCATACACACCTGGACTAGGGATTGAACCTGCAACCTAGTCGTGTGCCCTAACTGGAATCGAAGATGCAACTTTTTGATTATGAAATGATGCTCCAATCAACTGAACCACACTGGCTGAGACTCATATTTAAGTCTTGGAACCACTTTGGCTTGATTTTTGTGTATGATGTGAGGTAGAGATCCATTTTTTTTGTATTGATAACCAATAGTTCTAGCAGCATTTATCAAAAAGTTTGAGTTTCTCCATTAATTTCCAGTATCAACATTACTTTAATTCAAGTTTATACATGTGCATGCATTTCTTTATGAACCATCTATTTGTGCTAATGTCCAATTTACCATAATTTCACCAATATCTTAATTATTATATTTTCATAGTGATTCTTGGTATGTGATTTCTTTATATTCTATTCTACTCTAGGAGAATCTCAGCAATTTGTGGGCTTCAGCTTTTCTATGCAAATTATAGAATTAGCTTGTCAAATCTACAAATGTTGAGGGTTTGGGGACATTGCATTTAATCTATAGATCAATTAGGAAAAACTCAGTTTTATGTTATTGGCTCTTTGAGTTCATTAGCATGTTATAATAGATCTTCATTGATATTTTTCAATGAAATGTTATATGTTTTCCCATAATCTTCAATTATATTGCTGAAGTTTTTTATTGTATATAGTATATCTGCTGCGATAATACAAATTTTAAAGTTATATTAGATGCCTATTGCTTATATACGGAAGTGCAGTTCATTTTTGTATATTGATTTCATATTTAGAAAATTTGTTAAACTCTTAATAAGAATAATTTAACTGAAAATCCTTTTGAATAAAATTTATATTATTTGAAAATTATGTTATGCATGTATTTTTTTACTTAATAGCCAAATGTCATAACTTTATTTCTCTTTCTTAGGAGGGAATATTAGTGGGCATCTTTGTCCAATAGGTATTTTTTAATTATAAGGTTTTCCATAAATTTGCTTTTATTTTGCTATACACAGATAAACACATTAGTATATACTAATATAGTACTATATGTGTGTACATTAGTAAAGTTTCTAATTGTGTTGTTTCATCCAAGTCTTCTATACCTTGCTGATATTTTTTGGAAGAATTTATTTATTTTATGTACTGATTATTGAAGAATGAATACATTCTATGAGAGCAGCAGATTAAGTATTGTCAATACAAGTGTTTTTGCTGTATATATTGTGATAGTAGATTACATGCATGTAAAATTTAAAGTTGTTACATCCTCTTCAAGAACTGAACATCAAATCATTACATAGTAGCCCTCTTTGTTTTGGCCTTCAAGTCTATTTATTTGATATGAATATAGCTAAAGTAAGTTTATTTTGGTTATTATTTGATAGTATATTTTTTCTTTTCCTTTTCTAAGTCCTCATGCTTCAGATATACCCTTATTAAGTGGCACATGACTGAATTTTGAAAAAAAAGACAATTTTTGTTATTTGCAAATAAAAAATTTTAAATGTTTTAATTAAACAATTAAAATTTTTTATTTATTATTTTTAGAGAGCGGGGAAGGGAGAGAGGAAGAGAGGGAGAGAGACATCAATGTATGTTTGCCTTTCACCTGTCTTCAGCTATAGATCTGGCTGGAAACCTGGCTTGCAACCTGGTTATATGCCTTGGCTGGGGAATCTAACCAGCAACCTTTGGGTTTCACAGGCCAGCACCTTATCCACTGTACCACCAGCCAGGGCTTAAATGATTTTAGGTTTCATATTAATGGATTCATTTTTCATCTTATTTTATGTCATTTATTTTCTTGGTTTCTTTTGGATTATTGTTTCTAGTTTCATACTCCCCCCCCCCCCCACCAAATACATATAAGTTATACACTCTTTTTATTATTTTAGTGGCACTAAATATTTCAACATTTTTCATTCTAGGGTTAATTAATATCTTTACCCTCTTGCTGAATGACACAAGTATTTAAAATACTAATAATCTCTTCTTGAGCAATACAATATTGTTTTATATATTTAGTTCTAATTTAACCCCATAAAATAGCATTATTGTTTCATGCAGTCAATACTCATTTAGGTGTATGTTCCTATTTATAATTTTATGTGGTATTTGTTTAGACTTCCTCTGATTAGCATATAGATTTATAATTTCCTTTAGTGAAGATCTGCTGGTGACAAACATTCGGCCCTCCTTGCTGCAACACCCTCCCTCACCCCATCTTTTATCATTCTGGGCTGAGCTGAAAATGTTTTATTGCTTTCAGTTGTAAGTGATACTTTCTCTGGGTATAAAACTCTGGATTGGCAAATACATCCTTTCACCCCATTGAAGATATTATCCCATTATCTTCTTGTTTCTACTACTATTGCTGAGTAATCAATTTTCCATCTAATTATTTCTCCAAAGGTAATTTCTCTTTAGTTGCTTTTAAGATACTTGCTTTGTCATTGGTATTCTCAAATTTCTGTATGATATATCTATGTATGGAATTGTTTAAAAGATATCTTTCTTGAAATTTCTACATCTATGAATTTGTATCTTTCATCAGTTCTGAAACATAACCTCTTCAAATATTCTCCTGTCCTCATTCTCATTCACCTCTTCTTCTTCCTCTATCCTTTATGTCTCTTAATTTCTATACCATCCCCCATCTCTTTTGACACCGCTATATTTTAGGCAATATTACAGATCTCTTTTTAAAAATTAACAATGCTTTCTGTATGGCTGAAATTACACACTGAATTTTAAATGTAAGTATATTTTATTTATAAAAAGTAAATTTATTTTCAGATATATTTTATCACTTTTTAAAATCAATTTCTCTTTACTCATATCATCAATCTTGAAAGTACCATTGTAACATTCTTTCTCATAATTTCAAAATATTAACTTTTTATAGGACTTGTTCTGCTGCCTTTTGTTTCTCCTGCTTTTCACTCAGACATTTTTATATTAGTTGTAATTGCTTTGATGAGCTGATATCTCTTGGAACTTTAATTGTAGTAATAGTTTAAGTGCTGGTTTGAATATGTGCTCTTTCTTGACAAACTGATGATAAATATCAGCAGCCTAGAGGATTTCCAGGATGCAAAACATATAAACCAAATCTTGAGTTTGTCAGGTGGTATGAATTTAGGGTTCAGACTTACATAAGGGACAGTTTGTGATCATAAAATCTCAAGAAGAATTTTTCTCCCTCTATTCAACAGCAAGTTTTGAAACTAACAATTTTCTTGGAAATCCTTGAGAGATGGGTTTATTTTTAAATTCATGCATATTGAGGTTCTGTGGCTCTTCACAGTCCCAGGTTTTGGCTTCATTTCTCATTGCTCTCTTACTACCCCCACATTAAAAATATGAATTTGGTAGATATTTTCAACATGAAGGACAGCTTTACATTTCTGTCTGTCTCTCTGGGTCCCTCCTTTCACTTAAACCTTGTCCTTTGAGCATTCCTTGATTTCTTTTCCACTCATTGATGCACTTAAACATATTTTCAAAGTTATAGAGAATTTTTTATTGGTAACTCAGTGTCTCCAGCTTGCTTTTTGATGATTTTGTATCTTAGATCACATCGGCAACAGATGTGGGTTTTGATATAGCTGACTGAAACAAGTAACATCAGGATTGTTCCAGCATCACTGTCATTCTACTAAATGCCAGTCTACTTGAAGGCCCATTAACAGAAATGTGATAATATCAAGGAACCCTTATGGTTCCTTTAAGCCTGAATTTGATTTATTTTTTAAGCTAGAAATAGAAAGAGGGCAATTAAAAGAATTAGATTCAGATGAACAATTAGGGAAGTGCTTAACATTTCAAGCAATCTCCCATTTAAAACTAATTTATAGCAGTAATGGAGTCTTTTCTTTTAAAATTTGATCACCTGCCCTGGCTGGTGGCACAGTGGATTGGTGCAGGCCTACAAATCCAAAGGTTGCTAGTTCGATTCCCAGTCAGGGCACATAACCAGGTTGCAAGCCAGGTATCCAGCCAGGTCCTTAGTTGGAGGCAGGTAAAAGGCAACCATACATTGATGTTTCTCTTCCTCTTTGCCTCTCACCTTTCCCCTCTCTCTGGAAATAATAAATAAATAAAATCTTTAAAAAAAATAAAATTTTTGATCACCCATATAATACTCAAATACATTACTTCAAGAAACACATGGAAACACAAAGGGTAAAACACCCTTTGACCACGTCCCTCATCCTAACCCCTCCCTAAAGTATATCAATGGTTTAGCAGCCCAGAACTTTTTTATTTATTCTTATTTATATTTATATCCATGTACATAAACAGATAGAAGCATAGGCTTTATTTTGAATTTTAGGAAAACATACAGGTGGTATGATATTTTGTATAAATAACATGTTTTTGATGTCTACTCTCTCTTTTTATTTTTTAAAGATTTTATTCAATATCTTTAGAGAGAGAAGGGCAGGGAGGGAGAAAAAAAGGGAGAGAAACATCAGCATATGGTTATCTTTCACCTACTTCTAGCTACAGACCTGGCTGGAGACCTGGCTTGCAACCTGGTTATGTGCCCTGGCTAGGAATCGAACTAGTGACCTTTGGGTTTGCAGGCCAGCACCTTATTCACTGTGCCACCAGCCAGGGCTGAGGTCTACTCTCTTAATAGTCTAGATGTACAATCCTCCATGTTATTATTGTAAAGACTTTGTTTCACTCTCTTCAAATTTCCAGATTTTCTATAAAGAAACCAGATCCCATTCTGACTTTCAATTTGTGACCTGTCATTTTCTTTCTAGAGATATTTGGGAATTTTGCTTTGTTTTTAGTGTTCCAAAATTTCTCAGCTTTGGGCCTTACTGTGGGTCATTGTTTTCTTATTCCTGGGCTATCAGTCTGGCCTTTTGGCCTGGTAACTAATGTTCTTCAATTGTTAAAAGATTTCTTATCATATGTCTTTGACAAATTGCTTCCCTTGGTTATCTCTTTTTTTGTGTCCTTCTTGTCGGGGTTCAGTTTCTGAGCACTTAGCTTTCTCTCTTATTTTTTTTCAAAATCAGACCCATTTGCCTTATATCTTCTAATTATATATTGATATTCTATACACAGTTATCTCCTCTTTTGTAGTCTTTGACTTTCTTTTTTCTTCCGTATTATTTTGTGAGAAACCATTTAAATATCACTTCAAGAATCTGTCCCACAGAAATTACCAGACTCCTTAAGAATATTTATACACAGTTTATATAAATACATATTCTATATTTTATGGTTTCTATGTTTTACATTATATACAAGTATATGTTAATATATTATTTGCAGATATATCTTATGTAGTTAAAGCTGAAGAGAGAGATTATTGCTTTGCTAGAAGAACACTGTCAACTTTTGAAATTTAAATTACATCCAGTGCCTAATGAAATTATTTTAAATTATGTTTTCAATTATAATCAGCAGATAGTTTTTTAATATTCAAATAGTTATAGGTAATTTGTTTCCCTCTGTTGCACTGTAATTCACTAATATGAAATATGTTGGGAGAATCGGATAGCTGGGGGTGAGGCTGGGAAAACAAAGTAAGAGGGCTGGCATGGTCCTACCACTCACCACATGCTAGCAGATCTCTCTGGTCTCTTTTCACATTGGATAAATGAAGGAGTCAGCATGGCATAATTTAAAACCCTTTGCAACTCTTATTGTCTTTGTAATTAAAAAAAAAAATTCTCTATCTTAGTTTGCCTGAGTTGGTAATAGCTCTTTTATCCCACCTTTGCTGATTGTAAATTTAATTTGCCCCTGGCCCATCACATTTTTTTGTGTGACTAATGCAAATAGCAGACCATGGCACTAGTCTAAACACAAGAGGTCAGAAATACAATAGGAAAAGCCTCTATTAAGTAAAAAAGAATAAATCTGGGAAAATGCCATTCCTGGACCATGGAAGTAATGAAAACAAAGCCCTCAGGATTATGTAATCGATTTTTCAATTAATACACTTTCCTCCCCCTTTTGCTTGCGTATAAATTAATAGAAGCTGAAAACAAAGGGAGGAACACAGAGGAAAGAAGTCTGGAACAAGCAATGCAACAGAACAGAAATTATGTTTACCTGACATCTGCAGAACAGAGAAAGAAGGCAGGTGGCTTGAAATCAAAGAGGACTGAATTGTTCAAATGATGGACACGATACTCGAATAGCTGGTGTGGAGATAGCTGTGCAAGACACAGGAAGGCGTGCTTGCTTGGAAATCTGTTTGCTGGTATCATGGTATAAGGTTATGCCTACTAATATTTACATGTGTTTTGCCAAAAATGAAATTAACAGATTAAAACATTTAAAAGACAAATAATGTCCGTGGCACAAAATTCAGAGTACAAAGGTCTATTCAGGGGCGTATAACCTCTCCCTATGAGACAGGCCAGTGAGTCAGGACAAGTGGAAGAGGGAAACTGAGACAGATGGCTGAACAAACTGGCTGAGCAATTTACAACGAGATATAGAAGGTCACTGCCCTAGAGATAACATCTAGGCCTCAGTTGTATTTCAGTGTCAGGCCCAGAAACGCAGCAAAACCAGGTGGGCAACACCAGGACCAGCTGCAATGACTAATAATCTTCTGCTCTGTTACTGACCCATCAGTGGAAACCATGACCCTGACACAGCACCCCTGGAGAACTGATGAGTATTCTGCTGAAACCCTCCCCTGAGACCTCCCCTTAGATTCCCACCAGCAAGAGAGATAAAAGCCTCAAGTTAAGGACCCAGCACACACTTTGTCCTTGGGGAACAGCCTATGTCATTCCCTTCCCCTCTTCTTTCCTCTCTCCTTCTCCCATAGGCACTCATCTCCTAAACTCATGAGACTTGCAACCAGGGGAGCAATGAGCAGCAGTAGCCCATCCCAGACTAACCCTGAAACTGTTCCCAGGGCCCCCTTTTCTCTGACTTTTCAGTGAGCCAAAGCAGCCCAGCCATGGGGCTCTCTTATTGCTTCTTCTTTTAGCTTTCTTTCTTTCCAGAGACAGGGGAAGGGAGGACACCCAACTGACTTACACCAGTCTGGGCTCCTGTGCTTCTTCTATGCTAAGTCCCTGCTTGTCTGACTGTTCCCAGCTTCAATAAATGCATCCTCAGAGTCACCTGGACTTGTGCTGTAAAATCTTTTGTACACAAAGTCAAGAATCCACATACTACTGGCTCACCCAAAGGCAAACCTGCTCAAAGCCAGGTCCCTTCTCCAGTAATGTCTATATTACATTCTAATAGTTCTACTGATAATAAACTATTAAGTACCAACATAGACTTCCTATATATTAATGCAAGTATGTGTCATGGATGGATGGACAGAGGGATGGGATGCTACTTTTAAATTCACCACCATTAGTTTTTTTTTTTTTTAAACTAACCAATTTTCCACCCTATTCTTAGATAAGTGAGTACTATGAATTCCAAGGTTAGAAATCTGGGTGATAAAATATTTCTTAATATGCAATCTCTGTTTTCTGACTAAGCTTTAACTTCTAGATAGAATGTTGCTAAAGGCCCAAATCCTGGACAAAATAATGGCAGTGATGGTCACTCCAGGTGCCTTTGCTCACCATCTTGGGTTATTATAAAATCTCACATAATAGCCTTTTCCACATTTCGGTTTGCCAGTAGGACTTAAAAGTGGAGGACTTGTCAAGGAACTAGTATAAATGGACATGGACAACATGTAGGGATTGACTGTGGGAGAGGGGATGGGGAGGGTGGAGTAGGGGCCAGCAATGGGGGAAAAAATGGGACAAATGTAATAAAACAAAGATTTGAGCAAACAGGGTCATAGGGTTTTAAAAAATGTGTCTCCTTAGTAGTTTTTTTTTTTTTTTTTAAATGGGGGAATTGTAGAGATGTAAATGATTGCGATTAAACAGACCAACATGCCAAAAATATATTTAGGCACAAAGTCTAAAGGAAAGGAAAAGAAATTTCTAAAACCCCCAGCTGAGCTCCAGTTCCGATGATCATATCAGGGCAGAGAGAAGACCTGTAGATCACAGGGAGCTTTGCTGACTCTGCATGCAGGGCAAGTATTTCACCTGTGAATACTCCCGCAGGCGAAATCTACTGAACTATCACCAGCAAAGGGCTGTCAAGAGCCAGTCTAATTAATTTGTCTGTTAGGAATATTTTATTTTAGGACTGATCTTAATAGCCTATCTTGAGCCCTTTACACATAAAACAGACAAAACAAAACAAAACAAATTCTGGTTATATATTGAGCATAAATTCCAGCCATGAAACAGCAAATATTTCTTCTCCTAAAAATGTGAGTTCAAAGGCTTTGCCCAAGTCTTTGGCAGAAAAATTATAAGAGAAAATAGGAAAAGGCTGGTTCTACCGAAGCCGGTCTGGTCTGCCTTTTTGTTCCTGTGTGACCCAACCTTCACAACTGTTTGTTACTCAACTCATTACAAACATCTCTCTGTCACAGCAGGTGTTGGGTCAGGAGAGGACACGGTGTCCAGGAAACCTGCAATCAGGTTAGAAAACTCCCAGGTGATCCACTCCCTTTCCATCGACTCTGAGTGGCTGGCACTGCCTACCACAGACAGGCCTAAGCTGCTGCTCCTGAAGTGGTTGTCATTTCTGCCATAGCAGAGACACTTCCCCAAACCACTCTCCCTGGAGGGGTCGGAGCTGCATTTCCAATGACAAAAAGGGAAGTTGTCCTGGCCTTGCTAACTATTAAAGGAAATAGGTAATTTTCTTATAGTTGCTTCAAAATTCCACTTTCTCTAGGATTGATTTTAACAGTTTCTTGCGTGAATCAGTCTCTTTGGGTAAAATTTAGCCTCTCAAGGATGTCCTTCCCAGTTTTAGCTGCCCCAAATGGTGGCTGAGTCCACTATGGAGCTCAGTGGGTCTTCAAAGTGGGAGACGAGAAGGCAGCAGGTGAAGACCCACAGGGCTTCCCTCTAGATCCTCATGGATCTCTGCTATGAAGTGGCTGGTCTAGGTTTCTCCATGAACTAATAGCTGCTGGCCATTTGGCGTGACTGAATTGCAACCACTGCTTGAGTCCCTGGTCTGATCCTGTTGACCTGAAACAGCTTCTTTGTCTTGTTATTAGATTTCCACCAGTGCCCTCAGAATCCACCAGTTCCCATCCCTGCAGCACACAGGAACTTGCCTGTCCCTTTAAGCCTCACATGATACTGGGAGCCATAAGCCCAATTCAGAAGCTTCCAGATATTGGCCTGAAGGGTAGAAGTCCAAGAGTTACCTGCAAATCTCACTTCATGCTCTATTCTCTCTCCCTCTCTTCTTTCCACACTTCCACTATGGCCACAGTCTGAGTTCTCTCATTGTTGAATATATGGCAAGCCTCTAGCCTCTCAGGCCTGGCTTATATGGTAAAAGAAGTGACAGGAGAAATCCCTTCCTCTCTTGAAATCTGTTTTTCAAGATTTCAGCCTCACTAATCAGTATCTTTTCCCTTAGGGAGTCCCATGCTTTTCTTTCCTGGAGTCGAGACTCAGCATGGAGGGGACAGGGAAAAAAGAATACTTAAAGGGAGAAAAAAACCATTTCATTTTACTATGTGCAAAATAGTTTTACTGCTATAGAAGGCAGAGGGACTTCTAATTACAGGATGGTCAATGTGGAAACCTCTTAGCTGATGTTTTAGTGTAGAGGCCATGCAGACTTTGTGCATTCTGGATCAGCCCTGAAGTTACAATGTACGCTGTATGAGTATTATTGTTAATGTACTAAATATAAATAGCAAATGAAAACAGCCTAACATTTAAACAGTGCCTAGGGAAACCCTTTATAGTTGATCATTTATGCTGCATACTCATTAAGATATTGTTCTTGCACTGAACATCGATTCATCACAGGAAAACACAACTCATTAATAGTGAAAGCCATTTTTCCCTATTCTTCAATGGTAATTGTTTTACATAGTAATCTCAAGATAAACTAGATAGGACCATAAATGAGAGGTATTCATTAATCTCTTCTCAATGGATGCCTCATTATTCCCTAGGTCCTCGATTACTACTCCAGATTTCAGCTCCCCTTCAAGTCTAAATTTTTTAATAACCTATTCTTCACCTCCTGTTCATCCTCCTCTTACCTGGTTACTATTCTTACTTTCCACTTACTTGTCACTAAACCAAGGGCACCAAATACCTCCTCTTGGTCGCTAAAATCAAAGGACACCTTTCTGTACCACTCAGTCACTATAGACACTATGAGTCACTCCCTTCATATTGGTGACTTTTTTTTTTTTCCTTTTGGCTTCTCTGGCATTACTGGTTTTCCTCCCACCTCACAGGTTGACCCTTTTTGGTCTCTTTCAGGCTTTTAATCTTCTACCAGACCTCTTAAAATTAAGAGTTATCTGGAAATAAGCCCCGAGATCCTCCTCTTTTTCCCTCTATATGCCAAGCATTTTATCCATCCCATGCTTAGATGTAATCTAGTTTCATAATTTTCAAAATTTTTTATATGTAACTTATACGTGAAGAGTAAAAACTAATCACTTTAGATTTTTTACTTACAGAAATTTCTTCTTCTATAATCAGTCTCCTATCAGCCTCATACATTGCAATGATGATAAAAGGCATCATAGACAAACAGGGTTTTAGCCAAAGGCAAGATGTAGTGTGGTGTCAGTTGGATGTGAAAGGCCGGGGCAGGACACTGTTGTCCCTCATTTGCATAACCTTAGACAAGTCACTTTCATTCCCTGGGTTTCAAATGGTGGAGGCCACAGATGTGACTTAATTATACTTTTAATGAAAGGTTAAATGTGAATTCTGCCCATTGCATTTCATTTTTTAACTTCCAAGAATCTCTCTTACTTGTTTGGAAGTGGTATAAAAGGGCAAAATTGCAGAGAATAATAATCTGAAAACTGTTACTTACCTCAGTATTTTTCTATTCTATTACATTTATTGTCACTTACCACTTTCAGTAGGGGAAAAAGTGGCCTCATTAAAACAAATGAGGCAAGTGCCATCTGTGTATCCGCAGTGGGAGGGATATTGCATTATAGCTGAAGCAATACTCAGGTAGGAACTGCTGGGTGGGTTAGAAAAATGGTGTCCATGCTATGTTTGTGTTTCAGGGGACTTTTCTGCTGCCTCCAAAATATTTTATACACAAGTCCTGGGAGTTCATAGAACACCAAAGCAGCATTGCATCTTTCTGGTACAGAAAACATGGAATCAAAGGTTTAAAGAAGGTAATATATTATATTTCAACAGAAGGTTTTGTTTTGTTTTATGAAGGATGAGATATTTTCAACTCTGGTAAGCTGCCATAGGAACTCTTCATTAATCCTGGAAAATGCCATAAGACAGTCAGGTTTGCGCTAGCAGCATGCTCATTCATTTTTAATAGGTGGCTCTTCTAGAGCAAAGAAGAGCCTCACTTGTAGCATATGCTGACTGCTGTGGGGTAAATATCCCCACTGCAGCCAAGTTCACACCACACCACTGAAGCGCTCACTGGTCTTACACAAAGAGGTAGGAGGCAGTGCAAACAACACTCCATCACAGTGACCCTGCAGATGCAATGGCTATAGGTGACCCAGACAATAGGAAGCGTATTTAATTAGCAAGGGGTGAGTTCTGGCTATTTGTTATCTTAGTTTTTAAATATGATTTGTTTAATTGCAAGTTTATAGAATTTACTCTTTAATAATGGCTGGGTCCCAGGCTCCCTGAAAGATGGAAAAATAAGATCCTGTGAGATGGCATGACCAGCTTCAGTTCACAACTGGTTTCTCCTCAAAAAACAAAAAACATTAATGTCAAAAATTGCTGAAGTGATTTTTAATTACATTTGAGTTTTGAAAGGTGAACACTTTGCTTTAGGTGTTTTCATACTTGTTAATTTTCCAGAACTCTTTGTTATCTATCAACAGGTAAATCAAAAGCATTGATTAAAATAATCAGGTGCTAGATCAACAGATGATAGTTTTCTGTAAGTTTGTGTGAACTGAGTGATATATATATATATATATATATATATATATATATATATCCTCCTCTAGGAAATTCTTAAAAAAGAGAGAGAAATACATTTGCTTATTGAATGACATGTTTTATGGACTGAATTGTGTCCCTTCAAAATTCATGCGTTGAAGACCTTACTCTGACAGAACTGATATCCTTATAAGGAAAGGAAGGGAAATCAAGAGCTTTCTCTCTCTCTCTCTCTCTCTCTGCCAAGTTCAGGTCGAAGGAAGGCCGTGTGAGGACACAGCAGAAAGGTACCACCCACAAGTTTAGGAGAGCGGCCTCTCAGAAACCTACCCGTCTGGCATCCTGATCTTGGACCTGAGCCTGCAGAGCTGAAAAAACACTTTTCTATTATTTAGACTACTCTGTCTGAGATATTTAGCTCTGGCAACCGCAGGACACTAATACAATGTGAATAATGAAATTACATGCAATGCCATGGCAGTAACATGATACTCTGACCTCAGGCTTTATTATACTGAAAGAAGTTCCTTCCTTTCTGCTCCTCTGTTTGATAAACATCTACTTAACCCTATAGGTCACGCGACACTACCTTTGGGAAGCTCTCCTTGGTTTAACCAAAAATGTGTCAGCCCTTTTTCCCCTGCAAACAGCTTTATTATAATGAGGATCACAGCATTTTGTTTCAACACAAATTCTTTTTAGAAAGGTAAATTATACATGAGAAATTGAGATTCAGCCTGTTGTCTACCTTTGCTGCCTATATGTTAGCCACTAGCCCCATGTGGCTATTTATAGTTAACATTAAGTAAAGTGAAAACTTCAGTTCCTCAGTTGCATTAGCCACATTTCAAACACTTAATAACCACCTGTGGCTAGTGGCTGCTTCACTGGACTTAAAGACATGGAACATTTCCATCCTGTAGAAAGTTCTGTTGGACAGAGCTGTACTAGACTGTAGGCAATTTCAGGTGAGGGGGAGGTTGCTTCTTTTTGCAGTTTTGTTTACTAAGCTCCAAGCCTCATGTCTGATATACAGTACACATTCAATATGCATTAGTTGAATTAATACAAGAAAAACCACTACTTAAAGCATTCATGGTTCCTGAAGACTACAGAAAACACTCACATACATAAAGTTATTCTTATTACCAACAAATAAAAAATTAAAAATGAGAAATTTTCATTTTCTCTGGGATGAGAACATCAACATTCATCATTAAATATAATTATAGACTTCTTCTCTCAGGTGTTAATATAGCAATCTATAGTTGTTAATTCAAAAGCATAATATCGATTCTAATTTATTTTTCTAGGTCATCTCTGTCCTGTTGTTCTATAAGTGACCCTATGGACTCATTAAATCTTGCAGCTTGATATTAATGCAACTCTATTTAATGAGTCCTCCAACACCTTGAATTCTCTGGATCTCATACCTATTATTTCAGTGGCAAAATTCTGAGTTTAATTAATCGTATTCTTCATGGACTCAGAGGAGATCATAAAAAGGTCACCCAGTCTTACACAACTCCCTGCTGGCACACTGCCTCTTTGTGGCCAGACTTTAAGATCTTTAGAAGACACACAATATCCTCTGGGGATTGATTCCAGAGCCCCTCACCCTGCTTCTCCGCAAATCACAAAATCTGCAGATGCTCAAGTCCCTTACAGAAGATAAGCTAGTATGTGCATATAACCAACACACATCCTCCCATCTGCTTTAAATCACCTGTAGATTACTTAAAAT
Source organism: Noctilio leporinus (assembly GCA_004026585.1). NCBI lineage: Eukaryota > Metazoa > Chordata > Mammalia > Chiroptera > Noctilionidae > Noctilio > Noctilio leporinus. The sequence goes on from PVIW01001936.1 coordinate 172,853, forward strand.
ACCTAATATAAGGCAAATGCTTTGTAAACAGTTGTTAAAATACATTTTTTAGGGCATAATGACAACAAAAAATGTTTGTACATCTTCAGCACAGGTCATAGGTCTAACTACACAGTACACATCAGCAACGTTAACTTTCCTGTTTTCTAGTATTTTCAATCAGCACTTCGATGAAGCCTCTGACAACGAACCTGCAGACACAAAGGGCCTATTGCATTTAGTAGCTATTCCTACTCTCAGAAATTTTTCTTGATGAAATCTTTCATGGTTTAGCCCAAAGCAGATGTCCTCACTTTGACTCCAGAGTAAAAGCAGGACAGGGTCATCTGTCACACACTCTGGAGAAGCCCCTTCCTGGGCTATGACTGAGATTCAATACAACCTAAAAGGAGACATTCCCTTTCAATATAATTAAAACAGTTTGCACAGCCAATACTTTTGGGACAGACCTCATATGCTCCATTAGGCTTACTAGTAACCTCAGGAGTAAGTACTGAAGCTAGGTAGTATTTAAATGAATAAACAAAAATCATAAAAACAATTGCTTAACAAACCAAAAAAAAAAAAAAAGATCCTGTGTATCCAGCATGCATCCTAATACTTTTCTTACACAATTCAGTTCATACCTTTTCAGGTGGGAGAAGCAGGTCTTAGTTAACAGGGTCACTCTTCTAGGGCTGGGGGAAGAGAAGGATTTAAGAGGGAGTGTGGAGAGATGAGGGAGGGAAGGAGGATCTCCAGGGAAGCAAACCCATTTTGTTTCTGGCTTGAACTCAACACCAGCATGTAAAAGCTGGATGATATGTGAGTGGAGAAGAAGGGAGGGAGGAGAAAAGTCAAGATTGGGAAGTGGTGAGGGTGTCTGTCCTCAGTCCTGGTGCTTCAGAGCAGCCATGCACAGAGAAGGCTGTATCGAAATCCTTCTCACCGATGGGTACGGGCTCCCCCGCCCAGGTCTCACGGTCTCCCTCCCCAACTGGCTGCCCTTCCACAAAGGATGTGATAGACACAGAAAACAGCCACCTGCCCCTCGGTGACAGGAGCTGCTGGCTGCCAGCAACAGCTTCCGACAGGTAAGTCCTGTCTTCACAGCACTGGGGATTTCCTGTCATCCGGTCCTGGGAGATGTTCTTTCTCTGAGACATTTGTTAAAAAAACAAGCAGCTTTGAGAAGCTTGAACACCTTGCCTGTGATGTTTAATTTCTCTCGCTGTTATAACCAGTTTGGGGGCTAAATCTCTGGAAGGATTGGGTTGCAATATTGTGGAGGCTGGCATATGCCACCAGCTCAGTAAACAGTGTTTGGGATATGGGACTGGAGTATATCCCTTGTCACCACTCAGGTCTGCTTCCTTCAGTCAAGAGGCTGGTATTCTGTCCATTTTATAGATGAATGTACTGAGGCACAGAGGGTGGATCCTTAGGGCTTGCCTAGTTGTGCAATGTAAGAAAGAGCTATCACACCCCTGACATGCAAATCATATAATCATGGCTTCAGGTATTAACTAAGAAAGTTGAAGGACACAACACACAGGGTACCCAATGTTTGCCACTTCTTGTCTGACTCTTTTGAACCTTAATTTCCTCAAGCACATAATGGCAAGAATAAGATAATACATGTTACGTGCTTTGAAGGTGTTTCACAATATAGTAAGTGCTCACTAAATGCTGGTTGTTATTGTTGTCATTATTCAAATGTCAGGAAAAATAATTTTTAAATGCCTTTCTGTGGCATTTTATTATTTTAAAGCATGTAGGGACTGTGGTTTTCGTTCTTTATGTTCCCTACTGAAATTAGCATAGCCTAGAACAAAGCAGACACTTAAATATACTTGGCATAAATTTATAATTCCCAGTGTTATAGCATCAGTATTTTTAGAAATTGATCATTTGATAGCTCTTTATGTAAAGATTTCTACATACATAAAAGGAGCAAACATCCTTTTTTGTTTTTAATTTTGCTTTACAGTGATTTGTATTTATTAAAAAATAAAAAGAAGATGAAGAAGAAGTTGCCCAGGTTAAAAGTGTGGTGACTAACCTGTTGAGCTTCCCCTATTAATCTCTGGCTGATAACAAGGAACATACTTTTCATCAATGAGGTTTATGCAGACTTAAAACATGACATTTCAAGTATTTATGTGATGAGTATTTTGGGGATCAATCTTATAGTAAAAAGTATCATTTCCTTTGACAAATATGTGATGTCTTTTAACTCATTCGCTTTGTTTTCAGCTCTAGTCCATCATTGAAGCTTTTTTAAGGTGGGGAAGAAACACTTAAGGAAACATTAAACTTGGTGTATAATGTGCTTTTCATATACTGCCATGAAAGAAGAACTTTTTGTTCTTTTTCAAAAATAAAATAGTGTTTTCATTTTCTGTTTTTGCAATGAGGCCTAGCTTTTGCACAAAAAGAGTATGAAATTGGTTTATTTTCATGTTATCTTTTATATGTCGGAAGCTAAAGAGACCAAACTATGTGATTGAAGATTTTCTTTTAAATATCCAAGTATTGTGAGAATATCTATCTCTTTTGAAAATGAACGTTTTTGCTAAGCAGGAAACTTAGTTTCCATTCTGAAGGAAACGCAAGTTGTGACCCATCACAAGCCTGCCAGAACAGAGGACAAAGATATGACATTTACTTCCCTATTGCATTTGTCTCAAAAAACAACACCCCACTCCTATGTTCTGAGCTGCATTGTCATTTACCTCCTCAGAGAGAATTTAATATTCTACCTGTGGTAGCAAATTTCAAAATCACTTCCAAAAATACCAAGACAGTAACAAGTGCAAAAACAAAATCCAATGGTGCTTATAACTGATGATGTAAAAAGAAAGCGTAAATATTTATAGTCAAATGATGAAGATATTTTCAAGGTCTCCCTGAAGCTTCCTGGAAGAAATCAGCATTGCTCACCCCTCCCACCCTCCAGCCCAGCTTCTGATGTGGGCTCCCTCACACGGTCCCCAGAAAGGGAGACCCACTGGGAGGACACAGAAAAAATTCAGGCTATGGCTTTGTTCTCTAAAGATATTCTCTGCTTCTCTCTTATGGTCAGGAGTAGAAAATAAAAAGATATCAAAGGGCCAGGCTCATGATTAGGCCAAAAAAAAAAAAAAAAAGTAATATACCATGAAGGCAGCTTAAAGCTCCTCTTCCCAGCTGGGAGGTAAATATATTCTAGATCCCTGCTGGGCAAGTGTGGTCCATGGAAATGTGGCACCTCAGGCATCCACTGGGAGCCAGTGAAAAATGCAGATCTTAGGGCCCACCCACACCTCCTGAATCAGGATCTGCATTTTCATTGGATCCCCAGGTAATTCATGTAGTCATTAAAGTGTGAAAAGCACCTTGCTTGTGGAAATTGATAGAAAGAGGAAGTGCTTATACCTGTTTCTTAATAAAATAGCTGTTTTCACTAATTCTTTGACATATTTCTAAACTGTACTGCTTCACAGATCAACAAGTACTCATTAAAGATAAAAACCTTGTAAGTCTCACTGTTAAACCCTATTTTCAATCCATCAGAATAGAAGCTTGCTTTTTGATAATCATAGTAATGCCCCCTTTCTCCTGAAATGCATACCTATTAGAATGGCTTTGGCCAGTTCTTACTAGCAAAAGGAATACAATCAATTTCATTACGCATCTTCTCTAGCAAGTTAAAGTCCTCTCTAGGTTCTGAGTTTCATTTTGCTCCAACCAGCAGCTATTGGCACAAGCATCCTTGTTAGGCATCTTTAAGAGCTCTTAATTGCAGAGACTCAAGAAATGCTGAGATAATCCTCTTAACTCAAAATACAATGATTTTGGTTTGATTTTTTAAAAGGAGGGTGTCATAAGTTGAGTGTAATGGGTCAGAAAAACTCCCTGAAAGCTAATTTAATTCCACTGAATTTTAAGATAATAAGATGTGGAAAACCAGTGCTGTGAGAGGTAGAAATTTAGTGTTTCAAAGGTGGAAATAATAGTGTGAGTATAAGAGAGAAAGCTCTAGGTCAAAAGGAGAGTTAGTTTTTTTTTAACTTGAGAAACCAGAAGAAGAAAGGGGAAGAAGACAATATATACGAATGGAATTTATGTCCGAAAGAGAGAGCAATGATGAAGAAACAAATAGCAGAGGAAGGTGGTAGAGATGCAAAGTGCATCATGGAGCAAGTCCATGATGCCTGTCAATGGGATGGCCACACGCCACCCTTCTCTCAGAAGCGGCCCCTCCCACCTAGTCCTACCTGGCTGGAAGGACGGTGGTCACCACTTGAGAGCTTGAGGGTTGGGGGGAGTAAAGTTGGGGGAAACAGAGGGATCCTCATGGCAAGTTTCCGACAAGAATGAGGAGGAACCGTCCCCCTGTGTGGAGAAAAAGGGAGGCTGTCATTTTGGTGGCATTGAAATTGATTTCTAAGTCATCTGTTCTTTCAAATGATTTAACTGGGAGATTTCTTGGAGTGCCTTCTAGAACAGAGATTTAAAATCTCCAACTCCTTTATCTCGTCCTACACTCCATACCACAAATGTCATGGAATTGGCAATTGAATTCTTGGTTCTTCCTTACTCTCTGTAGAGATTAGATGATCGCAGCTACTACTTTTGAGACATTCTGCACAAAATTCCACTGCTGTCAAGAAACCTGAGGAAAAAAATGTATTAAATTACTGACAGCAGCTGAACAATGCAGCCCAATGAGTCTGGGCTCAACGGCTATCCTTTTTTCTCTCAAAGAAAGGGAATTATTGTTTTTTATGCACAAAGTTAATTTTGTTAGCCCTCTACATGAGTCATTCATTCAAAATCTATGTATTAAGCACCAGCTATGTGCCAAGAATTGTTCTCGGGTGCCGAGAACTTAAGAGCTTCACTGAGGAAAACAGCCCAAGCCCCTGCCTTGGTGGAGATTACACTCTAAGGGGGAGGGACCAACTCTTAAGGAAGAAGTAAAAGACCTAACAAGAGAAGGTAATAAATGCTATGAAAAACAGAAAATAGAACAGAATAAAAAGGGGAGGAGATAACAGGTATGGGAGAATAGTGGAGGGGTGTGGGGTACTAATTTAAGTCACGTGGCCACTGACCCACTCTCTGAGAAGTCAGATTTGAGCAAAAACCTGAAAGGCAGGAGAGAGTTGTCCAGCAGACACTTGGGTGATGAGCATTCTGGACAGAGGAAACAGTGCATCAACAGCTTGACATAGGAGTGTCCTGGCTCATTGGGGCCCAGCAAGTAGCCCAGCATGGCTGGTGCAGAGAGGAGGTTGATGAAGAAAGAAAGAGAGGATGCAGCAAAGTGAGATCAGATTATGTTGGGCCTTATAGACTTTTATTTTGTGATAGCCATGAACCATGGAGAAGTCTGGAATAGAGGAGGGCACTAATATATTCTAAAAGGATGACTGGCTGCTATGTTGGGACTAGATGTCAAGGTGGGGGACATGTGGAAGCAGGGACACCAATTAAGAGGCTATTGAGAAATCCAGGTGACAGATGATGGTGACTTTGCTAGGGTAGGTGTGCTGCTGTTGGCACATTAACAATTATAGATGTGTCAACTAATTTATAATAATTTGCATGTTTTGGGTTTTTAGGTTTCATCTGAAAGAAGGATCCAATAACAAACTTAAGATTTGTGACAACTCATTATCTATTTCTCAAATTGTAGGCTTTCCTCCAGTTATGTCAAGTTGATTGTGTTGGGTATAAATGTGTGTGTGCATGTGCACATGATGGTCACAGAGAGTAAATAATGAAGAATCCATCCAAACTATCAGAAACATCACAAGCTGTTCCTTCTTCTATCACAGGCTTTGATAAGACTCTTTGAAATAGGAAAATATTATTTGAGCCTTGATTTCAGCTACAAGTCCCAAGATCTCTTTGTTAAATTCAAAGACTGTTCTCAGCCAATGATTATAATAAAATGCGGAAGACTTGTATCAATTATTTTTGTTGAAAAGGATAAGTAGGACTCCAAGTGGTAAATCTAAATCTGTTACATTAATTTGGCCTTATGCATAATACATGGAAAATAAGAATGTGACTTTGGCTGGTAGAAATAGTCTTCCTATTTTGAACTGAAACTTTCTTCCATGTTTTATTTTTTCAGCCCAGTTGTCCTGCATTTGCCATCTTACAAAAGCCTCTTTACTAGCCTTCATCAAGTATTTCAAAGAACCTAATAATACACTTCCTCTTTGGGTATTCTACTAGTAAATGCTTTTCTCAATTTAAGTTTGGCCATTCTTCCCTTTACAATGTTGAAGGTTATACTAAAATCAATTCATGGTTTTAAATTTTTATATGTTCTGCCTTAACAACTGTTTAGGGTATGCATTTTAGACTATTTTTGTTGCCGTTGTCATATCAAAGCAAGACTTTAAAAACAAACTAGAGATAATGAAAATAAAACATCTCATTAGTATTGGCAAAATGATAGGTACGTATGAAGAAGTCTTGGTGTATGTCACAAAGTGGGGCATTCTAAATAAACTTTCACATTGTGGCTGGCAAATTTGGTCTCTTGCCAAATATGGATCAGCAGGATAGAAATCCATCATTCATGTGGAAATAAAATGGTTTTGATTAAAATGAAGCACACTGTCCCATGACTGTTCTGTTTCAGGATGATTAAAATGTTGGGAACTTGAGCTGATCCTCCAGAAGATAAGTGTTTAGCTGAGTGATAGGTTAAAGAGTTACACATTGAGTTCATCTTCATATGTATCTTGCTCTAAATTTAGCCAAACTCCTTGCCACATTAGAACTGTTACTTTTCAGGACTATATTTAAAAATTTATCTTGTTAAATTTTTGTTTTTAATTTTATTCATTATCTTTAGAGAGAGGAAAAAGGAGGGAGGGGGAAAGGGAGAGAAATATCAACGTATGGTTGCTTTTCACCTGTCTCCATCTGGGGACCTGGCCGGAGACCTGGCCTGCAACCCAGGTGTGTACCCTGACTGGCAATTGAACCATGACCCTTGGGTCTGCAGGCCAGCGCTCAATATCTTGTTAAGTTTTTGATACTTGACTTCTCACTTTTAAAGGAGTGATTTGGTTACCAAAGACTTGGGAACTGATACAGTTTGTGAGTGGAGTTCAGAACAGTTCAAAATGGTAGGAGAAATTAGGAATGTAATAAGAGCTTCTTCCCTGTTTAAGTGGAGATTAGGAACATAGAACATATTACATTAGCAAAGGGAGTGAAGAGGAAGTAAATAGTAATATTTGACAGTATGGTGAAGGAAACTGACAAAAGGGGAGAAACAGGATGTCATGCAGTGTATATTTTTGCTGTAAGCAGAAAAAATTAACCATTACTGTTTTTCTAGTTAGAAAACTGCTTATTCCACCTTTAAAAACTTGAAGGAGGGCCTCCACTATTCCTGTCAGTAAATTGGCAAAATTCAGCTTGCTTTCCTGTTTCTAAGAAGGTTGCAATTGTCTTTAATATTACTTACAACTCATTTTCCTTCAGTGATGGAACAAATTCATAAATTACTAAACATCATAAAATCACTTGGCCTTCACAACTTTCTGACTGAATGAAACTATAACTGAATGATTCAGTTATAGATACTGTTGGTCAGGTTCATTTTCTTGAGTTGTTCCTCTTTCTATCATGTTTCTGCTTTTGTTGATTTCCCTCATGTCTATGTCAAGCTTCAAAGGTCATCTCAATACCGAATGTGAAGAGAGATCATTCCAAAGCCATGCTATTCTATTTCTGGTCCATATCCAACAATTACTACAGGAGTGAGGTCACTGCTATGCTGGCCTCATCTTCCATTGGCCTGCATTTGCTGTCTTGTGCTTTCATTTTTCTCCATGTGACCTACACTTGACTTTATTGTTTTACTCTAGTATGTATCATTGCTCCTTCTTGTCATGTTCAGTCCCCTTTATTAGCTATCATGTCCTACAATATTAGCAGTCATTGTTCTTATTATCAAGCCATGATTCCAAAGCACATTTTTAAGCCGAGAAGAACGCTTTTCAGTAAATCCTTTAGTTTGACATGGAAACAAAACAATCTTCAAGAGCAACCTTCAAATCCAGGCACAGTAAGATGGTCATAAGAACAGCCTCATCGATGAAAAGCAAAGCAAAATTATATTGGTTGCTACTTAGAGTGAAAAATAAAGAAGGCAATATAGTTACTACAAATACATAGAAACACTTCAGAAATTTAAAAGTTGCTGTTAATACGATAGTAGCACACACAGTTAATTACATACTCAATTGCTAGCTTTCTTCTATTTCTTTGATAAGGAACAGTTTAGGTCAGGTACCTGGTGACCATAGAATTGAGGAGAGCTAGACTCCTTTCACCCTTTTATGTGAGTCCTAACTATTCCAAACCAACCATAAAAATGATACTCTCCTAAGCCCTGGCTGGTAGCACAGTGGTGAAGGCGCCGGCCTGCGAACCCAAAGGTCGCAGGTTCGATTCCCCAGCCAGGGCACAGAACCAGGTTGCAAACCAGGTTTCCAGTCAAGTCTGTGGCTGGAGGCAGGTGAAATGCAACCATACACTGATGAAAAAAAAAAAGAAAAAAAAAAAAAAAATGATACTCTCCTACAAATGATTGGATTAGGAAAGGACATATGACACAACTTTAGCCAATGAGAGGAAGCCTGTTGGGGAAATTCAGAAAGATTTTTCCCACCTTATAAAGACATTGCTTTTTCTGCCCTTGACTAGCTTTATGTAGGGTTGTGGTCCATGGAGCTGTGGCAGCCATCTTGTGGCTATGGCGCAGTGGAAATTCTAAAAATACCTGGATTTTGATGAGGTGGTTGAGCCACCAAATGAACAATTTCTCAAACTGTAATACCTCTAAACTTCCAGAAATATGACTTACTAAATTTCATTTTTGTTTAAGCCGATTTTAATTGGTTTTTCTGTAAAGCTGTTGCTGAATGATAAATTGTCTATTAGTTATTAGTTCTTCTCATGTTCAGTTATATCCAATGAAGGTGTTTAAAAGGTGTTTCAGCACCTGCTAAAGTTGATTTTAATCATGTTGACCTAAAGCATAATATAAAGTCTTTGTAGGATTATATATATTGAGAGTTATGAAATTTAAACACATTTGTGATAAAACTAAAAATATGTTAAGACTCTGTGGGAATCACAATATTAGCCAAGACAGATATTTTTAGAAATGAAAAAACAGGCTAATGAGGTATCAGCCATAAGCTAAGAATATTATATCAATGTACAAAGTAATGACAAATTTGAATTCAGACAATATGGATTGAACATGTATGTATCTGAATATATCACCTGGGACTTATTGTTGTTAATTTTATGTTGAAACTGGATCTTTTGCTCAGAATACTTGAATATTTTTAGAAGATCAATCCTAAGTGAAAAGTATAGTAATTTCTAAAACTATGTTAAAATGTATTCCACTTCACTAATGCATAATAGATGAGAGGGCAGTTAAGAATATTGAAATTGTATGTTTATATAAAAACATAAAAATTAGCAGCATATCTAAGTAACTATGAATTCTTAGATTTTCAATACTACTTGAGAATTTATATTGCCAAGGATAAAACTTTAGAAGTCAAAAATATTAAATTAATATCATAGGTAATAAATAAGAAAAGAGAAGCAGATATAACCCACAAAATATATTTAGAATTAACCACAAGAAATCTGTAAGAAGTAAACTAATGAATGGACTGTGTAATGAAACAAAGCTAACACTTTTGAACTTCATAAGTTTAAAATGTACAGGGTGTGTGCAATAAATTGGCAATAACATTGCATCTCCTTATTTCATGTGTTTCTTATTAATTTTGAAAGACTATGTTTCTAAGGTTATAATTTAACATAATTGTTTCAGGTATAAAGTATTAAATTCTGAGAGCGACCATCATGTCGAAGGAATAAGATGTTAGAGCAACCATAATTTCTGGACTGTGTGCAGGGCAAACTACTAAGGAAATTGTGGACTTCAATAACATCCCTTTATGTACACTTTACAACATGAAGAAGGTGTATGATGCTGATCCTAGTATCACCACACCAACAAGGAAAATGCGTAAGGTATTCACGGATGCGTGAGTCAAAATATTGTACACAAATCCAGGAGATCATCAATGAAGATCCAGGAAAGTCAATGTACTCCATAGCAAGGGAACTGCCGACGTCAGATGCAACATTTCACAAGATTATTGCTGAAGATATCAGATACAGATCATATGTTCTTAAAGAAGCCGGTTGATGACATAGCAGACAAAGGAAAAGTGCTTTGAAAAAGCAAGAAAACTGCTAAAATGGAAAATTCCCAAAGGGAAAAACCCTCTGATTTTCTTCTCAGATGAAAAATAGTTTCAGCAGGACCAAATAGTCAGCAGAGAAACAGGTGGCTCTGTGAGAATCTTAATGAAGTTCCAATTGTTATGAAAATAAAATTTCCTGCTATAATGATGGTGTTAGGTGTTGTCAGTAGTGAAGAAGATATCATGACCCCGCAGTTTTCTCCACAAGGCTTGAAGATAATTGCTGATGTTTATCTTGATGTTTTGAGAGTAGTTGTACCATGGATGAAGCAAGTCACAAGTGGACGTCATTTTCTCTTCCAACAAGTTGGTGCACCAGCACATAATGCCAAAAAGTTGCAAGAATTTCTCAGTGTCAATGTTCCTGAATTCTGGTCAAAGGAAATCTGACCATCTAGTTCACCAGGTGCAAATCCTTTAGACTATTACGTATGTAGCATTTGTGAGAGAGAAGTTAATAAACAACCTTATTCCAATAAAGAGGCTGTTAAAGCTAAGATTGAGAACATGATGTCCATGGTTAAAGAAAAGTTAATGAAAGTGTGGTCAAGATTCCCAGGTCAAATCAAGTCTTTTATTGCAGCAAATTGAGACTTTTTTGAAAAATTTTAAAAAATGACTATGTTTATGTATTTACATATAAGAATAAATTTATTTCAAAATATAACACCTTTTTGGTATATTGTTTATTTTACTAAGATTTTGCCACTGTATTGCACACACCCTGTACTTTCATGAAATACCAGTAACTTTTATAGTGGGTATTTTAAATTGCAGATTGAAAAACAGAAAAACTGAGAAGCACATTTTTCAGAAACAGAAAAATATTCCTTGATGAATCAAAATGGACAGAATGATCTAGAACTGAGATGCTGTTTACCAACTTATAGATATTCACATCACTTAAAGTTTATACTCATAAAATATTGATTTTGACTGATGTATAAACAGAGGTCATTTTAAAGTGGAGCCCCAATAAACTATTATGATAGAGAAAAGAAATTTGTTTGTTTCTGCATTATGAGAATGTTTTGTTAGGTAAAAATCAGGGTGATATCGGTATAGGACATCCTCTGCTGGATGGAATCTGCCAATACAATATTACATCAGAAAGCTGAAGAAACTTAGTTAATTTCTCAATTTTATCTTGTCATGGGAGAGGGGCCAGGATTCTTTAAAAACACTTATGCCTAAATCACATCATAGACCAATTAAAACCAAGTTTTCAGAGCTGGGTTCTGTGCATTCACAGTTTTAAAATCTCACCAGTTGGTGATAAAGGCTTACTGACTATTGCTATAAAGATTTTTAACCATCATTGGAAAAGATACCTAAATTTCACACATGAGATGTAATCTGAGATTGTGTGCAAAAGCCATGAACTAGGGAGGTCTTATTCCAATGGAATAAGACAACAACCTCCAGAGTCCATTATATGTTTTTTTTAAAAAAACCAACAACAACAGTTATTATGGAAATTTTCAAATATTAACAAAACTGTAAGAATAGTATAAGCTGTTGATCACCCACCCTGGGAAGAAAGTGAAATTGTTGGATGTTATTATACAGTTCAGTTTACCTTGGGCTTTTCATCCAGGATCTGCTGACGTATCTCCTTGTGTTTCTCTACAAGTTTTTCTTGTCGTTTACTTTGTGCCTCTTCTAACTATAAGAAAGTTACAAAGAAAGTCATTTGCATCTAAATGTTCAACTGAATGTTTTCAGAAGAAAATTAAAAGCTGTTCATATCAATATCATACATTTAATTATTTCATACCCTGGTGAAGAACTGCCCTTATAGGTATAGGAAGCTGTTACATGTTGAAGCTGGGGGAGGAGTACACAGGAATGAGGGTGGGTGATCAACAGCTTGTACTATTCTTACAGTTTTGTTAATATTTGAAAATTTCCATAATAACTCTGTTGTTGTTGGTTTTTTTTTTAAAAAAACAAATAATGGACTCTGGAGGTTGTTGTCTTTTCTACCACTGATGAAATCAAATGGTTCTTTTGGGGACTCTCCCATTTACATCATGTTTTTGGGTTCCTGACTTGGAAGTGATTCTTGACACTTATCTTTAAGCGGACCTTTCTTTTAATTAAAAAAAAATTTTAATTTATTCATTGTAGAGAGACAGGAAGAGAGAGAGAGAAATGTTGATTTGTTTGTTGCATGAATGTTTATTTGTGCATTCATTGTTGCTTCTTGTATGTGTCCTGACTAGGGATCGAACCTGCTAATCTAGACATATCAGGATGATACTCTAACCAACTAAGCTACCTGGCCAGGGCCTACATGGACCTTTTTTGATAGAGGTTTGCAATTCAATTTGCAGGAACATTGATTATGGAGTGTTTCCTCTGTGAAGCAGCTCTTCTTGTTGCTCGTGGTAAATTGATGCAGCAGGGTGTGTGGTTTGCAAAAGAGAGAGGGATTAACCATGGGCACAGAATGGAGTCACTTTGCTAAGCCCCACCAAGATTTAATACTTAGCGTAACTGCAATTTTAGCCACTTCCAGTGAAAATTTAAACCAGTTAGTCTGGAATATCAACCTCAGTAAGGTCAGCTGCCTGATAAAACTCCAGCCTTCCCCTAAGTGAAGGTGACCGTGCCTGTAATAATCGACTAGTGTTTACCTCCTTTACCCACCCTGTCTCTGCCTATAAAACCTTCTACTTTGTGTAACTCCTCAGAGCAACTTTCTGTTTCCTAGATGGGATGCTGCTTCATGAACCACTTTAGTCAATTAGGCCTTTAGATGTAAATAGTTGAACTTGTGTTCTTTAATAACCAACGTACCCTCTTGATGTACTGCACCACCTCCTGAATATAGGACCGGATCATCTCTGTCTTTTCCCTAAAAGAAAGTGACAATGAAATCATTATATGAACACATCCAGCATCAATAGTCATGGGAGTCTCAGATTCCCAGGTGAAAGTGCACAGAACTCTCAACATTATTATTGCTGTGAGGAAGGTACAATGCACCAGCTCTGGACAAAGGTCAGGTTCCACCCAAGGGCAAACTTGTTTTCACTAAGTTCTGGGAAGGCAGCCTGACATTATTAGAAGTGAGATTTTAGCCTTTTCCTAAGGGACACTCTTTACTCAGTCTATCTAAAAGATCCTTTTCTGGACTGTTCTTCAGGTTGAAAACCTTACAAAAGGGATTTTTTGAAAGGTTAATGAGAGCAGAAATTTCACAGGTGGGTTTTTATCCTTAAGAACCTGTTATTCTGATACAGGATAAAATCATCCCCAGGTAAAAGGATGAAAAGGATTCTTTTTCCTTACTCTTCCATCTGGCTTTTGTCTTTGGATTTAGCTTCTGTTATCTTCTCCTGCCTCTTTTTATCCATTTTCTTCTTTAATTCCTTCTTCTCTCTGAAGTTAAAATGGAAGTAAAATAGAAAAATGGCCAATCAAATAGCAGTGAGTGTTTAATGCATTTATATACACAAGTTCATTGGAATGAGAATAGAGCTTACTTCTCACAGATTTCTTTGAGCTTCTTTAACTGGTTATTCTGACACTCTTCAGCAACATCTGTCAATTTCTGAATAAGCTGGGAAAGAAAATGCCAGTTCACTGTTATACATGATAACAAACAAAGCTCCCTCTCCCTTTATCCCCCAAACAACAGTATCTGTAGTTAGAAAATCTTTCATTGATATTTCACAATAGTTAGAATTACCAGATGTCTATCATGGGCAATAAGGACATAATTTAAAACCACCAAATAATCTTGGTTTTAATATGAAACTTTTCTTCTTATCTCTTTTTAATTAAACAGGACTCCTTAGGTTACTCTGCTGGTTGCTGCAGTTTGGCCCAATGCAAAGACAACAGCAAGGATTCAGGTTCCAATCCCCACTCTATGATTGATCAAAAGTATGATTTTGGTCAAGAAAACCTACATTTTCTTTGTTATAAGTGAAATTAGTAATGCCTTCATCTTTTGGAGGTACTATGATGCTGAAAATGAGTGAGATACTAATGTGAGTTATGATTAATTATGAATTATAATTCTTGGCTTCCAGCTATCATTCATTATTTAATTGCTTCATGAATGATACAAGTTCCTCATCTTAGAACTGATGGTTTTGTACATGTGTAGGTGACTGCCAAAGAACATCAGAACTTTTCTTCTGTGCTACCACAGAATTTTTTATATATCACCATGAAAGTAATTATTTTATTGTCTAGTGTCTATTTTCTCATCAAACCAAACTTCAAGAGGGCAGGGACTGTGTTTTCTCAGCCTCAGTGCTCTGCACAATTCCTAGCACTCCGTAGGGTACTCAATAAATGTTTGTCAATTATGTGAGAGTTGGTTTGCCTTCCAACTCCTTCTCTTTCTTGATTCCATAGTAAGACCATGCACAACCTTCTGTCATTTCTCAGGAATGGTAGCAACCAGACTCTACCCTCCTTACTAGATACCAAATGGATGCGGGGGTGGAGGGGCTTCCTGTGAAAGGCCCTGCTGCTGTCCCCACAGATGGAGATTCTCAGATACAGTAGGGTGAGCTGACCAGTTTTATGTAATCTGTAGCTACTATAGTGACAAGGCAATATAATCATAATGGCAACAAACATTCATCAATAATTTATACTCATTGGGCATAATTTGAAGAGTTCTAAATGTACTAACTTGTTCAGTTCTGAGAGTTGCCCTAGAAAGTTACCTTCCTAATACATATGATGACTCTGACACCCAGGGTTCAAGGTCCTGGTTTAGGACTACAGATGTAGTAAGTCAAGGAACTGGTACAAACCCAAACATCAGGCTTTTGGCCATTGCCACTTTCTCATGTCACCTTATCAAAATACCTGATATCAAACTATACTACAAGGTCACTGTAATCAAAACAGCCTGGTATTGCCATGAGAACAGGCGTATAGATCAATGGAACAGAACAAAGAACCCACATTTGATGGTTAATTAACATTTGAGGAATGAGGAAAAGCATACAATGTAGTGTAGTTTCTTCAATAAGTGAGAAAACTGGACTGGTACATGCCGAAAAAAAAAAAAAGAAACTATAGTAAACCACCAACTTACACCATACACAGGAACAAACTCAAAATGGATAAAAAACTTCAAAATACATTGCAAAACCATAGAAATCCTAGAAGAAGACATAGGCACTAAAATTTTGGATATTCAGATGGTGGCAATTTTGCTCATATGTCTCCTGAGCCAGGGGAAACAAAGGAAAACAATAAACAAATGGGACTAAATCAAATTAAACAGCTCCGCACAGCTTTTCATTCTTATTTTAGAAGTTGTTTTAAAAGGCCCCCTTTTTTAGCCAAGAGAATAAAAGAAGCCAAGGAAGAAACTCTCTTACAGGATTACAATTTTTAAAAGTCCGCATGAAATTTGATGCATTCATCTATGAGGTAGATTAAATCTGAACAAATATTCACTGGGGCTTGGGCCAGCAGAAAACCTGTTGGATCATTCAAAAGACATTGACTAATCGCGACTGTCACAATTTTAAAAATCATGAAATATTACAGTGTTGTAGTGCCATTTATAAAGGTGTCTAGATGTTCAATTTGGTATGCAAAGACTTGGGGAAGTGCCTTAGGGATTCCCACAATGCTAAGAATGTACGTACTCAGCACCTTTCCTTGCCCAAGGACTTGTCCCTCCGCCATCCTCCCCAAGAGTTACAGAGCGTTACCCTGGGATCCCCCCAATCATGGCTGCAATATCAGAATGTTGTGGGAAACTTTTTTTAAAATACAGATTCCTGGACCTGTTCCTAGGTGCATGGACTCCAACTGTCTAGGGCCAGGGCCCCGGGAATCAGTATTTTCAAAATGTCCCTGGATGATTTAAGCCGTTTGCCAGATTTGGGGTGGTTGGTGGACTTGTCCTTACTCTACAGACAATTGCTCAGTCTCTCAGGAATGTTTTCAAATTCAGGGGCGCTCCACTTTTGTTTCCATGTTGTCATCTCTAACCTTCATCTGACTCCAGAGTATTTTCCTGATTCTGCTGACATTTACTGCTTTCCTTCCACTTCTTGCTCTCATTGCAACAACATCAGTATCCAGTTAACAAAGCTGCTGAGCTTGGGATCTCACAGCCCCCTGTCCACTCAGTTCTGATTGCAATGGCTCTGTTGGTTCCACAGAAGCTCCCTGTCTCTGGTGTCCCCTCCATGCCCTCCCCTTTACTCTTCTCAGAACAAGTTCCCTCTTCCCTTGTTCCCAGAACATACACCATTGTCTAGACTATTCAATTTAGCCACACTTCAACAAATATTTATTAAGCACCTACTAAATCCCAGGTACCATCGTAGAAACTCTGAGGTGAACTCCTGGTTTTTTAGATCTTGCTACTCAAAATGTGACCTGTGGACCAGTAGCACTGGCATTGGCAAACTTCCTATTAGAAATGCAATTCTCAGGCTCTACTCTACTCCAGATCAACTGGAAATCAAAATCTGTATTTTGACAAGATTCCCAGGAGATACTGTGCATGTAATGGTTTGAGAAGTAGATTATTGAGGAAGATGGAAACAATTTAGCAGAAGCCCTCTGTTATGGACTGAATGTCTGCACCCCCTACCTTGAAATTCATATGTTGAAATCCTAACCCCCCATGTGATGGTATTAGGAGATGGGGCCTTTGGGAGGTGATTGGTTCATGAAGGTGGAGCCCTCATGAATGGGATTATTGCCCTTATGAAAGAAGTTGTATAGAGCTCCCTAGTCCCTCAGCTAAGTGGGGACACAATGAGAATGAGAAGACAGCAATCTATAAACCAGGAAGTGGACTCTCACAAGACACCAAATTTACAGGTGCCTTTATCTTGGATATTCAGCCTTCCCACCTGTGAGAAATAATTGTTGTTTAAGCCACTCAGCCTACAGTGATTTGTTACAGCAGCCCAAAGACACCCTTCTCAAGTTCCCTTTTCTCTGCCTAAAAGACCTTTGGAACTTTATCTGCATTCTCTTTATTACCCCAAACTCTGCTTTCTCACTTGTGACTGGGGATAATGTTTCCTTCCTGGGGTGGCTGTGAGAGCTGAGAGAAAAACACAAGGGCCTGTCTTAATAGACCATGTTGTAGGTTCTTACTTTGGTTTCCTTAGCCTTCCTTCCAAGAGACTCTTGCCTGTGTTTTCCATCCTACGGCAGGACCTAACCCACCATTTCATTTTCTTCTTTCCAAATTTTTTCTGCACCAGACACATTCACTTTCCATACAGATACATCTCTCTTTTCCTTATTCTCCAGAACCCTGAACTTTTTTGTTCCATCTTCAAACTTCCTTTCATTTCTACCCCTAAAATGGAAAACTTGTAGCTGCTTCCCTGACTGCAATGCTCCACCCCATATTCTCCAACCCCACCATCTTACTTCCATGCCAGCCTCTGCCACTCACTTGATTTTGTTTTAAGATGATAAAAACATCTGTTACTAAAATTATTGGCCTATTTTCAGGACTTAACTTTAATTATGCCCGACATTCAAACATTTTCTTAGTTCACAGCACCCTTAAGACCTCATTCATTTTTTCATGGCCCCCTTGGGCTGAAAGACATAAACGAACAGTTCCATTTACTCATTAAATAATTAGGTGCAAACAACATAAGAATGGTACTTTGCACAGCATCCAACAGATGTTGCTCTGTTTCCTTCAGGGTGCCTTTGCATACAGATTGGGAATCATGACTTTGTCAGTTGCCAACCACTCTCATCCAAAGCTCTCTTCCTTTTATTTACAGTATCTCCAGCCATTACCATGGTCATTCCTTCTCTGACTCTTTCAGGGGTTCCAATTCATTTCAACCCCATCAAATGACTTCAGCCAACTCTAGCTGAAGATTGCTTACCAGCATCTTAACATTTCCGTCTTTCACAGAAGAGAAGTAATTGTCTTTTCATGCTAAGCAACATCATCCATTTCAAAAGTGGACATTCTCTCCTGGTACTTTTCCTCGTCTAATGAGTCATGAAGACTTTAATTTCTTCTGTCACCTCGTCTCTCATGGCTTTGAGCTAACAGCATTCTGGTACTTGTTTTCAATAACTGCAATTTAGACCTGGCAAGTATTCCTGTCTCCCCTCAGTCTCTCCTTAATTTTTTCTTGCCTTCCCTAGTATTCTTCCCTTTGGTGTGCACCAAATCATTAACTAGCTCTCTATTTGCAAATGTGTTACATTCCAGCCATACATTCCCTTTCCTCATCAGCATTCAACACAACCAATAAACTAGGCAGCATTTTGCTCTCAGAACTGTCCAGGCATATACCTGTTTCTATACTTTTACTCATGTTATTCTTCTACTTGATGGTATTCCCATTTGAATGGGAGGCAACAGAGATATAAAACATTCCTGTGATTGCAGAAAGTTCCACTGGACTGTGCTCCTGTAACTTCTGATAAGGGAGTGGATGCCAGCTATGATCTCCCCTTGTCCGTGCCCTTCTCCTTTCTAAATCAGCCTTTGGTGATTCCCACCTTTGGTTGCCCAGGCAACTCTAAGCCTTGGTACCTTGATTGGCTTCTTCTACATCACTTATAGATATTTATGCTTATGTATGTATGCTTTATTATTGCTCCCCAAAAGGACACTGTCACTGCCACCATTTTTCTTAATAATTTTTTGGAATCCCAGGTTCTACATAAAATAAACACTCGAAAATATTGTGAACAAAATCTTTGAAGCTGCAAAACCACACTGCTCTTCACCTTGGTGATAGCTATGGAATGTCATGGCCAAGCCAGGTGCTATCATATTGGAAATACTTTCAAAACTATATATATTTTTGGCATTTAACAAGCTCAGTTTTATTCCTTCAAGAACAAATGCTTTATTGTGAAATCCAGGTGTATTCGTTTTATGTGGCTTTTGCACTCAACTAGCAACAAATAGTGCTTCCTTAAAATTTTAAAGAATTTGAGTTAAAAAAAGAACAACATCTCTGTGTTTAATAGGATGCATGTGTAAATGTCCTCCCACTGGTCTCCTCTCCTCTCTTTTATAGCAGACCCATCCCTGTAACACTCTGCCTTTTCCAGATGTTTTCAAAAGACAATTATTCTTACTGTAGTTCTGCTCTTAAAATATTTACTATTTTCATTTAAACTTCCTCTACTTAAGGCTTGGGAGACAGAATGATTAATACCATGACTGTGTTAACAATATGCCACTAGTGTCAAACTCACATTAAATTGACAATAGGATTATATATATGCATCAATCCTGTATCTCTTTCTTACCCTAAAAAGATAGCATGTAGGGTTCATCTACAGTTTTCTTTCTGCAACAATACTGTTCCAGGAAGATCTTCCTTTGCTTTTGGAGAACTTGCTGTGTTTTCACTGTGGTTCCCATAGGAGCTGCTATATTCTCTATTCCCACACCTTGGCCAAGTTGGATCAATCATACCCTAGCTTTGTCCTCAGGTGATTGGTCTAAAATTACAAGTTTGGCCAATCATATGACCTAATCCCTGAGATTCTTCCAGCATGTCATTGGAAAAAGAAATACAACTTAGAAGGAATCAGTATCTATATTTTCTGAAAAGGGAAAGCCTGTTTTCTGCTTTGGAAAAGAATAATACTAATGTTCAGAGAAAGAGAGAACCAGACAAGGAGAGAAAAAAGGAGGAGGAGGTGGAGATGGAAAGAAAGGAAGGAAGGGAGGGAGGAAGGGAGAGAGTGAGCGAGAGAGCTATAAAGTAGTTTTTGGCACCCATCTTTGAATCTTTTCCTTTCCCCTGGTTTGGGTGGTCAATTTATTTTATTTATTTTTTAGAGAGAAGGGAGGGAAGGGAGAAAGAGAGAAACATCCATGTGTGGTTGCTTTTTGTGTGCCTCCAACTTGGGACCTGGCCTGCAACCCAGGCATGTGCCCTGACTGGGAATCAAACTGGCAACCCTTTGGTTCAAAGGCCAGCACTGAGCCATATCAGCTAGGGAAGGATAGTCAATTCTTTATCAGGTAATCCACTCTGTAGTTTTCTAGTATATATTCTTTTCTTGTCTAAGTTAGTCCAATGTGAGTTTCTGTCCATTGCAACCAAGGGAATTCACACACACACACACACACACACACACACACACACACACAACCAAAAATAAAAAATTTTACTACTTAAGCCCCAAATAAGGTAGAGGAACCTTTGAATTTTGCACTCAGGGTTCTATTGCGTGAAATATGAAAACAGGAAAATAGAATAGGAATTTTCACACAATAATTAAAATATTTTTTAATTAACTTGAGGACACACTCACTTTTGGTGTATTTATCAAGACAGTCTCTACTCAAAGACCCCATCAATCATATGTTAGCCAAAAACCTCACTGAAGATATAAAAGAAAAAAATTAGTTTAAAATTCCTAGTAATAAAACAAGAGAATACATGGTAAACTGAAATGCAGTAAACAATATTTAATTTTAACTTTTAATAGGATTTTTTCTGACCCAAAGGAGTAGACACATTTCAATAATTTTGCTTGTTTGCCACTCATAACAACTCTGCTAGTTAAATGTTCCAGACCTTTTAAGGAAAGAAAAAGGAAAGCCACAGGGGAATAAAATTTCATTTTTGTTCTCAAATCCATGCTGAATTTCTCTTGGTTTAGTCATATGAGGGTGAGAGAATGGTTTCGAAGGAAGAGAACAAGTTCTTGACTCTAGCTCAAGAGGGCTAAAAAAAATATGTGGACAGAAATTGGCATCTTTTTTTGTTTGTTTTTTCTTTTTTAATTACTATATTTTATTTATTTTGCTATTATAGTTGTCCCATTTCCCCCCTTCCACCTAGTACCCAATTTCCTCCAGCAATACCCCTCTTAGTTCATGTCCATGAGTCATGCATATAAGTTCTTTGGCTTCTCTATTTCCTTTGTTCTTCTTAACACTCCCCTGTCTATTCTGTAACCACTAATGTGTACTTTTTCTTTTTTCCTTTCACATCCAGAAAAATCACCATTTAATTACTGTCTCCTGTCAGCTTCTCAAATCATATTAATCTTTGAAGTCTCTTCTAAGAAGGGTAATTTTGGAAAAAGGGCAAAAAGTCAAGTATAGAATGTTCACACTTCAGACACTACTCAATCTTCCTTCTCATTACCCCAACTATATTCTTTTCTTTTTTTGCTAGTCAGAGCACCCATTCTGTGTTTTCACTACAAATTGTTTTTCTTCTACAAAGAATTTATGATTTTTCTACACTAAAGTAATCATCTGTGGACTAAATGAATTATTGACAATTTATAAACAAGGTGGATGTTTATATTGGGGTGTATCCTGGCCATTCAAATTAAGAACTATCCATTCATTCATCATCCAGTATGAACTAAGCAGCTACACAGTACTAGACACTGTGCTAGTGTGCAGGTCCATCTATGAGCTGAGAGGCACACCCTGTTCATGAGGAGCTGACATTCTCCACTAGCTCTCTTTTCTTTTCAGGAAAAGAGAGAGTCTTAGACCACAAGGGCAATTATCTTGATCATTCTTTGAGATGTCCTTTCATACTTATAAAAACTTTTAATTTCTATAGCTAAATAAATCTTATACCTTCTTATTTGCACCTGAATGTTTAAAAGAGACTTGGAATTTTCCTTTTCTTGCTGGGCAAAGAAATAAAGTGAAAATCTGACGAAGACTCTTGGTCAATGTCAATATACTGGCCCAGTGAATGTATAACATTTAAATTACTTTTTACTCTTAAATTATGCCAATGTAAATGCCAGCTTCTTAGCTTTCCAGAAAATATAAACAGGTCAATGTAACCTACTCCCTTGAATAGCATTTCTAGGATTCTTTTATGAGGCTATCAACAGGAAATATCTTCAAGCTTTAAAAAAAATCAAGAAATTTGATAAGGGGACTTCTATTTGTTTTACCTCATTTAATCAGCCTCATTGATGTTTGGGTTTTGACAAATTAATTCTCTGGACCTTGTTTCCTCATCAGTAAAATAGAGCATCTAAATGACCTCTTAAGTTCCTTGATAAGTTGCAAAATTATATTATCTACGGCTACCAGTGTTTTTAGAATTCAACAATGGCTTAAAATATCCTGAAAAATAGCAAAAAGTAAGAATTTATAGCCATGAAATACTTACTTTATTGATAAAGGTAACTTTTATGATAAAAGAAGTTTCACTAAAAATGATTCATATATAGCTATAGGTAAAAATTGAGAGTAAAGCAAAGAATTATCCCTTTGCAATTATAAATGCTAAAGAGGGCACTTGCAAGAGTTATTGAAAAGTTGGTGTGATGTCACAAATGGTGCAGTGATAGATGATTAAAATAAAATAAAATGAGAAAATGTATCTGATCAAGTTAAATGAGATCATTATGTTTCATTAAATCAATTGAAGAAAACCTAAGCCACTAAAAATTTGGGCTAAGACTTTATAATGATAAAAAATGTCAAGGCCATTTAATTAAGAAAGAATAAACAAACAATCCAATTAAAAATGGGCAAAGGACCTGAACAGACACTTCTCCAAAGGACATGCAGATGGTTAATAGACACATGAAAAGATGCTCAATGTCACTGATCATCAAAGAGATGCAAATTAAAATCACAATGAGTTAACACTTCATTCTGTTCAAATAGCTATCATTAATAAATCAACAAACAAGTGTTGGTGAGGATGTGAAAAAAAGGGAACACTTTTTTAAAAAAATTTAATTTTATTGTTGTATTACATCCATCGCCTTTTTGCTCCCTTCTGTCCTCTTTCCCACCCACCCATTCCCCCACAAAGTCAATCCCACCTGTTATCCATGTCCATGATTCCTTTATACTAGGTCTGTCTAAACTGCTCCCCTTCCTTGCCTCTTCCTCCCCCCTCCCCCAAACCCCCTTCCTCCTGACCACTGAAGGCCTATTCACTGTATTCATATATCTGGTTCTGTTTGGCTTGTTGTTAGTTTTGTTCATTATTGTCCTATAATGGGTGAAAGTATATGGTATTTGCCCTTCACTGACTGGCTTACTTCACTAAGCATAATACATTCCAGTTCCATCCATGTTGTTGCAAAGAGTAGGAGTTCCTTCTTTCTTTCTGCTGTGTAGTATTCCATTGTGTAAAAGTACCAAAATTTCTGATTCAATCATCCACTGATGGGCACTGAGGCTGTTTCCAGCACTTGGCTATTGTAAATAGTGCAGCTATAAACATAGGTGTACATAGGTTCTTCTGAATTGGTGTTTCAGGATTCTTTGGGTATAGTCCTAGAAGTGGAATTGCTGGATCAAGAGGCAGTTCCATTTTTAGTTTTTTGAGGAAACCCCATACTGTTTTCCACAGTGGCTGCACCAGCCTACATTCCCACCAACAGTGCACGAGGGTTCCCTTTGCCCCACATCCTCGCCAACACTTGTTGTTTGTTGATTTGTTGATGATTGCCATTCTGACAGGTGTGAGGTGGTATCTTATTGTGGTTTTATTTTGCATCTCTCTGATGACTAGTGATATTGAGCATTTTTTCATATGCCTCTGGGCCCTTTGTGTATATCTCCCTCAGTGAGTTGTCTGTTCAGGTCCTTTGCCCATTTTTTAATTGGGCTGTCTGTCTCCCTGGTGTTGAGTCACATTAGTTCTTTATATATTTTGGAGATCAAACCCTTGTCTGAGGTATCATTGGCAATTATGTTTTCCCATACAGTTGGTTCCAAAAGGGAACCCTTTTTCACTGTTTTTGAGAGTGCATTTGGTGCAGCCACTGTGGAAAGCAGTATGGAGAAACCTTAAAAAAATTAAAAATGCAACTGCCTTATGACCCAGCAATTTCACTTCTGGGAATTTATCTGAGGAAACCTGAAATGCTAATTTGAAAGACCATAAGCACCCTTATACTTATTGCAGCATTATTTACAACCACCAATATACGAAAGCAGCCCAAGTGTCCATTGATAGATCAATGGATAATAAAACAACTATGGGATATTTACCCAATGGAATACCACTTCTTGGTAAAAAAAGAAAATTTTTACACTTTGTGACAGCCAGGTTGGACCTGGAGAACATTATGCTAAGTGAAATAAGCCAGTTAGAGAAAGACAAATACCATATGATTTCACTTATATGTGTAATCAAATGAACAAACTAACTTAACAAGCAAGAGAGGCAGCCTCATAGATGGAGAACAAGCTGACAACTTTGGGTAGAGGGTTAGAGGGTGGAGGGATGGAACGAAAAGAAAAAAGGGCTAATGAACATAGACAATAGTGTGTTGACTGTGAGGGGTGGTGTAAGGGGGATAAACAGTGATGGAAAATACAATATATTAAAAAAGAATGAATAAAATTAATCATTACTTACTACTCAGATGTGGGAAAGCAACAATAATATTCAAACTGGAAATTTTCAAATAATTACCATAAGAGTCCTGGCTAAAAAAGACATGATTTGACCTGTGGCTTGTAACTAAAATAGCAATAAATCATTGGCTTAATATTTCAATGGCCCATTTGGAAGCTAGACCCAGAAGGGCTGCCCATGAAGATAAATAACACAACATGCCAGCTACTTTTTTTCTTAATGCAAAATTTATCATTTCAGCATCCTTTACTTGCCAGATGGAAAGCAATGAGTGCTATGATTCCACAGGGCACAAACTAAATTATCTGACTTGTGGGTTCTATTTTGGAATTTTTCTTTCAGCAGACTCTGTTTCGTTCCCTCAGCTTCTTTAAGTTGACACAAGTTAAAACTATTGTTTTCTTTGCCTTTAGGGATGGTCTGTTTACGGACCTTTTCCCCCTAATCATACCTCAGCGGTCACTAATTAGCACATAAAAAACTATTAAGATTTATATTGTGTACATACACACAAAAGCAAAACCCAACTTGAAAAGTTTATTGCTCTTAGCTGTAGACATTATTATTTTGAAAGGTCTGAGAGTTGGGTCATTTCTCTATTCTATAATTTAAATGGAACTAGCATTACAGTGAGAGAGAAAATTTATAGGCATTCTTATATAAACTTTATTTTAGAAGTGAGCATGCAGACACTCAAGGGGTAAAATGTTTTAATTGAAGTTATATAACTAAAAATGGAAGTCATGTCTCCTCACTCCAAATCCTACACAAATTGTCCTTTGGTAAAGAATCAAGACTAAGGCCCTGGCTAGTAGCAGGGTGGATAAGGCGCCGGCCTGCGAACCCAAAGGTCGCAGGTTTGATTTCCCAGCCAGGGCACATAACAAGGTTGCAAAACAGGTCTCCAGTCAGGTCTGTGGCTGGAGGCAGGTGAAAAGCAACCATACATTGATGTTTCTCTCCCTCTTTGCCTCTCTCTCTTCCCCTCTTTCTAATAATAATTAAATAAAATATTAAAAAATATATATTAAAGAAAAAAAGAAGAAGAAGATTATGTTCCAGGCACTGTGCTGTTTCCATGGATGATTTTATTGACTTTCATATCCAAATGATGAGGACTGTGTGTAGATTTTGAAAAAACAACAAAAAACAAAAAACAAAACCCTAATTCCCCACCACTCTCTGTAACTTCCTTCTTTGCAATGTGACTTGTAGCTCACCAAACAAAACATAGCATCTATTTCTGTATCTCTTGGATCTAGTCAAGTCTTATAGCTTGTTTTGGCCAAAGAAGGAGAAACAAGACTTCTTAACAGACTTTGCTCTCTTCCACTTGCTCAATTAGATGTCTTCTCACAAGCCTAGGATAGCCTGCTAGATGATGAGAGATGTGGATCAGTCATCTTTGTTGACCCTGCTGATGGTCAGTCAGCCAACCTCCAGAAGCACAGACCCTAGCAAAACTGGCAGTCAAACCAACGACACATAAATGAGCCCAGTCAAGACCAGAAGAACCATCCAGTTGAGTCAAACTCCAATTGCTATACACAGAATCATGAGCCAAATAAACCATTACTGTTTTAAGTCAATAAATTTTAAGGTGTTATATAACAAAGCTGACTGATAAAGATGGACTTAAAGCAGTATGTCTCAGCCCACAAACTGTACTCTTAAAAGCTGTAAGCTGCTTGGCAGGGATCATATATAGTCTTGGTCCACAAAGAATTCCTCCACCAGTATGAGAACCACAGTAGACCTTCAATAATTTTAAAATGGGTGAGTAAATGATAATATAAGTATACTTTATATTCTCTAACTTGCCCAACTTCTAAAAATAATAAATGAAAAAATACAGTGTAAAGTCTATGGGTGAAAAGGATAGGAGACATTCCTACATAAAGATAGCTAATGAATGTGAACAGGCAGTTTTGGAGAAAAGGAATACAAATGGCCAATAAACACATATAAATAAGTTTATTTTTACTTGGAATTGAAACAATGGAATTTAAAATTAATACCATTTATAACTATATATATTACCATTTCTAACTATAAGTATATGTAATATGTGCATATTATATATAATGTAATGTAATAGAATGTGTAATATATCATATATGACATATGTAAGCATATGTACATATATGTGTATATATAGCTAGAAATATAGCTATATGCATACATTTGTATGTACAGGGGTAGGCGAAAGTAGGTTTTCAGTTCATATGGAAAATAATATAATGATTAATAAATAATAGTATAAGAATAAACTATGTTTCGTGTACTCACAACTGTAAACCTAGTTTTGCTAACCCATGTATACATGTATAAATAAATATTCTTACTTTTACTCATAGTTAAATCAATAGAATTAAAGATTGATACTACTTCTAACTAACTATGTGTGTCTGTATACACACACACACACACACACATTATATCTAACTATATATAGTTAGAAAGGTACATATATGTATATATCTATGTATGTGTATATATGAAGGTCTGTCTGGAAAAAGTCCAGCCATTGTTAATATAATGAGAATGGCTTTGTACAACATCATCGTAACCTGGCCGCCAAGGAGAGTGGACTGGAATGATGACTTCACTGTACTAGTCAAAGGGGGCAGTAGACATCATTGAGTGAATATGTGTACTGTGTGGCCGTCACATTCAAAATGATTGGGCAGGTACAGCAATGAGTCTGCATCCGATTTTGTGTTAAGCTTGAACATTCCTCCATGGAAACTATTTGGATGACTCAGAAGGCTGCAGCTATGGGCAACTGGCAATTGGCAGCTTCATCATGATGAAGCTCATGCATCATATCTCAAGCAGAGTTTTTGTGTGAAACATCAAATCACCCAGGTGACTCAATCTCCCTACAGCCCAGATTTGGTGCTCTGAGACTTCTCACTTTTCCCAAAACTAAAATCACCTTTTAAAAAGAAGAGATTTCAGACTGTTTATGAGACTCAGGAAAATATAACAGCTGCTGATGGCAATTGGGAGAACTTGTGTGAGGTCCCAAGGTGTCTACTTTGAAGTAGTCTAAGGTATCATTGTCCTATGTATAATGTTTCTTGTATTCTGTGTCTTTTTCAATAAAAAGACACATTTTTATTGAAATATGACACATTTTCATATTATGTGATTCAATACCTTCTGGATAGACCTGTATATATATGTGTATATATACATACACAAACTCACACACACAAACATAGATGAAAAGAAGAATACCCACTCCATTACAGTTACCCAATGATGAGCAAGGAAACTGACAAATAAGAGCACATTTTTGACAACTATTTCATTCCTTATTTCAACTTCTGGTTGTTATAAATGGAGTTGATGGAAAGTTCTGATACGCACATTACCTGAAATGCACGAGTTTGTGGATGCTCTCAAATAGAGCATCCAAAGTTTATTATAAAATAAACTTTGGTTCTAAATCCAAGGTGTTTCATCAAAAGCTTTATATAGAAAATAGGGTTAAGGCCATACAAACATAAATCACAGGCTTACCAGTTTAATATGTTCTCGCTTCTGGTATTTTTCACTATAGTACTGTTCTTGTCGAAGGTTAAGCAGTTGCTGCTGTTGTTTGTCTTTCAAGTCTATTAACTTTTGGGTCATTTCAGCATCCAGGGCAGCGAGGTCTTGCTCGATGGTTGATGAACTGTGGTCAGGGCTGCTGGGTTCTGATCTGCAGAGACACAGAGATTAACTCACAAACATAGACCACGGTAAGGTGGCTGGTGCACCAACTTCCTCCTGGAGGGAATGCCATGTTTGGAAATATTGCCATAATCCACTGCAGGTCCAGGCTGAAACCCTGAGGTCAAGACATTAATTTTGACCACTTAATATGTGTGAGGCACCTTCTACTTCCCAAAGGCTTTCATAACAACCCAATGAGTAGTCTGACTCTCTTCAGTTCACATTTGCGGAGACCACCGAGGTTCTAGGAGACAATGGGCCCAGAGGCCCTGTGTGGGGAGGCTGAATGCAGCTTGCATGGGGACAGGCTCCGAAGAAAAGCAAGTTGGTGTTTTTAAGTACAGCACAGAGTCACTGCACACCAGTATCCAGACAGAAACTGTCCTTATACAATCTGCTCTTCACTTTATGTGGGAAGCTCAGTTGAGATGATTGATATTTAAATTAAAAACTAATGAACATCATATCCATTTATCACTCTGAGCTCTTTTCAATATTTTATTTTATTTTATTTATTTTTAAAGATGTTATTATTTTTTAGAGAGAGGGGAAGGGAGAGAGGCAGAGAAGGAGAGAGACATCAGTGTGTGGTTGCCTTTCACCTGCCTCCAGCTACAGATCTGGTTGGAGACCTGGGTTGCAACCTGGTTATGTGTCCTGGCTGAGGAATCAAACCAATGACCTTTGGGTTTGCAGGCCGGTGCTTTATCCACTGTGCCACCAGCCAGGGCGTTCTTTTCAGAATTTTAATGTGTATCAGGGCAGATGGGAGATATACTCAGGCTTCATATCTTTGCCTCCTGAAGAAAATTTTCTCCCGGTGTGTCTTTCAATACTAAATGGTTAAGGATTCTTGGTTTTGTGTTGAGGGAAAGTATATATATAACCAAAGTACAATGTTTCTGCATCTTCTGTAAAGAGTTGAAAATATCCCATTGCCTAATGTTCCCTGTTTAAGATCCATGAGATAAATTCTTATGTAATTTAATATCAGGAAAATGTTTGTCTCATGGAAAAGCAAGCAAGTTTCCTTTAATCAAATAAGGGGAATTGTCAAACCCATATTTCCTTTTCTCAGAAGCTAAGAGCCAAATTCAGTGTTCAAGGACAGAAATTACATGAAATGGTTAGTGCTGTCCAGTCAAAATATAACATGAGCCACATATTTAATTTTTTCTATATACATAATTTAATTTTTTTAGTTATTACCTTAAAAAGCAAGAAGAAATGTGTGAAATTAACTTTAATAATATATTCTATATAACCTAATATATCCCAAGTATTATAATTTCAACATGTAATTAAAATCATGTAAGTCCATAAAAAAGAATCTGAGTTATTTGATGTTCTTTTCTTTTTAAAGAAAGTCTTTGAAACCTGGTATGTATTTTATATTTACATTACATTTCAATTTCTATGAGCCACTTCCCAAGGGCTCAATAGCCATTTGTGGCTAGTGATTTCCATATTGGACAGCAGCTCTGAAAATCTGGTAGTCACTCAGTCTTGTGTGTATATTGTTTTTCTTGCTCTACTTCATCAGATTTTTATACATCTTCCATAAGTTACTTCAATGCTATTGGAAGTTTGCAGGATAAGACATAATGAAATAAATATGAGAATAAACAAACAACTGCATACATAACACTAAAATAGAAATTCAGGAAAAGTTTTAGTCCAACGCTTTCTTGGAATGGTTGGCATAACTGCTGGTAATTGTTAATGCCTTTACCTTTCAGCTTCTTTCTTGAAGAAGTGACAAAAGTTCACCTTGATGGCTTTTAATGAAATAATGATTTAGTTGCTTTATAAAATGTGAGTACTAGCTGTGAATGTGCTTTTTAAATTTAATCACACATTAAATCTTGCGTTCACAATATGGTTCTGAAAAATGCACCTTTCCTCTCTCTCTAACTTGACATCAAGATAATTCAGTAAAGAAGTGAAAGGAAGGAGGTAGGTCACCCCTTTGGCTCAGCTCATGGACATGTAGCTTATAGGCTCCCATAGTTCCCAGCACTAGCATATCAGCTACTTGGGGGTGATAACTGCATAGGTCATGTTAACTGCTGTGTCCCTGGGGCATACAGCTGACATTCAATAAACGTTGGTTGAAGAAATGTGTAAGATGCTTCTCCTCAAGTCTGGGCAAAGGGAGTTGTGGGATCCCCTAGATTCAAACACAAGAGCTACCTGTGCAGGGCTTTTTGATTTTAGATGGTGCAGCAAAGAAAAGTAGGGACTTCTCTTTTCTGTACAACAAATTATCTCTTCAATTAGGTTCCTAGGTACATGGAAATTTTTCATCTTCACCAGGTTGGCTTCTGTAATACAGGAGTCAGCCAACTGATACTGGGCTCACAGGCTAGAACTCAGGGGTTGGACTTCCTGCCTATCTATTCTCAGACTTTGGTCAAATAAAGAAATTTGGTCCACAGGCAAAATTGAGCTGAGGTGACAGAAGAGCTATAAAGAATGAAGGGAGTGGGGTGGCTTTCCTTCTGGCAGTGGTACAGGTTCAACATATGGTACAAAGCATCAAAATTCCATGTAAATAACTCTCTCATGCCATCAAACAAACAACACTCATTCAACTTACTTTTTCTTACTATCCTTTCTGGCTGTCTTTTCCAAAGCCACCCTCCTTCTTAAGTAGTCATTCTGAATTTCATTATATTTTGTAGTGTGTTCTTTGATAAGGTCAGTGGTTTTCTTGTGGTGTCTCTTAACCAGGTCTTTCATTTCTTTGTAGTGTTTCTTTTGAAGTTTCACAAACGATTTCTGTTGCTTTAGCTCTTCAATAGTCTGTGCTTCCACTTCTGCAACACATGAGTAGAAAAGCTAATAGACATGCAAGGACTGAAGGTATAGATGTAGACAGCAGTAATGATTGGTTATTCAGCAGTGTTTGTCTGATCCTAGTTCACTTTGTGACTATGTTACCAAATTTCACAATGACTCAATTTCTTTACTTGTAACTTAAAAATACAAGTTTAGGTTCCCTAGAAACAGAGCCCAAGAAGGGCAAGCAGGTGCAAATGATTTACAGAGGGGTGTTTCAGGACGAGGGAAATGAGACAGCAGATAGGAAAAGGGCCATGGGTAAGCAACTACGTGATCTTAGCTGGAGTCTGACTCCTGCCTGATTCAGCTGGGAAGTCTGGACTGTGAATTGTACCACAGGATCAACCTCACCTTGAGGTAAGAAAGTCTGTGTTCTGCATATTTGGGGTCAGTGTTGGGGAGGTATAAAATACTGGAAAAGAGGCTTCCTTTGGGCTGAGGGCAATTTTCAAGGATAGGTGAAGCTATGAGATGTTGTCAGCCGGCACTCACCCCAGCTGAAGGATGGGTACACCAGATTAAGGTGATGTCAGTGGAACAATATTAGCATCCACAGTACTTCCTTACACTTTAGGGTTATTTTGATGATGAAATAAAAGAATCCCTGCAAAGTATTTAACACAATTTTGGCAGTGTGCCCGTAGATGCTTAACAAATGACTGCACAGGTTCTGCAGCACCATCTCTAAGGGGCACTGTTCACAGTATAGACAGTAGGTTTGCATATTTATCACAATGTTCCAGGACAAAGCAATAAAGTGAAGGAAAGTCCCGTAATGTGATTTTCCCAAAGGCACCGTAAGTGTTAGTGGCACCTTGAAATACTACATCCACTTTATCCAATGCTGAGAAAACATTTCATGTGAAAGAACTTGATCTTAAGACAGTTTGTATGTTGTTGACATATTTTATCAACTCTAGAAGATGCATTAAAAATATGCTAACATTTCTGAAGTTAAGATGCATCTTACAATCTATGGAGCATGACATTGGGCCAGTGTTTTTCTTTCATAGCCATCCATGAACGCCTTAACATTGGCGGTGTCTTAACTGCAATGAATTATCATCTATTTGGACCTAGATTATGTCATAGTTCACATGTTCCCATGCTTTGATTTGAACTTTCTGCTCTTGGGAACGAAAACATGTTATCATAAATATTTAGAACTGTCAAGAGATTCAGAAAAAAATATATGCCATGAATAACAACAGACCTGAATAGAAAATGAGATATCTGGTTGATAAAAGTTGAAATCAGGACAATAATTTATGTTCCTAAAAGCTGAGGTCGTTAAGCACTTGAAATATGCTTTCCTTTTTCATTATGTGTCTATTCTCCTGACATGCAATTCCTCTTGATAAAGAGGCCAGGGAGAAAAATCAGGTACATTTATTTCATGGTTTTCCTCAGACCCAAATAGACTCATTATGTTTGCATAACAACTTATTATATTAAGAATTTATAATCCTAAGGAATTGATGCATTGTTGGCAACAGATTCAACCCCACTT
Organism: Noctilio leporinus; assembly: GCA_004026585.1. NCBI lineage: Eukaryota > Metazoa > Chordata > Mammalia > Chiroptera > Noctilionidae > Noctilio > Noctilio leporinus. Next base: position 205,549 of record PVIW01001936.1, read on the forward strand.
CTTTAAAAATGGTGTACAGCATATCAGCTATGACAAGTTGAGCAACAGGGTTCAAGATGTTCCAATGTATGATTTTACAAAGTTTCAGAGAAAAAATATTTTTAAAAATATTATTTATTATTTTTAGAGAAAGGGGAAGGGAGAAAGGCAGAGAGGAAGAGAGACATGAATGTATGGTTGTCTTTCACCTGCCTCCAGCTGCAGACCTGGCTGGAGACCTGGCTTGCAACCTGGTTATGTGCCTTGGCTGGGAATCAAACCAGCGACCTTTGGGTTTGTAGGCCAGTGCTTTATCTACTGTGCCACCAGTTAGGGCTGGAAAATATTTTTTAAAAAGTCTGTGGATGAAAGGCTATTCTTTGAATATACTCTTAAGTATACTTAAAGATAATGTTCATTTATATAAACAATATCACTCAAAAATACACCACCCAGAGCTAATTGCTGGTGCTGTAATTGGTTCATCCATTGCCTTTGTCCTAGGCATTTATTTATTTTTATTTATTTATTTATTTATTTATTTATTTATTTATAAAAGATTTTATTTATTATTTTTCAGAGAGTGGGGAAGGGAGAGAGGCAAAGAGGGAAAGAGACATCAATGTATGGTTGCCTTTCACCTGCCTCCAGCTACGGAGCTGGCTAGAGACTTGGTTTGCAACCTGGTTATGTGCCCTGGCTGGGAATCGAACCAGCGACCTCTGGGTTCGCAGGCCGGCACCTTATCCACTGTGCTACCAGCCAGGGCTATTTATTTTTAAATAACCATGGAATCATGCTTTATTTACACTTCTGTCTCTTGTTTTATGTGTTAACATTGTATTGTTACCTAGGGAGCTAAATCTTTAAAAACATGTTTTCAAAAATACATTCTTGAGGTAATTTTTCTATGCATATCTTATGTATTATTTTGGTGAAATATAAATACATGCATGAAGGTATGCAAATCATAAATGTGAAGGCTTACACATTTTCACAAAGTTAGCATGCTTCAATAACCATTACTCAGAATATTATCAGCACCCACAGGCCCTCCTTTTGGTTCCTGCTCCCTACCAAGCATAATCCAGTCTGTGTTCCCAACAGCATGAATTAGTTTTGCTTGTTTTTTAAACTTTATGTAGATGGAATCATCAAGGATGTGCTCTTTTGTGTCTGGTGTCTTTTCTTCATCCTGATCCTCATGAATTTTATCTACTCTGTGTGTGCTTATAGTTTATTTATTACCAGAGCTGCATCCAATTTCAGTCCATGACTGCCACACTTTATTGATCCATCCTACTGTTTATGGACATTGGGTTGTTTATATTGGGGTTCTTACCAATAGTGCTGTTTGTGGGGAACATGTGTGCACGTTTCTGTTGTATATTGTCAAATACTATCATCACTTTTCTTACTGCTAATTGTATTAAAGAAAGGTTGTTCCAATTTTAGTCATACTGGTTCATGAAACTAACCAAACATAAAACATTTCCTAATTGTATGGCTGTTTCCAAACACTGTGTATTATTCTGTTGTCGCAGATGTTTCTAAATTATGTTTTTTTGTCAATTTGGGAAGACATACATTCCTGTTAGCTGGGTCACATTTCCAGTATGAAACTGTTTTTGGATTCTAAAATAGATATCTTGTGAAATTATTAATTTTTATGGCAACAGAATCCTATCTGCCAAGTATGGTTATTTCTCTGTGATCACATCATAATGTAGTATGGCCTCAGCTAGGACTGTATATCAGTCAATATTTTAAGAGATGGAATATTCATTGTTATTTTTCAGAGATAGATAAGTATCTTCTTTCCTCTGCCATATTCAGGTGCCTAATTAACTGGGGGTTGGGGGATGGTATTTACCTGTTAAAACACTCTGAATAAGATCTTCTGTTTTGGCAGGTGCCTTTACAGAACCTGAAATAGCAAGATAAAATAAATAGCCACTTTTAATCTTGTAAATGTTATTCTTCCTGTAAAACAGCATTTGGACCTAGAGTTTAAGTCTTTTTTATGGAGAAGTTACACATTCTGAGAGAAAATGAATCCAAAAAACTTCTAAGACATGTTTTCATTTTGTTACTTGTATGCAAATAATTAAATGTGAATCTATATGTTCCATTTATAGATAAAAAGGATATCCCTCTACTTGGAACCAAAACTGTCATCTAATTCAGTTTCAGGCAATGCGAGTGCCACCTTCTGGCAAAATCAGGAATGGCAAGTGGTCATTAAAAAAAATCAAATGCTAAGCAGTTAGCAGTAATAATTGCTGAGGCAAGATCCGTTAGTAGATGCCAATGTCATTGGGCAAAAGTTTAAGGAGAAACAGTATATTTGCATCACCTAATTGTATCTCCTCTAATATAACCATCAACTTTAAAGGAGAAAAATCATAACTTTCAGTGGAGAAACCTGGTAGTCATCACCTCAACCAACTGACCCAGCAATACCATTGATGACACATACCAACATCAGGTGCCCCTGATATGATACACTGAGAGGCAGACAACATCATCTCTGTGATGTGCTTGCTGAAAATTCATAACTGCAATCTAATCATGAGAAAATATCAGGCTGATCCAAATTGCGAGGTGTTCTACAAAATAACTGACCAGCACCCTTCAACAGTGTCAGTGTCATAAAGGATAGGATGTCTTAGGTTAAAGGTAAATAAGAACACAAGACAATTCAATACAATGTGGAATCCTGACTTGGAACCTGGAACAATGAAAAGGATTAGTAAAAGGCAGGTGAAGTTCAGACAAGGTCTGTATTTCAGTTCAGGGTATTGTGCCAGGGTTAATTTTCTGACCTGATCATTGTACCATGACTCTGACAGATGTTAACACTGGGGAGCAGAAATCATTTTTTTGTAATGTATTCTGTTCCATTTAAAAAATGAATCTGTAAGTCAAACTATTTCAAAACACCAAAATAAAAATTCAAATAATAACAGCCTAAGTCCCATTTTACTCTCAAAAGCACACAGCTACATTTACTTGCATATTTTAATGACTCATTTATATTCCAGAAGCACTCACAATGTTTGTATTTGTCATATAAAAATCTTCATTTGAAAATATTACTTCTTGTTTATGATCAAATTATCTTACTATTACCAATCTCAACAACTTTCGTAAAAGCATAGGCCCCAGTCACATCTTATCCAAACTTAACAGCATTTGTTCTTTTCAAAATCATATTCTCCCCCATGAGAAATCCTACCCTCCTCCCCCAAGTGAAGGATCTGAATTTGTTTGCTGCCATGCACTTAGCATGACGAGAAGGGGAGGAGACATGAAGCCACGCTTTCATGTAAGAAAATTCTTTTGCCTTTTGTTTACTTTATTGATCACGTCAACCGAAAGTTATTAAGTACATGCTATTCCTTAGGTCTGTGCAACAGAAACCTCAAACTGAAGCTTAGCCTGGGAACCCTGCCATCTCCTGGGGAAACAGGACATGCTTATGAGGGATGGCCACCTAAAGCAGTCTTATGGGAAATGTCCAAGTTAGCCGTATAGAAGTCAAAGGCTTTTCCTGAGAAGTGAAGCGTAATTGTAGCTTTGGTAGCAGCACCAAGCTAAAAGAAGTAATTTTAAGATTATAGGAAATTGTATCAGTCCTGACATCACTCTTCACTAGCTATGTCACCGTCAAGAAGTACTTTGTCGCCTCAAAACTGCAGTTGACTCACCAGCACAATAGGGACAATAAGCACATGCTATGTTAAGAATTCAATGAGATAATCCATATGAAGGATTGAGCAAAGTGCTCGGCACCTGGTAAAACACTCAGGTTATTGAAAATTAGGTGGAGAAAGATGGAAAGGAATTCTTGCAGAGACTTAGTGAGGAAGAACTAAGAATGAGCTTCTAAAGCATTGCTGTTTACAAGGATCCTGAAGAACTCTTCAGGCACCCTTCCAGCAGAGGGGTCCTAATCCACTGCTAAATAATGACACCAGAGACCTAGGTGATACTGTGTGTGGCTTCATAAGCCATTGGCAGATCACTTAGGTATCTCTCTTGGCATCCATCCATCCATCCATCCACCCATCCACCCATCCATCCATCCATGCTTTACCACACATGTGTGGAGCCCTCCGAAGTCCATGCACCCTTGCTCACGTGATGCCTTAGGTAAGTGCATCATGGTGCTTCCTCTGTGGCATGGAGAAACTAAAGGCTCTTTGTCCTGTTGCACAGCTCTCTTTTCTGAGGTTTACCTGGAGCGGGTTGGCTGTGGAGAGCCTGGGAGGGCGGTTTGGGTGCCAGGGATGTAGTGTGATTCACGCCATTTTCTGCTGGAGTCATCCTGGCTTCACTCGGAGCCTCTGAGGGAGTTTCCCCAGGATCAGCCTAGAATCATAAACATCCTTTCATTTTCCACATTCCTTACTGTTTTTTATTTACCATCTGAAACCAACAAAGCTACATTTGATAGCATGTCCACAACTCATTTGGAGTTTGAAATATAAAATGTGAAACTCTGGAAAACAGGATAGAAACAGCATGGTGTTGAACCATGACTGATAGGTTAACTGTCCGAAAGACCCCAATTTCATTGCTTTCTACGTCTAGAGCCCCAGGTAGTGCTGCACACACTGACTTTGTGCCTAACCAGGTGATTGGATTTGGACAAACGAGAGCAAATGAGTGAGCACAGCTAGGATGAGCTGAGCATGGGCCTGAGCAGCAGAGCTGTCCAACTGACCAAACGACTCATGAAAAATAATACATAGGTGGTGATGTAAGGCACTACATTTAGGGGCTGTTTGTTATGCAGCAGTAGCTAATTGATACAGTGGTTACTAGGACAGATTTTAGAGCCAGACTTACCTGTGCTTAAATTCTCACCCTGCCTCTTATTAGCAGTGTAATGTTAGGCAAGTCTTAACTCTGTGCCTCAGTTTCCTCATCTTTACAGGTAAAGATAAGTACATACTAGGGACCGTAATATTTCTATTGCAAAGTTGTTGAGAGGACCAAGTATGTTAATGTTCATGGAGTTCTTAGCATAGTCCCTAGTACAGAGTAAATATATGTCTTAAATAAATATAGCATTTAAGCTTATGTAACACCACCAATGAAACATCATAATAAATGCACTGAAACTTATGAAATCTCTACTGCAACCCCCTCCAGCAACCAGCACACTGCCCATGCAGAGTAAGCATTTAATAAATGTTGATCTTTATAAAATAATTGTCACCGTAATTACATACTATTTTAATGATGCTTTTCAATGCTCTAAATGTTCTATAACCCTTTTTCTAAAAATTGCCTTCCAGGTCCATGGCTGACTTTTCTAACAGTGAGGCTGTGTCTATTTTAATGTTCTACTCTGTAGTAATATATATAATATAAAATTGAAAATAGCCAGAAGTCATTTGGAGCTCAACATTGTGACATTTTGTCATGCAATTACAGATAACAGATTGTCATAATATGACACCCTTATAAAAAGTCAGATGAGTGAAAATAATGACACTGCACTGATTGTCACAAGTAGCTTTCAATCTGTCTGTCAGTGCATCTTTAAAACATGAGCTCCCAACCCACTTGGTGTGATGGCAGAACTTCATTTAATTCCACAAACAATGCCAGCTTATCTGCCATGGCCTGCTCAGGGCTCCTGGAAGTGATGGCCCTTGGACCAATGATGGGAGATCACTGGGTGGGGTGAGGGGTCTAATCTAGTAACCTTGGCATCCGGAAAACTCACTATGTAGAGCTCTGTCTTTGAAAAATGGCTACTTCGGCTGGGTAAGTGCCGGGGTAACCATGTTATTTAGTTATATCCATCGAGAAAATTCTCCCTGGAATCACTATGCTTTATGTGTATTTTTTGTTCAGCAAAAAATTACAAACTGGGTGCTTAGGCTCCAAATAGGGTACATAAATATACTTTCTGTAGCTTACCCAATGTTGCCAAATTTTTAAATACACATATTTATATTTGTATTTAAATCATACATATTAAATAGATATATGGTATATATTTAAATAATATATTTAAGTATATTATATATACACACATATGTATATATACATGTGTATATTATATACATAATAATATATGTATATATACATATACATAATACATATATACATATATAATACAATGTATATATACGTGTGTGTGTGTGTGTGTGTGTGTGTGTGTATATATATATATATATATATATATATATATATATAAAACTTTTTTCCCCTTGAAAAATCAGATTAGGCAACACTGGGCCTGAATTCCCACTTGGGGCTAGAACTGAGTGGTTTCTGCCCTCTTGGGCGTACTCCTCCTCTTCATTCATCTAGCCCCTTACATTACTCCTCTAGCCATTTAGGTTTGTGAGAGACAGTTGAGAAAACTACAATACAATAGATGTTTGGCCACAAAATTTATAGAGGAAAAGCATGGGTACTGCATGGGAGGAGTTTAAGTAAAAGGAGCATTGGAAAGAGCATTGGGCCATTTGGGAAACCAGCCATTTGGGCTGGTCACCTGACTTTAATACAGTAAAGCTCCCCAGACTCCCGGCTGACTGGGGTACCTGTGGATGCCGCTTGGAAACAAAGAAGGACAAAGCCTTGTTCCATGGGCACCTGACCCTCCTCAGTCATATCCAGGGAGGTTTCTGGAACCTCATGGGGAGTGAATCAGGTTCTTTCCAATGTGTCAACTGGCTGCCGTTGGCCCTCTGGAGAAGACTAGAAGGGAAAGAAAATACTGATGGAGGAAAGAACAGGGGTGATGAAAAGCCAGCTCTTATGAAGATAATCATGTGTGGTTTATCTTGGACAACCAGAATGAGTGTCTTGAGAGCATCAGGCTGCAGGTGCATTCCAAATAATCCAGCCTGGTTATTTTACCCTTGTATCTGGCTTGCACACTCCATGTAGCTTGTATGCACTTGGGAATCCAAGTTCCATAATCGGCTTGAGTCAAGATGAAGGAAAAATAAATCTCTGCTTAGCAAGGGTATGTACGATGAAGCCCCTCCATGCCAGACACTGATATAATACATACATTTTGAATAAACACTTTATAGTTATAGATACTTTAGAGTTGTAATTGAGGATAGAGAGGTCATGAGGATTTGGTGCTGCATTTTGAGGTACACTTTGGAGAAATGCTTAGTCCAGGCTTCACCCCTGGAGATACTTCCCTCCAGACAGGGTGGGCTGCATCCCACAACCCCAGGAGGGGTACCCTTCATGCCACACATGAATAGGTAGTTCATGGAAATGATAGAAATAAGTGCGCTAGATTTGATGCAACAAGGCAAAGCGAGGCTGTGTCCAGAGCTGGAGAGGCAGCTACTCCATTTCAGCCTATCATTGCTCAGACTTTGAGAAAAGCCAGAGAACTGACATTTTGCAGGAAATTTTCCAGTTTTCAATCACCGAGGGGCCATACACAGCACAGGTGGAGCCGCATTTGGCCCAGAAGCTACCCATCTGTTCCCTCTGCTGTTCTCTGAGCAGTTTGCCTGGGATTCTGGGATGGTGTCAGGTGAGCAATGCACCCGCAGCAACACCGAAGGGGGATGGGATGTGCTGGAAACACAGCTGGTCCTCCGCCCGCCAGTCCCCCAACTCCCACTCCTGGGACTAAACAAAGGTCAGGGGAGAGGCCGGGTGCAGAAGACACTGGATGCTGGGATTGAAATTTGGGTTCCCTTTGCGTGTAGTTTGACACTTGTCAGGGGCCTCTTAGGATTTTCTGGAAATAAATTTTACTTAATAGTCTAGTGAGAATCTGTGATGGCAAACGTACTAGACTGATGTTTAAAATATGTTGCTAACTAAGGACAGTATGGGCACATTTTAACTGACACTTCCCCAGGGGAGATACACAACAGAAGCAGCTGCAGACGCTGTGCTGGGTGTGGTAACAGGTACCAGGCTTTATTGGCCCATGGGGGCCAGTCAACTCCACTGTGATGCAAAGACACAGAAGGGACTTTATTAAAAGTCATGTAACTTGCTAGAGGCCACACAATTAGCAGAAGGACTGGTGTATGATATATGTTATACTCTAAAGTACGAATCTCTCCATTGGACTAATTCACTCAATATTGTATGATAACAGCAACTGAAGGGACAGCAACAGTAGCTGTATTTGCTGCTGAGATAAGAATGGTATAAATGTAAACACCATTTTCAAAGAGCTTACTCTGTTGCACTGAAGAGGCGTTTATGTATAAAAAGTTAAATGAGTTAAACTGAACAGTTTAATACAAGACATGAAACAACAAAAATGCACCTATAGTAATACATTATTGTAATTAAATTTAAAATATCATCACTGAAAGATTTAATAATTCCTACTTATGGATATGTAAACTGAAATGAAAAAAACAAAATCCCTTATCCCACTTAAAGATTCAGGAGAAGTCAATCCTTGTTACTTTGTTTCTTCTTAAACTTTCTCAAAATATTCTTTTTTATGAGTTGGACTAAAATAAGCACAACATTCTTTCACATCAAATTGGAAATTATGATAGAAACCAAATAACTAGAAATCCCAGTATTCTAAACTTAATGGAGAGACTCTTAGGATCCAATTAAGCAAATTTCAAGGAAATAAAGTTCAGAAGCTAGTATTTTAGTTGAACTGAATTTTGCTGAGCTGCGTAGAATATGCACAATTAACTGCCGCAGAAGTAGGCCCCTGCCCTCTAGTGGCCACATGAAATATTACAACACTTATTTATTCAAATAGGTGGAATTTTTTTAAGCCAATTTTTTATTTAAAAATACATTCCTATGTTTTCTATTTAAAACTGAGCAGAATTACATGTGTAATTTGTATCTTAAATGTATATTAGCTGAGTGAAATAAGATAATGTATCTTCCCCAAATTTCTAAGAAATTCAGATAATTTCTTAAAACTATATCCCTATGTACGAATTCTGAAATGTTTAAGGAGAAAATATACTAATATTTGCAACCTACTTTCAAATGCATCAAAAATAAGATGGAACAATGAATGGATGGAGGGATGGATAGATAAATACATATGTGATAAACAAATGCATTTAAATTTTAATTATGGAATCTAGGCAATTGATATTCGGTATATAATTGTATAATTCTTTCAGTATTTGTCCATTTGAACATTTTCACAACAAAATAAAGCAAAACTCCTACATTTTGAAGTTTACCAGGATGAGTTAGAAGCAAAAGATGCTTTAAGGAGATGAATAAATCTTTCTCTTGACTTCAGCATTTAAAACTTCTTGATTTACCAAGTAAAGTGATTCTGGCTTTTATTGAAATTAAACCAGCAGGTTCCTCCAGCAGTAACTGGATTAAGGATCCAATTGATTTTTGACATAGCATGAGCAAGAAACCATCAGCATTCACATGGTCTCACTTTGTTGAAACATTAGTGGTAGCTGCAAGTTTATATGAACATGTGTGAATTTTTATTAATACTGGTCTCTTTTTCAAGACTGTATGGTCTACAAAAATGTCTTATTTTTCTTTTAATTACATATGCATATAGTGCTCAGCCTGGTGACTGACACTCAGTTGTGTTTAAAATTTTTATTGAATAAATGAATAAATCCATACATTTCCTGCTCATGTATAATCAATAGATACGTTATTAATGACAAGGACCTCTAACAAAAACCACCTACATGTTATGCTAAAATAACAAATTTTTAAAAAATGAATCAGCAAATGGAAACAATGAAGGTGCTGATTTTCTGTTGTCTGTAGTTAGAGAATCTCCACTTAACTCAAAATTGCAACAGTTTATTTAGGAGGAGTAAAGGACATAGCTGACTATTGTATATGCATATTACATCTGTTACTCTTCCTTCCAACTTTTATTTATTAGACACATTGACACAGTCTCCAAATAATTCAACAGAAATGAACTCTTGGAAGTTAGTCAGAAATGATGGATTCCTCTTTCAAAGAGAACATAGACCAACCAACTTTATATTCATCTTATGAGAATGTATTATTTCACACTAGTTAAGCCAAATCATTTGGCAAAGACTGTGGCCAATCATTCACAGAACAGATTCTGGACAAGTCCCAGAGAAAGGTTTCTCCTAGAGCCCTTCCCAGGTTCCTGTGACTAAGCTGACATCTTTGGAATTACAGGGTTTCATCCAGGGAGAGCCAGGGTTTCATCCAGGGAGAGCCACGTTCTTGTGAGAAACAGATGGAAGGCTCCAAGGCAATGGTTCTTAAAGTGTGATCCCTGGACCAGATGCCAGTATCACTACACACTTGTTAGAAATGCAATTCTTGGGCTCAGCCCAGACCTATGGAATCAGAAACTCTGAAGGTGGGGCCCAGCAACCTGTGCCTTAAGAAGTCATCCAGGTGATTCTGACACGTGCTAAAGTCTGAAAGTTGCGCTACTCAAAATATGGTCCACAGGCCAGCAGCATCAGCATCACCTAGAATCTTGTTAGAAAGGCAGAATTTTGTACTCTGCTCCAGACCTATTAAATATGAATCTGCAGTGTAACAAGAGACCCAGGTTAGCTGTATGCACATGAAAAATTGAGGCTTCCTGTTCTAAAGCAACCATTTTCTCTTCTAAAAATGGGGACTATATATTTGTCCTAATTGGGGTCCAGATTTATCCAGGGCATCCAGTGAATGTGCCTGGTAAACTCCAAAGCTACATATACATGAAGGAATAGTTTTGTTATCTAAGGCAAACTTTCTCTTCTGACTTTATTGGACACTGTACTGTTCAGGGGTTGGGAGAAACTATTGTTTCTATACATTGGTGCTGAATTATTATTCGAGGAGGAAAGGTTTCATTTAAGGAGAATCAAAAACGACCAGTAAACTCATCTTTGATTTTATCACCAAGTTCTTGAACCATGGGTGAGTGCTAAGCTTCTGTCCTGGAAAAGTTAAATGGCATCCCAGGCCTTACTGAGTTAGTTCTAGTATATGTGCTGCCAAAGAGAGCACTGAGCTAGTTCTGTGACCTCATGAGAGCACTACCTTGAGTTTTTACTCTTGGGTTATTTTACTGGTGCAATTTACACCAGACCATAGATAGGACTTTTTCTTTTCAAATAATCAAATCCCTTTGAAGGTAGCCATGGTGCCACGCACTGAATTAGAACATAAACTATTTTAGATAAATTTCAGCTCACTTATAAGAATACTGAGCTTGACAACTTAAAAAGTAGGCTTCTTGGAATAGATGAAATGTAAGTGCTATTGAATCACTCTCCCTTTTCAAAAAGTGAAGGCCGCACAGGTGACAGGGGGAACTGTTGAGAACAGAAATGCTGGCCTTCAGGGCCGAGTGAGGTTCAGAGCATCAGGTGCAGGCACACCCCATTGTTTCACTTTATTGTGCCTTACAGATGTGTTTTTTACAAAGTAAAGGCAAGACCTTCCACCAGAAAAAACAAACAAACAACCTGTTTTATTGCAATAATCATTTTGTGGTGGTCTAGAACTAAAATCGAAATATCTCCGAGGTATGCCTGTATTCTGTCTTAGACCATAGCCTTCCCCATGGCTAGAAATGAATGCCTGGTGACTGAACATGGCCTTTGTAACTTGGAAGTATATATATATATATATATATATATATATATATATATATATATATAATTTGGCCAGAGCCAGTATACAACATGATCAAATAGAACCATACATATATATATATACAATTAACTTATGGAAGAACAAGTTCCAATAATATTCAGTGACTTAAAGGGGGACATCTTGACATTTGATTCAACAACAAAATTTCAGTTCCAAGGATGTTACTATTTGAGGAAAAGGTCTTACGATCTGTGCTCGGTCACCCAGGTGAACCACCGCAGGGGACAGAAAGAGGAATGAAGGGCTAGTCCTCACTAAGGGTAACTAGAAAAGTAGTTTTGTCACTGAGGTGCATAGTGCGATAGAGTGTAGAATTGTCCTTTGCTGCTCAGAATGCACTAATGAAACAGCATTAGCCCATCAGCTGCGGCTCATTAGAGCAGGTCCACTGAGCTAGGGTGAGCATTTCATCATGTTCCCTGCCCTGCACATTCAACTCAGAGCAGCGCTGGTGTAGGACATGTGTTCCAGGGCCAGACTGCTTCGGTTTCACTCGAGACTCCGCTCCTTCCTACTTGTGTGGCCCTGGGTGACGGGCTCAGTGCCACACTATCCTCTCCTGTTAAATGGGAGCAGTAATAATTAAGACATAGGAATGTTTTAAGTCTTAAATATGTTAATGCACTAAAAGGCTTAGAACAATGCCAGGAACACAGTAAACACTCAGTAAATGTTTACTTTTGTCCCACATCTTGATGGGTTTTAGCACATCCTGCATTTGGAAATTCTTGTTATAATTAATATTTTGTGATCAATACATTCAAGAGTGACTTTTGTCTCTTTACAGGCATACTTTAAAAATGAAAAATCCCAAGTGTTACGAATGTCTCATTAGGCATCTCTATTACTTTGTTAAAGTATTAGGGTTGTGAAAAAATTTTTTTTTAATTAAAAACTTTTGTTAGAAAAACAAATATACATAGAAGACATGCTAGAATGATGTACACCAAAAAAATTTAACAGTATCTGCAAGGTCATTTTGGGGCTTTGTTTCTTTTGTTTATTCTTTTTAAATTTTTCATAAGACTTTTTATTGAGAGAATAGCTAAACCTATTATAAAGTCATTGTTATTAATCAGATAAGGCAACTTTCTACAACTTTACTAACCAACCACCCTGAATGACAATTTTAAAAGATTAAAAATAAATCTAGCAACTTGAATCTTTATTATTCCTTAACTTCCAACATACGTATGCATCTTTTCACATAAATAAATATCTACTGTCCGAAGCATGGAGGAATTTTCAATTTTCCTATTATTTGGTTTGCAAATTACTCTAAGAAGATAACTTATAGACTATTAGTAATGTGGGACTTATTTTGAAGCCCAATGAAGTCTTTAATTTTCAAATGGAAATGACCTTTACAACTACAAGCTAAAAAGATTCTACTAAAAAAGTCTTTGCTGCTAAAATAGTGTCTCCAGTGCTGCCATGTCCTAGATAGAATTTTCTTCTGAGAAAAACCCAGCTACTTATTTTCAGTGGCCTCATTCAAATAAGCTTACATTACTGCAAGTCAAGATAAAGGGCACACTGGTGTTCAAAGGTGTGAAATGACTCTTCTTTCCTTTCACTACATGGTAAAGGAAAATTATTCTTTTCTTGAGTTTTAAAAATGAGGTCAGGTATGGCTTTAGACATTTCAAAGGGAAAAAAAATGTACTTTTTTTTTTTCTGTTTGACCATAGGGAATCTACCTGATTCAATATCTTTAAATTATTTCTAAAATTGAAAAGGTCCAAATTTTCTCGAAATTTAACCAACATTATACATTTATTGAAAATCCTTCCTGATCACCATTTTGTGGAGGAGAAACTAAAATAAAGTCGGCCTAAAATTCTACTTCTGCGCTTTTATGTCCATTAGTGTTGCAATGTCTCCAAATAACTTTTTGATATGTGATGTCTGTTGCAAAGATAAGGCTTTGAAAGGACAGTAATGTGAAAGGGTCCCAGAAATCTCAAAGGTTCTAGGTTTTCCTGTCCCTTAGAGTGACATTTTTTTGCAATCACAATTGGAGAAACGGTCTGTCTGAGGCACCATCTGCAAAATGTTCCATTACAAGACCTTTCCCTCAAGTGCTGCGCCACAAACACTGAAATTGCTGGTGTTTTGAAAAATTCTCTTCACATGCAAACTTACTCCTTGGAAAAACTGGCTAACAAGTAGGTGGAAGCTGATGATAAAAAAAAAAAAATGTAATTTTATTTGAAAATACTTTATTCAAACTTCTATTTCTTAGAGAATAAAAGACATCTAGTTGATAAAAGAGATTCCTGTTTTCTAACTGGAGAAGAATGCTATTAATAGCAGTTTATTTATATCCACATAAATTGTCCTTCCTTGAATTAAATTTTATTCAGTGTGGTAGAAGCTAAAGACGATAGAAGAGAAAGGAGTTTCAGAATTTCTGGTGGATTTCTAAGGAGAGTTCTAATTTCATATTGATGCCTCTATGAGCAAAGCAAGAAATCCATTGAATTCTGTAGTCCTAGTCAATCGTTTCAAAGGCCATTGTTAAGAAAGAAAAGCACTATTATCTATCTCTGCAGGAGCACCAGAATTAAAGGTGTAACTATTGTCAGACATTTAAATTCTAGCTCCCAAATAAAATATTTGGAAAGGGCACTCATTTTTTAAAAAAAATTTAATTATAAACAGAAGCTATTTACTATTGCTGGGTTTCCTATAAGGGGAATTGCATGTAGGTATTCCTGAGTACAGGATTTATTGAGAGAATACCCTCAGGAGAAAACTGTAGGGAAATGAAGAAAGCAGAGTAGAACTGGGAGAGAAAACACATCAAAATATGGTCAGAGCTGGAGTCTAACCTCAGCCTGATCCCAGGGGCCTTGGAGTGTGAAGTTCCCCACACAACCATAAGGGACGTAGGCTGTTATGCTCCCGGATCTTTCAGTCTCTGGACATGAGTCACCCCCTTCTAGGAATCTTTCTAGGCATCTGCAGAGAAGGGAGCTCCTATTAGGCCAGTTGTCTGGAGGAGTCTGGAGCTGTGAGTGGCTAGTAGCCCTGCAGGGAGTGTGGGCAGGCACCACCAGCAGCCACTTGGAGCATGTAAACACACCTCTTCCAATGGGTCTCTTGTACAAGAGTGAGGGCTTAGACTAACCCTCCAAAATTCAAGCAGAGGGCCTAAGGGATTTTTAAAAATTGTTTCTTTTTTCCCCTCTGCAGATGGTAAGCATACATGTCAGAGGCACAAATAACTCTGGAAGGATAGTCATGTCTACCAATAGGTATAATTTTCTGGCAGTATAAAATTTCCCTATAACTCCATTTATTGCATACCACAAAAAGCATTGTTTATAAAATTTTCCAGTCCAACTTGAAATTTCATTACAGAGATGCTTTTTCTATTGGGTCAATGGGATGTGATGCCTATGGTGTAAGTAAGATCCCGGGAAATACTGCTCTGATGTGAGGAGCTATTTTTCCTTTTATTTCATTTTTCTCATGTTCAATTAACTCAACATCTGAGATCAAAAACTTCTCAAATTCTATACAAAAACCAAGGAAATAATCCTAGATGTACTAAAATATTTACATGATGTTCACTGAAGATCTGTTTAAAACAGTGAAGCATTCTAAACACCCAATGACAAAGTATGGGAAGCATAAATCCTGGTAAAGCTACCTGTTAGAGGCTATGAAGTCATTAAAAGTCATGTCACATGATAATATTTAATGACATAGAAAATATTTGCAGTGAGCAAAAATAAAACACAGACCATGAATATTATCCCACATTATTAAGATGTATAATTGTGCATAAAAAGACTAGCTATACACGAACACCATATTTACAGTATCATTGCTGAGTATCTTGGGTATTTGAATTACAGGTGATATCTTTAAGAATTTATTTTCTTATTTTTGTATTTAAAATTTCCTATGATAAATCTAAAGTCTTTTTAAAAAAATAAGAAGAAGGCTACTAGTAAATAATATCAACTTAAATACACTTGCTATTAGTTATAGTTTATCCAAAATTTTTTCAAGGATTTTCCCCTGACACTGATAGCTATTTATTTTATTGTTTTTCCCAAAGTTTATCCTCTGAATATTCAAATGATATGTGACAATAGCTGATTTTTATCAGTATTTTAATATTGGGACCATTTCCAGTAATTATTTGATACTATTTCATTAAAAACAAAACAAAACAAGTGATCAACAGTTTGTGTAGAGGTTTTATATTTTAAAAACTTCACTTCTAATATTTCTAGACTCATATTTAATTATTCTTTGCATGGTGATATGTAATTTAAAATAATATAGCAACTATTTTGAGACTATATATTTTATTATATAAATATACAATGTAATAATAATAGTAAATAGCTCATGGCCCATGCTATACACCTGGTATTGTTTTAAATACCATACTTTAAGTATTACAAAAAACCAAAAGAGCACTTTGAAACTCCTGGATATCAAAGACAAAGGAAAATACTAAATGACTTGATAATCATCTTCTTTTCTAAGTGCCTCAATCATCTTTATCATCTTTAATCAATGTGAAATCATCTAGAAATGTTCACCTCAACCAGTAAGATGTGTAGTTTCATGTGGTCACAAAATAAGACACTGGTAGTGGCCACAGAATACCAAAAGAGAATGAACTATGAAAAATTCGGTCAATTGTGAGATGATGCTGAACTCCATCAAAATGTTTCTCTAATGTACGATTTTCTTTTCTTGAGGTGTGATGTTACATAATCAAAGCCAGCCACTAGGTGTGGAAATCATGCTTAATGCCACACATAAGACTAGAACAGCCTCTCACCTCTTTCTTTACTTCTTCTTCATCTTCCAGTGTCAAAGCAGCCAGTTGCTTAGCTCTCTGTTCCATTAGATTCACATACCGAATTGGATTTGACAAAGCTTCAATCACATCTAAGTAGGGAAGAAACATTTTAAATCAAAGATCCTGGAGGTATTTATTATCCATCAACCATCCATGCATTTATCGAGCCGATAATTCATTATCCATCTACGAATTCATCATTCATTTCTTATTCTTTCACCAAGCAATATAACTATTCATTCATTCATCCAACATGTTCAAAATGGACAAGTCAAGACCCTTTGCTGAAACATCAGGAAGACAGCATTCAAAGGAGGTCAGCCCTGAAAACCAAACAGGCTCCAAATCAGATTGTCTCAATACTCCATATTTTTAAGTTTCTTTTTGAGGGTTGCATCCATTCCAACAATGGCCCCCATACTTTTCCTATCTGGTCCAAATGATGTTACATCAATGGAGACACACCACATAAAAGGCATGTCTTGTAAACTGCTGAAACAACCAAAAGATTTAGCAACATGGCCATCATTAGCGTATGACCCTGTCTGGCTGGAGTGTGTCATGGCTGCCATCTTTGGATGAGGTATGGGTTCCAAGTCTGCCATCGTCCCTACCACTTTTAAGTATATTACACCCAGGTCACTTATAATAAATTTACATTTATTATTACTGGTTGACATCATTATAATTTAACTTCTCTCAACTCAGGATTTCATGAATGAAAAGAATTAGGGTTTTAAAACTGGCCCAAAGCAAACTAATGACACAGATCTATACAGACTGCTATAGTACCAGGTAGCATGGGTTAGAAAGGGTTGGGCCCATGAGAATAATGATGCCAGCACAACACTTTCTTGGGACTTGAACTAAATGAAATGAAAACCTATTCCTAAAGCTTTGAGCAATTTACCTTTTAAACATATATACAAAATAAGAGGTGATTCTGAGGCCAGAATCTCCTGCTTTTGTTTCCACAAATATAAGAATGACCCCAGCTGGAAATATCCCTGCTTACCTGCATATGTATCTGGGACATAGTCTTTCACCTCTATGTAGACAAAGAGAGCTGGCAGCATCAGAGGTTGGTTCCTCTCATTCCTAAGACAGATGTAGTGATAGCCTAGAAGGTGATAATAATATTTTGTATCACCTATTTTCTTCACAATGTTAGTTAGAATACAGTAACAGCTATATGATACAAGTGTTTATGTTAGGTGACTCTGGATGAGAAACAGCTGACTTCTTTCACATTTTAATCCCATGGTTTTGAGTGATAAGGTATTATTTTTCTCATCAGACAGGAAAACAATGTTGATACTGATTTTTTTTCTTTCCAACTGTGCTTTTCCTCACAAAACTGAATTCAAAAGCCCACTTCATAGATTTAATTATTGGCTCAAATTTGTCCCTTACATTATTTCTTCACTTGGGTTTTAGCCATATGCTCTGTCCTGGACAATGAGACCTCAGCAATGTGCAAACGGAGGCTTGGAGTGCACTTGCATAGTCGGTCTTGTATTATGCACTCCAGTGGCCTGCCTGGAAAAGCCCGTACTGGGTGCACATTGCCTTGTCAACCTGGGCCCCTCAATGAGCGCATGAAGAACAGTTCCAACCTGGCCCAAAGCATGAAACACAGCTACATGGCTGAGCCCAGGCAAACCCTGCCATGCCACAGACTTGTGAGTCTAAAGATGAATACTTGTGATAAGCTATTGAGTTTCTGGATAATTGGTTATACATAATTATTATACACAATCATTGTGGCAAGTGTTGATTCATATACTATTGCATGTCAAAAAGGCACATGAAACTGCCTGATTTCATTAATTTTAGAGCCCTTGTTACAGGAAAAAACACACCAAAGCAGAATGTAGCTTCCTAAACCATTTTTTAATAATCATGTAAGATAGCATTGATTTTATTTACAACTTTGATATAAAGTTTCTCACTGTACTATCTATCCATACCTGGCCTAATTGCTTGTACTGGCAAGATCCTATGACCAATAAATTTACCACCTTCTTCATAAACTGCTATCCTCAGACAGGCCAGTGAAGGAAGAACCACCTATTAAGACAATAAGGAGCATGTGGTTACAAGAAGAAACCATGGAAACCATTGACTGATGTTTCTCTCCCTTTCTTCTTCCCTTTTTTTCCCCTCCTTCTAAAAATAATGAATAAAATCTTTAACATAAAAAATTTGCTGTTGCTAACAAGAGCAAACCAACATTTATTGACTATTTTCAATGTGCCAGACATTTTCTAAATGTTTTTAGTGTATTAGGGAATACTTACAATAACTCTATGAAGGAGACACTATTATTAAATCCAATTATCATAAAAAAGTACTGGGGCACTGAGACCTCTAATATAGACATTCTCTTTTCAGAAGACTACCTCTGGGGATAGTTTGGCCAAATAAAAGCAAAGGGTATGGGAAGAAAGTCTACTGTATAAAAGTCCTCTTTTGTGGGATAAGAATATATGAAAAAGATTTGCTTTTTTAGTGAAGACAGAGAGAAGGCCCAGTTGAATGTGAAAGGGTTTTAACTAGGTCACACAGAGTCTGAGGAACTTAAGTAATATTCTTTTTTTAAGAAAGTATGGACTTCTTTTCTCTCAACTACCATATTATACCTTACTTCCCACTCTACTTCATTTGAGTCATAATGAAATCATTTATCATTTGGATTATGAGAAGATACAACTGAGGTTTATTTGTTATTCCTGTTTTCCAAGAATATACTGGAAACTCATTGATTTATAATATGGTATACTGGAACTCATTGATTGATAATATACTTCTGAAATTCCAAACAAGTAATTCACAGAGGTCTTAGTTAGTTTTCAAGTTAGCTTTGAAAATGCTATTGCTATATTAATGTGTAAATTCCCAAATTAAGCAACAAAAAATTATTTTTCCTTTTTTCTCAGTACAAAACACCTAGAACATGCAGTTACATGGCATGCTAAGGATACAGGACCAACCTTTTTGAATACGATGGGCTCTTCTTCCCAGACAGGATTTACAGCATTTCCTTGTGATGTCTTGGACTTAAATGCTTTCCTCCTTGTGTCCACAGGTAATCCAAACATATCCACTTCCACGTAAGTCCCGACTTTCTTGTCAGAAAGAAACTGACCTGAAATAATCTAGAAAATAATAAAAAAGGAACGCTTGATGAATGAACAAGAGCGAGGTGAGAAAATGCTTTAAGAGGGTTACAATGCTGATGGCGAATGTTGAACAATAAATAGAAGCAAGAGTAGAAATATAATGTCTCTTTTGGCTAAAGAATTAGTATAGGAACACGGAAAAGGCTAAGGTTAGGGGAGACAATGGACAAAATTGGACAAGAAGAAATAAATGAACAAGTATCAAAAGTTTGATGAGAAATTTGCCTTTTGTACTTCATCTATATCTATTAAATGAAAGATTGGTCTTTAGAGCCAACTGAGTATAAAGGTTTTCCTAATGCTTAAAAATGTTACAAGAGAAAAATTCTCTTTTTAGCATATTATAAATTAAATTAAAAGGTAACTTAAGATTACAAATTTTGAAACATAAGTTGAAACTCTTGCATTAAAAAAATGCCCCGTTGTTCATAAAATTTAACTTGGAGGGGCTGTAATACCATGATACCCTAATTTTCAAAGTTGTTACATTTTAAATACAAAGCCACATTGAGACCCAAAAGTCAAAACCAACAAATACCAACTGGATCACATGAAGCCCAGTTTGCCATCATTCTGAACCTCATCTGCTTAGATATCCACAAAATCTTGGGTACCCTGTGCCTAGGTGTAAAATGATCACATGCTGTACAGTTAAAAGATGTTTTAAAATTACATATTCATAAAATGTCTCCCGTGCCTGCCTCTTCTTCTCATCCAATTTTCAAAATCTGAGTGATCCTCGGGATCATAAGTCCAGGTGTCCTCTGCTTTCACACCAGAGAAGGGTCAGCAGTCAGCAAGTGCTGATGAACAAGCCTGACCAGTCTGGCTCGCCTGGCTGATAAAGCTGACCGCTGGGCCAGAGCTTTCCGGGTTCTCAAATCAGTGAAAGGTGACAGGATTTCCAAGATTATGACTGAGTCAGAAGTCAAACCATGGCAGCCTGGGAATGGCCTTCAGGAGTCAAGTGAGGCCAAAGTCAGACTGACGTGGTCAAAAACTCCACACACTTTAGATAGAAAGCCATGAGGTACAGGCTGTCTAAATTTGTCCTGGGACAAATAATTTCTCTTGACTGTTCCCTTTCGCCTGGGCACATGAAAACTGCCAGCAACAATCTCTGTTTAATGTGAAGTTCTACATGAGGATTACTTAAGAGTTTACATGTTTGAAGCCTCCAAGTTGTGTGAGTCACACAGGAGTTCGGTTATACTAATGATTTTGTGTGTTTATGATGACTGATCAAAGTGCAAGTCCTTAATGAAAACAGTGGCACTAACCCTCACACTCTCATCAGTGAAAGAGGATGGTGGCACACCATTTGAGCTTGCAAGTCCACTCTGGGACCATAAAGTCTATGTCAGGAGGTCAAAACACAAGCACCACCAGACAGGTCTGAGCCTTATCCTGGTTCTGGCAGCAAGGTTCAAACCAGGGTTCCCTGCACCATGGTCGTCCGTTCACACGACACCAACAGTTTGAGAACAGTGTCTCCATTCTGGACTCAGGCAGCCCTTTATATTTTTCTCAGACTCAACTGAATCCCCTCAACTTACTTTCCTGTCTCTATATCATCGTTTTATAGTCTCTTAAACTCTCACCATAGATTTTTCACAAAGACATAAGTAAGCAAGCCAACATATACAAAACCAGATGACTTGGCAAAGATAAAACATGAGTTTGAGCCAACTATTAACAACTGAAAAGGATTTTAAAAATAACATTTTATCAGCGTGTGATGCTTAAGAGTTCATCTTAATCAAATAACAGGAATTACACATCCTTTATAGAAAATAATTTCCTAAAATAATTCTTGAAGCTCTAATTCTACCAGCTCCACTCTTTTGATATAGGCTGTGGAACAATTTCAAAAGAAACAAATTGTGAGCGATATCACTGAAATTTTATTTTTAATCTTTAGTGTAAAGTGACAAACTTTATTATATATTTTTAGATTTTATTTATTTATTCATTTTAAGAGAGAGGAAAAGGGAAAGAGACAGAGAGGGAGAGAAACATCATTGTATGAGAGGTCGGTTCCCTCTCACACGCTCCCAGCCCAGCCTTTTTCACCTGCCTCTGGCTACGGACCTGGCTGGAGACCTGGCTTGCAACCTGGTTATGTTGCCCTGACTGGGAATTGAACCAGCAACCCTTGATTCACAGGCTGGTGCTCAATCCACTGAACCACACCAGTGACAAACTTTAAAGTAAAAATGGGCTCAACATGCTTAAGATAGATATAAATTAGTGAAACTGTTATTGAGCCTTTTTAAATACAGTTTTTCATATGCCTTCAATTTAGGGTTAATCAGAAAATTGAATTCATATCCAATGAAAAATGTTTCTTAGAAAATAGTTATCCAGTAAAACAGAAAAAAAAAAAAAAAAAAACTGTAATAAAGTAAACAAGATTGAGGTAAAAACAACCAAGAGCTTATAGAATTCATATAAAAAATCTTTATAAAAGTGATTTCCCATTCATGTTATTAAAAAATCTTTTCTCACAGCTAAAATAATTTTATGTGCTGTAACATCAATTTCAAAGACAGCAGAAATCATTTAGTATAATTTTTTAGGGTCAGATGAATCACATAAACAAATAAATCAAATTTTAATTTAATGTATTTTAAATACCTGACTACTCTGATAGATTTTCAAATCTATGCCAAGCTAAGTTCAGAGCTTTTATTCAATAGTTGACAATTTGTTGAGAATACTTTTTTCTCTAATTTTGTTCAGCGTAGATATTTCTCTAGAACGAAAGGAGATTAAAAAAAACAAACAAACCCAGGAGATTTTTTCAATACAGGGCACTAATTTTTGTGGTAAATTTTTTTTTAAAGATTTTGTTCATCATTTTTAGAGAGAGGGGAAGAGGCAGAGAAGGAGAGAAACATCAATGTATGGTTACCTTTTTCACCTGCCTCCAGCTAGGGACCTGGCTGGAAACCTGGCTTGCAACCTGGTTATGTGCCCTGGCTAGGAATTGAACCAGCAACCTTTGGGTTTGCAGGCCAGCGCCTATCCACTGAGCCACCAGCCAGGGCCTGTGGTAAATTTCACTGTTGGAATATTTACACCAAAAAAGCACATTGGCCACCAGCTTTTTAAAAAATTGATTTAGGGCCCTGTTTTTATCCTGCTAAACCTTTATTTCATGTGTGTCGCTTCTGAAAATTTCTTTCTTTTTTTTTTTTTTAAATATGTTATTTTATTATTTTTAGAAAGAGGGGAAGGGAGAGAGGCAGACAGGGAGAGAATCAATGTGTGGTTGCGTTTCACCTGCCTCCAGGCACAGACCTGACTGGAGACCTGGTTTGCAACCTGGTTATGTGCCCTGGCTGGGAATCGAACCTGTGACCTTTGGGTTCGCAGGCCCGCCCCTTAACCACTGTGCTACCAGCCAGGGCTTTGAAAATTTCTAATTCAAATTCAGTCCTTAAAAAAATGTATAAAGGAAGTTGAGACTTTGTTAGCAACAACATTTTTAATGACTAAGCTACTTTATATACACAAAATAGGTAATGTTCAAGACTTTTGTTGGGAACAATTTTGTAACAGAGATATACATACCTTAACAGATAAAGTGTTGGCCACTATCCCATCTACGATGCCTTCAGTGAATGGATCAAAATGCTTGTCAGGTCTCCTCATAAACTCTGGCTTTAATCGGTAGCCACTCTTTCCGTTGTATTCATACATCCCCATATTTATCTGCATAGCCAGGTCTGCATATCAAAACACAAACCTTACTGTGATTTTATTTATCTTTTCAGCAAAAAAGAAAGATTGTATTATAGTTCGCTTTTGTTCCCCTTTTTAAAAGAAATATTTATTCATTATTGTAATTTAGGAATTACATGTAAGAACAATTGAGTTATAATCTCCAAATCTAGAGGTAAACCACTACCTGCAAGTTGGTTTATATTCTGTTTTACTACTTCAAATATATTTTGAATATGCAATATGTACATTTCATTAAATATTTATTTTTAATTTAATAGTATACAATTATTTTAAATAGATACATTTGAATAAGCACATTAATCCAGGCCCTTCTATGGGAAAATTTCTCTTTTGTAAATTGTCACCATTACATATAATGCTTAGATGAATATTATTGTGATGAAATCCTTGAAGATGTCATTAATGATATTCTTAGTAGTGAAATTTCTGGGTCAAACAATATACATTCTGGAAAAGCTTTTAGATTAGCCTTACTAAAATGCCCTTTGGAAAGCTAAAACTACTTTAAACTTCTACTCTGTTTGTAAAGATGGACTTCCCCACGCCTCACTAACAGTGTATGCTATACTTTTTCTTTTTTAATTTATAAGGAGGAAGTTTCCTTTAAAATCTTGCACTCCTTTGATTACTTACCACTAATATCTAATTACACATGGACTCATTTCTAATGGACAAAGATTACTGGTCAGGGTTTTCTAAGATTACGTATAAAATGGATGTCCACATGAATAGCAATTACTGGGGTTTTGAAAAAAAAGATACACATTTTAAAGTAATAATAAATCTGAGAAGCTGTCATTTATTCCAGATTATCCAAGTCACAATTCATTTCTATTGGCAGGGGGGGACAATAAAAAGATGATGGTAGACATATTTCAAAGTTTCATGAAACTAATCATTTTTAGAGCAGGGACTGTAAGTAAAATTTTATCTCTCATTTTATTAAACTATTATAACTATCATACTAAAATTGGACAAAGTTAAAAAAAGAAAATTATGGACTTGAAAAAATTAAGTCCAAAAGACTTTAAAAATTACATTAGCAAATCATAATATTTTTAATTTTACTTTTTATTCTCATCTGAGGATATGGTTATTGATTTTAGAGATAGAAAAGGGGAGAGAGAGAGAGTTGGGGGAAAGAAAGATCAAAAACAGCAAAATTCCCATTAGTTTCAGGGTGAAGAGAGGGTGGCCCACTCTTAATGCTACTATTTAATATTATTCTAGGACAACCTGCCTCAAGTTCTAAAAAGGGAGTGGAAGTATATGTGACTAAATTATTGTGGTATCTGAAAAACCCAATAGAATCTGCTAACAAAATAGGCAATTATAAGAGCTTGGGAAGATGATCTTTTATAACACAAATTTATTTATAAAATAAATATACAAATATTAATATTTAGAAACAATCTGTTAAAAATATAATCTCAAAAAATGTATTTTATTTAAAGAAGCCCGACCTCAACTAAGAGGAGTGATTATGCTGAGGGACTTAGTATAAAAATTTTCTAAATGAAGAGAAAGCATTCCTTGTGTGATAAGAAAAATTAGAAGAATAAATTATTCAGAGTAATTATAAATTTAATATGATTTAATCAAATCTAATTGTTTTCGGCGAGGGAGAACCCATAATGAAAATTAAACTAGTATAACTTTAATGGGAAAGAAGGGAGAAACATAATAACAATTAAATTCATTTGAAGCAGGAATTGTACTGGCAACAGCAGAAGAGGAATGAAAATTATTAGCCATGAAGGAGGATTTCCACTTCTAGGTATTAAACCATTGATTAAACACTCCAATAATAACAGTAAGTTACTGGTTGCAGAATGCAGGCAAATTTATTAATGAAAAATAATATAAATCAATAAAATGAATCCAAGCTAACAATAACATCAAAGGCTGAAACTATTAAGCAGTAATTTCAGGTCAGTGTAAAAAAAGGACTGAAGGCAAAGAGAAAAAACTGGGACAACTATAACAATATAATCAATAAAATATACTTAAGGAAAATAAGAATTGATATCTTACTGAGATTACAATGGAAAATTAAATTTTAGATAGATGAAAGGGTAAAATTACCAAAAAAATAGGAGTAAATATGAACCTGATCCTGGGTGGGGAAGCCTGTAATCATAAAAGTAATCCATGACTTCATAAAAGAAAGCATTAACCAATTTGATCTTACATGCTTCAAAAAATAAGAAAACATGCCCTTTATATAAAAAGTGCTATTATAAAAGAATAGGAAAATTGATAAAAGGCCTGAATAGGTAATTCATAAAAGCCAAAATACAAAAATCAGAACCTTCTTAAAAGCAGAAAAATAAAAAAATTTAAATCCACATATTTAAAATCTTCACTAATAATCAAAGATGTAGAATTAAAACTATAGTGAAATGATAATACTTTATCTGAAATTGTATTATTATTTAATGATAATACTTAACCAAGATCTCAAATGAGTAGAAATACCTCCCATCATAGGATGTTGACGAAGATGAAATCTGGTACAACATATTTGATGAACAGTTTGGCATTTTACAAAATATTCTTAAAACTTCCACATCTTTTACCAGAGTGATTCTGTTTTAGGAACTTTTCCAAAAGGACATTAGAGGATAGACTTGTCAATCTATATTCAAGACTGTTCTCAGAACATTAGTTACAGGAGAAAAATCCTCTAGTGTTCTATGATAGGAACTGGGTTTTAGTGACTTGTATAATGTGCTCAATAAACAGATAATAAAACTCATGTTTCTGTATAGCACTTAAATATATATGGAATTAAGTGAAAAACATGCATATACATAGTTAACAAACTTGACAGATAACAAAGCCAAAAGTTAACTGTGTTGTATCTTTGAGTGGTAGCATTCCTGAATGTTTTATTCTTTCTGTATACATTTTTTAACTTTCTAAATTCTCTATAATAAATATTACTTTAAGAAGTATTGGCCCTGGCTGGTGGCACAGTGGATAAGGCACTGGCCTGCAAACCCAAAGGTTGCTGGTTTGATTCCCCAGCCAGGACACATAACCAGGTTGCAAGCCAGGCCTCTAGCCAGGTCTGTAGCTGGAGGCAGGTGAAAGGCAACTATACTTTGATGTTTCTCTCTCCCTCCCTGCCTCTCTTCCTTCCCCTCTCTCTAAAAATAAATAAAATCATAAAAAAATTTTTTTTTAAGTATAAATTTTTTTTGTTTGAATATAAGCCTCAGCCAGTTAGAGTATTATCCTGATACTCCATGGTTATGGGTTTGATTCCAGGTCAGGGCACATATAGGAACCAACCAATGAATGCATAAGTAAGTGGAATAACAAATTGCTGCTGCTCTCTTTCTCAAATCAGTAAGTATAACTATTTTTTAAAAATAATGCCAAACCAGTAGAAATAAAGACTTGTTTATAAACTATTGAAGACAATTTCTCAATTTTCAAAATTCACTCCGGTTTTTTTCTTTTTTCTTTTTTTGGTATTGATACTTCCTTTACTTAAAAAATGCTTTTATTTGTTTCAATCAAGTGTAGCAATTTTTTCTCGTTGGGGATGGGTTTTGGACTCTTGAAAATGTGGCTTTATAATGACAGAAATGAGCATGAACTGTGTTACTTACCTACTGTTTGGAAATTAAGGGCAACCATCTGACAACCTGCGTTCCAGAAAAGCTGAGGCATGTAGTTTGACGAATCTACACGTGTTCCTTTTGGATAGATCCTGCTAAGCTGCATTTTGTTGTATCTGGACCATCATGTTAAGTAGTGAATACAATTACAAAAATCATTAGCCAATAACATTAACTGAGAAGCCACCTTCCATCCTTCTCCACTGGGGAAATGAACTAAATATTGATGATCTCATTGGGCTGGCGTGTGAATTATGCAAAAACATAACAAACAGAACAAGTGTGATTTTATAAAATAAATATAGCATCACCTTTGCAGAGCCTTGTAGGTGAAAAGTAATAGGTAGCAAAGATGGCTGAGTCAAGGTCAGCAGGATTTGGGGGAGATGACCAAGGCTTAACGATTAAAGACACAGGAGGAAGCTCGAGGATGCCAATCGTATGAGAGGATGATAACTGTGTTTGGCAGAAGCAGATAACATGAACTGCATGGCTATTTTTGAAATGCTCTCTGCGCATTTTCTCAACCTTCTCTGGGAATCCTCTTTGTCAAGATTGTGGTACTTTTGATCAATTAATAACAAGGTATATATAGAATTGAAGGTTGTGACCCGGTTTTGTATTTTGGATTCTACCATCATCAGTTTTCCTCCCTAAGCATCTTTCAGTTATTGCACAACATGTGTTTAAAAAACGATTGACTGTTCCTGTTGGCAACTTAGGTAGAGGTTCATTGCTTCTGAGCACAGGCTGGGGTATTGGGTCAAATGGAGTCTGGACTTTAATTCTGGAAGTAGCTGGCTATGTATATGATCTCTGGCAAGTTGTTTCACTTTTCTATGCCTCAGTTTCCTCATACAGAAAATAGACTGAACAATTCCTATATTGTAGGGCTATTATAAGGATCAAATAAAGACAGACGTGTAATAAAAGGTAAATCAATCACATGGACAGTATATCATATTTACTAATGATCATGATTTTTATAGCGGGACTGTTTATGGTGTTTAGATTTGTTCTCCTGTTGGTGAGTTTTAAAGGTGATTAAAAAAAAAATTCTAGAGCTTGCTTCATGAAATTGAGCTCTTTGGGATATTTAGTATTAATTTCATGAAAAATATTTAAAGGTCTATTTCATTTTATTTTGGTTCATGGATAATAATAAAAAGTTTCAGTTGTCAGAAGTACAAACAATGCCATTATGAGTAATAAATAGTTATATTCTGATGTCATTATTTCCACTATTTTTGACTGGACATCTATTATATGTCCAAGGATGCAAGATGCCAACTTAGATATATATAATACATATATTATATTTTGTATACACATACACTTACATATGTTGTCTCTAACACTAACACAGCCATACAGCTGGTATCATTATTTCTGTTTTACAGATGAGAGAACTCAGGAAGATTAAGAAACGCTGACAAAGAACAAACAGCTTGAGGGTAAGAAAATAATCCTGACTTTTTTACCCCAAGGCCAGGTCTCCTTTCTGTATGCCAGGCTATCCTGACTCAGTAGTGCACATGAACCTGAAAGTATTTATCATTCCCACATGACAGACTTAAGCCATTTCATGCTTCATTTGGGCCAACTGCAATGGAACAACAATAAAATAAAATAAAATGTGTTAAAACAAACAAACAAAACAACACCCAGAAATTAAATAGCACACTCAGTTGTGCCAACTGAGGCAACATTCGACAAATCAAGGATACTCGACAAATTCCACCGGAGATTTCGTCAGTTGTTCAAGTCCTTTGGTTTCCACAAAGGAAGACATTTCAAAACTTCTGTTTCTTTCTGAGTTAATGACAGAAAAAAACATAATAAGAAATAAAATTCAGCATTTTAAGCTAGAAAGCGTAAGAAGTAGGCAAATGTTCAGTGAATTGAGGGAGATGAATTTTCACTGTAATTTCTATACACGTGTATTTCAGGAACTATTTATCTGCTACAGAAGTAGAATCTTGCTAGTTACGTCTCCTAGTCTTCACTATCTGGGCCAGATGTGCCTTACAGGGGCACAGGTCAGGGATATGGTGGCATTAGGGTGGGGAAATTAATTTTAGTTGTGGGTCGAATGGCAATGACAGCTGTTTTATCCAAAGAGCATAACCCTGTGGAAATTTTTTGTTCAAAACCCATTCAGATTGATTTCTTGGGGTATTGCTGTGATTAACAAAAGAGATCATGGGTATGTTCACTAGAGGCTCCTCCCTCTTTTACATCCACATTGTCATCACCTGACCTCAGTTTGTGTAAACCCTTTGGCTCCACAACTAATGTGACATTAGAATTATGCTATTTCAAAGCTAAAGGATCCTTGGAAATTTCCCAGTCTAATGGCCTCATTTTCGGATTAGATAACAAGGTTGGGAGGTGAATGTACTAGAGGTCTTGGTATTCCTGAACACAGAGCAACATTTTGAAAGTGAAATCCAAGCTTCCCATTAGAATGAGAGAACCAAAACAAAGTTATCTTAGTTTGGAAAGGCTAACAGCCTAGTAGTGGCTCTGTCTTCTTCCCAACTGAAAATCAAACTGCTATGCACAGTTTTGAGACACGGGTCACACAGGAGCTAGATAGCACACAGCTCTTAAAACTGCACTTCCTTTGAGGCATTTCCCCCTTTTTGATGCCCATATCCCATCATTAAAGCTTCATTGTTTTTCCTAATACTTCCAGGATTCCTTTACCCGTTCCCTCCCTTCCCAATTTAATCACCTGTGAGGTAAACTCTTACTTCTCTTATTTACTTCTATCCATCAAATCTACTTTCATATGACTATTTTAACCATGATGACTGATTAAAATTAAGTCAGTCTAATAGGTACTCTGTAAACTACGTGCTGTATTGGTTATAAAAAGTGATAAAATAATATAAAACACAAGAAGAAATGCACTTGTTCATAAATCTCTGGCTGATGCTCTTGTTATCAGGTTCTGAAGGACTTAAGTATATCAGCTCCTTCTCAACTCAGCTACTTGTGTAGCAACTTTTGATTTATGAATTAGGAAGACTTATTTTACAGCCAGTGAAAATTAGTTCTATAAAAAAAACTACATTAAGACATTTCAAACTGGATAACTTGCGGTATATGTAGCATACATAATTGTAACATCAAAGAAAATACTGAAATATTTATATATAAGCTGTCATGGAAATTAAATTCTTTATTGTAGAGATAAAGATACCATATACACAAGTATACAATTATACCTGTGTGTTAAGTAGAAGTTTAGATTTTGTTATATCTGTAAAGCTATCTTTTATGAGAGACTGCTGTATTTAAGCAAAAATTCAGTTTTAAAGTACACAGGCTTAAAAGAAGCTAAAAAGTCCCAAAGATCTTTAACCTGATAGCATCTTACACTATGGTTATGCAACCATGAAGGGTAATTTCACAAAAGGGCTCTTTTATTTAGATGGAGCAAAGATCATATATTTTCTTTACATCCACTATGGATATGCAGTTGGGTAAAGGAAAAACACAGTGATACGAGGCTAACCATATATTCTCCTAAATATATAAAACAGGCTGAACAAAAGGGATGTGGGTACATTGGTTGATTTGGTTCTATTTCTAGTTATCAGGGCTGACCAGTCACTGGCTGCCTCACTTCTGGGCTGGCTAGATAGTTTATTTCAACACTGTCCCTTATACAATGGATGGAGCCCACTGTGTTGTTGCAAGCAAAAAGCAAATGTAAAATTCTCAATTAACTGTACCCTGGCCTCTTGTCCATGGCCCTAATAAGTATTTTGGGAAACATCATGGAATACTTACTTTCACATGTGGTTATTATGACATATATATAAATAGCTATGAATATACACAAATATATACTAACTCTAGTCAGCCCATGCATATATTAAATACTTCACCAGCACAGAATAATGGTTCTGTTAAGGGTACTTTGGGTCTAATTGTTCAAAAGATACTTATTATGTGTTACATTAGGAGTTTTTCTTCAGGAAAACTTACTCTTTGAAATTTCAAACGACTCGAACTTGACTGGCTGGATATAGTTCACCAGGTTGGACATCTCCTCTGTGGCCATGGCCTCACTCCCCGCCGTCCCCTGGAAGCAGGAAGGAAAATAGCATTCCCGGAATCAGCCTTCATTATCCAGGGTTATTTCCCAGGGCAAGGATCACATGGCTTGAGAGTGCAGAAAATCATCCCTCCTCTTCTGAAGATGATTATTACCAACAGGAAATTCACTCCAGGAGGAGGACAAGGCAAAGTCATAGATGATATTAGAAGTTAACAAATCAAGATCTCGCTGTACACTGAGGAAATGAGTATGTGGGTAACCCCCAGATGAACTGAATTTATTTTTTAAAAGTTGCCTGTGGAAGAGGGTCTCTTTACATAAACATTCCCCCTTCCCTCCCTTCTTGACTCCTATGAGCTTATCAGGCAAACAGTACAGTGTAGGGGAGGGTCTGCAGTTCCAGTCTACAGCCAGGCTGTCTGATTTGAAACTCCCAGCCTACCACTTAGAATCTATGCAATTTTGGGCAAGCCATTTCACTGTTCTGTGCCTCAATTTACTCATTAAAATTCCAATCACATATAAGGCTTTTCTGATTATTAAATGAGTTCATTTATGGGAAAGAACTCAAAAACAGTACTTCAGACATAGAAAAACATCACGTTACTTTAACTATTTTCCGATATTGCATATTACTTTGATATAGCTTTTAATAAAGAGAAAAGCAATATTGCGGTATTGGTATGGACAGACTTCTATAGATCAATCTAATATTCTCTCCCATTTTTTGATGAGAGAACATTTGGAGATGAGGTTTCTTTTGAAGACTCCTGTAGCAATATTTAGGTTAAATGTTAATTGGGAAATATTTATTAAGAAATGAATCATCTAATTAGTAGGATAGGTTTTTTATTATCAAAAATCTCTGATACGAATTAAAATAATTCACAGGTAGAAATGCTTTATTAGACATTGTAACAATTTTCCTCTGGGACATTAAGTTGCAATTTGGTAAGGAAACATAATAAAAACTTTTCACTACATTAAATATAAGAGGAAGAATATCAAGTAAGAACAGCTCATTTCTTGTTATTTATCTTTAATTGATTTGCAAAGATACAAGTACTGAGACAGATTCAGTGTAATTTTTTTTAAACCAGAACTCCTGCTATAACAAAACTTTAAAAGTCCAATTCACCTAGCTCTGATTCACATCTAGATTCTGTGCAATTAATATATCTGATCTCAGGAAGTTATTTGGGATGCTTGAACTTATAGCAATAGGTATCTCTAGTAATTCCAAAATACAACAATGGAATAAATGTCATGTTTCTGAATATCTCTCCAAACATCATGTCTTTCTGAACTTTAAACCATTTAGCAATGCATTTAATTGCCTCAAAAACTGAAGCAGGCTGTTGGATGTCACAAATTTCGAATTCACCCTGTAGGTACCCAATTGGATGGAGGGGAAGAAATCTCAATAACATTGTTCATTATAGAGAATTTTTTCAATACCCCGCTTATTAATGATCAAAGTCGGCATCTTTATAACAAAAGGGGTAGTGAAAAAGTTTAAAGTGAACCGTGGCTTTTCACCACTAGATGGCAGAAGAGGACCATGGAATATATCCACAGGTAGCTGACTAGACTGGCCTATTAGCTGGATGCCTCTGTGACCAGAGGTCAAGCCCTAGACACCTACCTCATCCATTGAAGATTTTTTACAATCATCATCGTCATCATCATCGTCACTCTCCGTATCAGCTTCCCCTGTCAAATTTTAACAACAGGTCATGAAATAAGCATTTTCAGGTTTGAAGCACACATACCATGTGCATTATCAAAAATTTCCTTGGAAATTGGCTTTTGTAAAAAAATTACTCTTTTGGATATTTAAATTTAATTAATCGTGAGACTTATACTAACATATGGGGTGTAGTGTTCTAAATTTGATTTGTAAATATCACCTGACATGTACAAATTCTATAAAAACTCATATACAGTTAGTTTTCTGTATCACATGTATCCTGTCTTGATGTATGCATTCTCTTAAAGGGTCTGAATCACCCTAAAGCAGATAAGCTATCACTTTCCATCCTTCCTTTTTCAAAAGAGTAGGGTAGAAAAAGAAAATACTTAAAATCCTGATGCCTTATAGAAACTGAACTCAATGAGGCATAATTCAGCTTTTCATTTAGCCAATATGCAGCTGTTCCGATGGGTCGTTTTTCTCTCTGAAGACTGGGTGAATGATTCTGCTAGGTTAAGTATTCTCACCAGTGCTCTGCCTATAAGTGAGTTGAGGTGACCTCTGAAAATGATTCCCTATTCACTTCACCATAAAACCCCACACAATCATGCAAACCAAGAGGTTCAAATCTTCATGTCCCCTTCAAGAACACTCATGAAACTGCCTAGCCACCAAGGGTAGGCATATCTGAAACACCACCAATTATCTGAAGGATGTCACTTTGCAGAAGCAATGTGTGCCATTCCATTATTACAATGGCGGAGCTGGTAGGTGTGCCCAGGCCAAAGAGCGGGGCTAGTTCACGCAGGGTTGGTGACCCAAAGAGTGCTGAATTATTGCTACACATGCTTAAAAATGCAGAGAGCAGTGCTGAATTTAAGGATGTAGAGGTAGACTCTCTGATCACTGAGCACATCCAGGTGAACAAAGCCCCCACGACTGGTTCAGAACTCTCCAGCTAACTGGTTGGTTCATTTGACCACGTCAGGGTTCATGCGGTGCAATAGCCTGAAGATCCCAGTAGATGACGATATTGGCTCAACAATGAGGCAACTTGCATTGGTAAATATCTGTCCCTCTTGCCTTCTGCAAGTTAGCTGCCCCACTCAATCTGTATAAATGACAGTGCCCACACCACTGCCTTCCAAGAAGTTTAGAACCGTTTTCATTTGGCTAATGAAGTTGAATCGATTCCTGAATGACAGCAGTGTGGCAAAGTATTCACGAACTATCTTTAGAGAACAAAGAATTTTGGCCTCGACAAGCCTTATTACTTACGGATTATTTATTAAAGCCACGTACAACCACTTTAGGATGCTGATATTGTGTTCGTTAGTAAGGTAAATGTTACATACAGAACATATTCTATTAAAGACTATTCTTTTAGGAGATTGACACATTTTAAAAATACAATCAGATTTGTTTCCCCAAGTAGTTGTTATTTATTTATTTATTTATTAGGAGGTGATTCATTTTGTCAAGTACTGTAAAATGTAGAGTTGTTTCAGAGAGCCTTCTGCACAGTGCTACATGGGATACAGCAGTTACACCATTCACTCCAAATTCTCAATCAGCAATCTTTTGTTATGTGGGGGTAGGGGTTTTCTTTTGCTCTATGAGCAGGGATCTGACTTTTCCATTATAAGGTTTTAGAGGGACTTTGGAGGAATCTTATTGAACCATAAAAAATAATCTTATTTTACTCTAGTTTTTAAAGATAAATGCACAGGCAAAGTGCTGAAACCTGGAAGAGGCACCTGGCCAACTGGGGCCATGAGCAGTAAATTAGCTTCATGGTTTTCAAATTACTTGAGTTCCCCAATATCAAGAACATCTATGGACCAAATGGTAAGTTATTAATGTGCTTTATTCAGGGGCCTACCTACATATTAAAATGTCCAACATTTTCCACTGAAATAAATAAAGGTTGCGTAACCCACTCTGTGGCTAGCTTTTAGGAAATCTACTAAATTACTAACAGATTGCTGCCCTTTCTCTGTATTAAGCAATCATGTTCAGTCCCTGTAAAAATCGTTATTTGTGTTTGCATCCAGTTAATAAGAGGTGGAGATGGGGAAGTGGGAAAGGCAGATGGTAAGCCAAGCTCCCACATGCCTAGGAAGACACAATTTACTTGCTAACACTCAAGTGGTAGGACTGTGCTAGGAAATAGGTGGCCTGTTAGGGATATTCATTGTAAGGCTTCAAAAAGAACATTCTTACTGATGAAAAAAAAAAAAGTTATTTTTGAAGAAAGAGGATTGTGTAAAAGTTTAAAACACATGAGGAAGAGCTACCAAAAAGAAAAAATAAACTTTCAAAAGAATTATATAACGTCTATGGATAAGGATTTGAATTATATAATGTCTGTTGATAAGCATTTCTAAACACAAGGAACTGACAATTGGCATGGAAAAACAGAAGAAAATGTAAATCAAGAGTCTTGAACAACTTTTGTTTCCTAATTGCCGTAGAGTTCTATTTTAATTTTTAAAAATTATTTTTATATCTTTTGATTGCCATATAATAGGTATACAGAGAAGTATAGATACCATAGGTATTCTGTGCAATGAATTTTTACCATGTAGGCCCTGGTTGGTAGCTCAGTGGATAAGGCACTGGCCTGCGAATCCAAAGGTCGCTGGTTCGATTCCCAGCCAGGGCACATAACCAGGTTGCAAACGAGGTCTCCAGCCAGGTCCATAGCTGGAGGCATGTGAGAGGCAACCATATATTGATGCTTCTCTCCCTTTCTTCCTCCCTCCCTGCCCTTCTCTCTGAAAACAATGAATAAAATCTTAAAAAATAAAAAAGAATTTTTATCAAGTAAACCAGCCATAGTAACCAGCACCCAGATCAAAAGACAAAACATAACCAGTCTCCAGAAGCCTCTTGTTCCTTCCATTCACTTCCTCACCATTTCCTGACTCTTGACGACTTAGGTTAGTGCCTGATTCCATACTTTACATAAAAGGAATGGTAAGTGCTTTTGCTAAAATTTGGCTTCTTCTGTTCAGTATTATGTTTCTGAGATTTATCTGTATTATTGTGTGCAGTTGTGGATAATAATTGCTGCATATTATTCCTTGCTGTGAAGGCACCACAATTTAGTTCCCCATTAATGGGCATTTGGTTGGTTTTCAGTTCGGGGCTACTCTGAATCATGCTGCTTTAAGCAATGCTTGTACCTGTCTTTTGGTGAACATTTATGTGCATTTCCCTTGGGTATATAACCAGGAATAGGAATAGGATTTCCGGGGCTCAGGGCCGCATAGTTTGGCATTCAGAAGTGACTGCCTCACTGTCAGTTAAACTTGCCAAAGAAGAACTTCTCAGATTCAAACTTCAAGTTTCCGCCACATGTCTACCCTCCAAACAGGAGTTCTTTACAACACACTTTTCAGATTTTTCTGAGATTCTTTTGGCTAAACTTGGAAAATTAATTGGACTAAACATCACAAATAATTCAAAGAAAATGGGGCGCACTTAGGATTCTTTTCTTGTGAATCACAAAAATCTACTTCCAATGATATCTAAAAGGAAAATTATTAAGGGTAAGCATTACCTAGTAGCTTCAATAGGTAATTCAAGAAACTTTGCCATATTTTAATAGAGCTCTTTAAAATAGGATAAATTGAATTGCCCGGAACTCTTCAGCATAATCAGTGAGAATGCATTCCATGAACATATTATGCCTGGTTCTAAAATTAATGTCAAGGGCTCACTGTTCTTGAGAAACTTAAAACTGTGAGGTCACTCTCAAGATTATTTAGCTTATGTGGTAGCCAGAATCCTGGCCTCCCCCAAATGTCTATGTCTTATGATTATGTCCTGTGTCCTGTAATTATGTCCTGTGTTCTGTGAATACGTGTCCTGGGAAAACCCAGCAAGAGAGACTTTGAAGAAGAGATTAAGCTGAGGTTCCTGAGATAGGGGTGATTATTCTGGATTATCCCACTGGGTCTCCGGTGAAGACAAGAGTTAATTAAAAACAGAAGACCTTTCCTGACTGCGGTCAGAGGCAGGTGTGATGGCAGATGGGTCAGTGAGAAGGGACAGTGCTGACCTTGCAGTTGAAGGAATGAGGCCACTAGCCCATGGCTGTGGGTGGCCTCCAAGAGCTGCAGAAAGCATGGAATGGGATTTCCTAACTTTCAGAAAGGAATGCCGTCCGGCAGTCCAGGAGGTGAGGCGGACGCACGCGGACCTCTGGCCAGAACTGGCGAATGAGACATCTGGGCAGTTTTATGCCACCAAGTTTGTAGCAGCAAAAGGAAGCCAGTGTAATTTAGATCTGTGCCCAAAGAGAGATGTTAGACGTATGTCTAAGCTAATGATGGAGCAGGAATCCTCAAACCCAAGCATAAAAAGAGGGCCTGCGAGCCCCTCACCGGCTCCGGGGGACGAGGGCTCGAACACGCTGGAGGAGTCGCTGTACGTGTTGGACGCTTGTTCTGCGAGCTTCTTTTTGCCACTTCCTTCCGACGACTTGTGTGATTTCTTCTTGTTTTTCACCAAGATTTTGTACATTAAATCCATAGGGCTTGGGAGAGGAACTCCAGATTCCAGCTAACAGGAAAAAGAAAGAAAAAAAAGCACATCCTTTAAAAATACATCTCCTCCCTCGCAGATTCTCTCCCCGACCCCCAGGGCAGCTCTGGATACGCCAGGCGCTTCTAGGTTCCCCTCTGCCACCAAAAAATCTGTGTGTTCTGCGAAGGGCTGGCTCACAGCTCTTGGTTTTTCCACATAAAAGGTATTTTTTAATTACAGTACTCATTTTCCCATGGTGAATTCACATCAGGAAGATCTTAGAAATATACTGGTAGATTTGGTGTGCTAACACTGAAGTTGCAGGAGTTTTTCCAATGGTCATATAGATGCAACCGCTTTGATTTAGGACAGGTAAGGAAGCCCCAGCCTGCATTTTCAGAGGAGGGAGGCCTGGGGCGTCTGCTGGTGAGAGTTGGGAAAGACAGGCAGGCGAATCAAATCCGTCTTCAGTGGAGACTGACGCGGCCGAAGCCGCTCAGGCTAGCTCTCCGGCATCAGCAGAAGTGGACCAGGTGGCTTCAGAGTTCCTTGCAGCCCTGAGTTTCAGCTGCCCTGATTTGCAAACTATTTTTTCCTAGTGTTTCAAGCTTGCGTTTCTAGTGGGAAAGTCAATTTCCCATGTGTATGTGTGTGTGTGGGGGGGGGGGGGGCGTTATTAGATATTGTATCACAGAGCACGCGTGCAAGTGGGTTATTTTTAGACCCATAGGCCGGTCTTGTGTTCTTTGCTTTCAATGAGTCTGGTATGAAAATTATGTAAGGATGCGGGGAGACTTGGAGAAAGGGTGGAAGAGGGAAGAGGCTACATAAGGGTGTTTCTGCTGCTTTCCCTCCCAAAGCAGGGCCGTTACCAAGGTAACAGGAGGCTGAGGTCCACTACGCCAAGAGGCACGTGCAGGGAAGTGAGCAGCGGCTAGCCAGCAGGGTCAGGCCCTGATGTCACTTGTGCCACATGCAATGTCCCATTTCGCTGAGCCACTTCGCTCAAAAGGATGTGATGAGGTTCTCTAGGAAGTGATCAGAGCCCTGTCCCCTCAGGCTGTCCCTGTGGGCTGACTGTGACTGTGGGAATTCTGCGGTCCTGGCTGGGTTACGTCTGTTGGGGCGGGCGGCGGAGGAAGACTGTGGGCAGAGGAAAGAACGGGTGTCCCCAGCCTCGGTGGCACACACTGCCCATCTTTTCCTGGTTAAAGGGTTCATGTTCAACTGCCTCATCTTCCCAAGAGAGAGAAACAGGAAAGCGACGTAATTCTCTCCTTACCTCGAATCATTAACACAAGCGTTCCTTTCAGGGGCAAACCTCGGAAGTGCTTACCGGGTATTTTTCCAGGGGCTCCATGAGCAGGGCGTCCCCGAAGATCAGGCGGCAGTACTCTGCCATCTTGGCCTGCTGCTTCGGGCTGGCAAAATGGAGAAAGGAAGGAGGAAAGCCAGGAGTCTTAATCAGAGAGGCTGGACTGAAAGCATCACCCTGTTACTAACTATAGGAAGAGGTAATGCCCTCATCCTACCTCTCAGGATTAGTTTTTGCCCTTCAAAATCCCTTGTTGACTGTCCTGCCTTATGAGAATTTGAATACCACTCTCTGGTGGATGGGGGAGAGAGCTATTCCTAAGGCTGACCTGCAGATGGGGGAAGGCAGGTCATTTGCCTGTCACTGGATTCTTGAATGTCCCAGAGTTAGGGACTCAGCCCATGTTGTTTAATTTCCAGATTCTCAGTCCAATGCAAGGCATTTGGGGATGGAATTGGTTCATGACTTCATGTGACTTCTTGGGTGACATTTGTCCAACCAACAGGGAGAACTGTGCTGCAAAGGAGGTTTATAAGGAGGTGGAACAGAAAAGGGAGGAAGAGTCAGAGGTCAATGGAGATGCTTATAAGAAGGGAGGATAGGAGAGGGAAAGATAGAGGAAGGGAAAATATCTCAAAATGTAGAAGAAAAATGGCAACAGGCAGAAGTATGTCCCCTTGGGAGCAAGTCCTGGAGGAAAAATTTAAAAGCAGGCAAGCACTTTGGGGAAAGGTGTCTGCAGCTCTTCTGTGCATAACAGAGAAGCAGAGGTGGTGTCAGTCCGATTATGTGCCTGTGGGCACCTGGTCTATGGGAAAAGGCTAGAGCTACAGCATTTGCTGAGCTGGTTTCCAGGTTCTTGACCACCTTTGATCTACAAAATAGATGGGACAATAACTGTTCTTGGAAAAGGACAGTGGATGCTAAGAAGATGAAGTGAAGTAATGGATGTAAACACCTTTTAAACAATAGAAGATTGGGGCAAAGGTAAGGTGATCCCAGTCAGACAGGACAACTTGTGAGCGTGCTAACTTGGAAGCACAGCTGATACAAGGGAACACCACATTCTTTTAATTCTCCTGCTTCCTCCGACCTTTTACAAAGCAATATATATTTTTCTCATTCTGTAGAATGTTAAATATCATTACAAATGTATCCAATTCCATCAGGTTTTATGGACTGTGATTCTGATCTACAGGCAGCCAAATTTGATTTCCAATGGTTGTCTCTACAGGCTGCAATGTTAACACATTTTAGCAGAACTGGGACTGTAGTAAAAGTAAGTGATAAAAAGCCTTTTTTATACAATTTGAATTGATTATAAATGTGATTATTTTCCTTCCTTCTTCCATGACTGTTATCTTTGGAGCATGGACTGATTTTTTTTTTTTCCTGGAAGAGGGAGTGTTTTGGGGGGTTCAACTCATATTACAATGGTCTGCAGGGAATAG
Source organism: Noctilio leporinus (assembly GCA_004026585.1). Taxonomy (NCBI): domain Eukaryota; kingdom Metazoa; phylum Chordata; class Mammalia; order Chiroptera; family Noctilionidae; genus Noctilio; species Noctilio leporinus. Next base: position 245,606 of record PVIW01001936.1, read on the forward strand.
CACTCTTTATATCCCTCCTTTGTAAGAAACAGCATATATTTTGGGAGTTAAGTGAGTTTATTGGGGTCACTGCTTTCTCGGAACTGCAGGGAGAGGCAAAGGAGAGATTCACAGAATTTGCAAATCTCTGCCTAACAACCTCCCAGCTACTCAACCTGCCTCTCTTGACCTGTATGAATTTACTGCATGCCTTATGAGAATGTACTGCGAATATACTATAAATGTACTGAGAATAAACTGTGGCATTCCTCAGCAGTTTCAGAGGGAGAGGAAGACCTGCCATCAGAAAAGCAATCCTGAGAAACACTGCGGGCACAAGAAGGGATGCCACTGACCTGGCAGGGGAGCCTGCCAAGGCCCCAAGGGGGCCTCCTTAGTTCAGACCCCTTTGCTCTAAGGATAACTGGCCAATGGGCTCAACCTAGTCAGCCAGCTCTGTAGCTGTAGGTGAAATAAGTCCATCTGTGCTGGCCCACATGTTCCAGATTGCACAAAAGAAACTGTCCGAATCCTCCATTTCGCTTTCACAGACTGGAGCTGTTAAACATCACACAGTTTTGCTAATCCGAGGATGGCCCACGGACCAGCAGCATCAGCAGCACCCTGGACTGGTTAGAGATGCAGATTCCAGGCCTCCAAGGCAGATTCCACATCAGAATCTCTGGGCAAGTAGGTCTGTGTCTTAACAAGCCCTCTAGATAGTTCTGACGCATGCTCAAGTTTGAAAACTGCTATGATAAAATAAGTCAACAGGTGCTGACGTAGAAGATATGTTTCTTGAGTTTTGGAACTTGTGAGCCTCACATTTGTGGAATGAAAAGGATTCTGGAGTGAAAAGGGTTTCAGCCTAAAAGTCCTGCTTTCGTAATTTCTCAGGGAACCAAATTCTCGCCAGTAGAGAGCGATATTCTAGGTGTCCCATTGCACGTGACAGATGGATTCCTCTGACCTCTATCAAGCAGTCCTCTAGACCTGGAGAAGGAATTTTCTGGAGCAAAATCTTCCATTCAATCCCACTAACGTTACCTGAAGCTGTTACTGCTGCAGGGGCGGGGCTTAGTCCCTAGTCCCCTGATTCACTCTCCCCTGAGTTGGGAGAGGGGGCCTGAAACCTGCATTTGTAACAAGTCTACAGGTAATTCCCATACTGGTGGTTATCAGACGGCAGTGTTTAGAGCAGCATGTCAATATTTCACTCAAATCACTGAGGGTCTTAAGAAAATGATGATTTGTTGTCAGAATCTGGGGTGGGGCCCGAGACTGCATTCCTAACAAGCTCCCAGTGATGCTTGTGGTACTGGTCTATGGAGAGGCCGCCCCTGTAGAGCAAGGATCTATATCTGACTTAGACTTTGAAAAAGCTGCCTCAAAATCAACAGAGATGGAAAGAACAAGATGTAAGTGTCCAAGAAAAAAGTCACATGCGCTATTTGGTAATCAGGCGATTCGTGCTGTTCGCAAGCACGCATGCCCAGGAAAATGAATCAGAAGAAACAGCAAACGGAATGGAAAGAGACAGCAGAAAAGAAGCCAGCTTTAATTGGGGGGCGGGGTGGGGGGGAGAACTGCAGAAATAAAAGGCTTTAAAATCAAAATTGCAACTCGAAAAATAGTCCTGAAGCATTTAGTGTCAAGAGTGACTACCTTGGAGATGAAGTAAGAGAAAAATATGCACAAATACATTTTGAGCTTTGGACCATAGCAGAGACATCTGGGCATGTTAACATACTTTCAGTATTTGCATAAAGTGTAGGCACCTGGCAAAGTGGTCAGCTTTCAGACCAAGAAACATGTCCCATTTAATGGGGTAAGTCCTCCAAGTCGAACTAAAGAAATCTCCTTCTCTGTACATGAGGAATCTCCAGTGCATGGAAATTTAAAACCTTGTCCAAAATCTCACATCGTCTGTGGCTGAACCATGGCTAGAGGTTAGTTTGCTAGATTTTGGTGTGGAATTCTTCTTATGAAAGTACTAGTCCACAAATTAGGTGGAGCATCCGAGTTGCCTATGACTTTTTGAAGTCTTATTTCTAGGAATTGGAATTCAGGGGTAGGGGTGGGGCTGTGGAATCTGCATCTTTTGGGGTTCTGCTATAGCAGATAAATAAGAATAAATTGCCAGCAGCTGGTAGCAGATTCCCCTTTGTCCTCCAAGACTAGGTGCTTTCAGGTATTTGGAGAGAAAAATGAGAAAACGCCGTGGATTTTACTTTTTCCCGTGTGACTTTGTTTTGGCTCAGATGAGCTGAGACCAGAGATCTGAGCCTGGTATTCTGTATCTGCAGCACACAGAATAAAACGGGTCACAGGGACAGCAAATGGATTTCAGACATCTTCGGTGGGTGTGTTCTCGGGTCACTGGATTGAGAAGGGTTCTGAGATTAGGTCTAGGTTTAAGGGGAACGAGCAGCCAGTGAATGGTGTCTGACACTTGGTTCAGCAGTGAGGTGAAGTAGTCTGCAGGTTTGGCACAGGGTTTACCAGCACGAAGAAAACTTATCAGTTTTCTTTGGGTGTGTGACAGTCCTCCCAGGAAAGAACTGTGGCTGAGCGATTTTGATATGTGCTGATCAAGGACAACGGAAACATGAAGCAAATAACTTCCTCCCAGAATAGAATTCCATCCCTTTGTATTCCATTGCCATTAAGACTGTCACAGTGATTTGAGATAAATAGATAAATAGCATGGCATCCCGAGGTTGTTTTCCTGTTTTCTTTTGGTATGTGTGAATTATTAATGAACTTTTAATAGCTAAATATCCAATTTTTAAACCAGAGAGAGCAGTATTGTCACACTATTGTTTTTGCTTTTGTGTACAACGTAGCTTAGTTTTCATGCTCAGTTTTAGCTCTCCATGTGATTGGTGTTAAAAGACTGCAAAAATGTCCTGTTATTAAGGGTACAACCACATAAAGGTGAACATTTGCAGGAAGTTGCCTTGTGGATGGTCTTTGGTGTTCAACGCTCCAGTGTGGGGGGATGGTGGTGGTCACTTGCAGGATTTTTGAAGCCAGACTAGCAGGATTTGAATCCCCTGGCTTTCTCAGGGTTTACCTAACTGGTCTTTGGGACTCAGTTTCATCATCTAAATCAAATAGGGAGAATCATGATAATATTTATTCTTAGGAGCACCTGGGTTTGTGGTGAGGGTTACATGAGCTTATGCTTGGGGTGCTACTCAGGACAGAATAAATATTGGTGTTACTATGTTTGTGGTGGTGTTGGTTATTGATACATCTCTGGCTACCTTATGGGAGAGCTTGACAGAGCAGGTATGACCATCAAGAATGGGAGTTATACTAAATTTTGTAAATAACTTTTCATTAAAGAAAATTTACATAGGAACATTTGTTGATGAAACTACATGTGCTACATTTGGAACTTTTTCTCCAAAAAGGAAATAACCATCAACAAGTCTAAGAGCTATAGTGCCTAGAAGAAACGCTACAGTATTGTTCCAGGCCAGTTACAAATGAATGGGCGGAGGTGAGAAAACACTTCAGGAAAGGCAGGTGTAAATCAGAGCTGTCACAGCAAGTGAGGTACTAAATGCAGAGACTAAAGAGGTGCTGCTCCCTTTAATTAGAAGAGAAATAGCAATAAAATGGAACAAATTCTTTTTTTCTTCAACCTCAGAAGTGTTACAAAAACTATGTACCAAATGATATAATTGCTCATTGGATGATTGTTTCCTAATGAAATAGAATCACAGCCAGCAAATGTAATGTAGATTTCCTGAGGGCAAACTAGAAATACAGATAATTATAAAATCAGTGACTTCAAACTAAGGTATCTCGCCACGTACTCATTAACCAGGGATCACATGTAACTAATTAGAAATTTCTTAACCTGAAATTCAGTCATCCTCAAACTGCTTCTTTAAGATTTACGGAAGTGAAGCAGGTATGAAAATTAGTCGGGCAGAAAAAGTTACTGAACAGGGAAAGATTTTCAGTGCGGAGGGCAAAGGAACTGGAGAGCCAATTTAGGACACATTGCCAGCTTGCAGAGGGAACCAGCAGAGGTCCCTGAAATGAAAGTGAGGATGCCTCCCCAAATGCTGATGTGAGCAATGATGGTCACTTCTACATTGTCCTCAGATGTCAATTCTAAGGAAAGGAAGTGTAGTTTCCTGAATTTTGATTAAATATAGATTTTTTTTTTTTTCATTTTGAAGCTCTTTAAATTGAATAAGTAAATGATAAATGAATACCCACAAATCCACAATAAATGTGTCCTTCACCCTGGTTGGTGGCATAGTGGATAAGGCACCAGCCTGCAAACCCAAAGATCGCTGGTTCAATTCCCCAGCCAGGGCACATAACCAGGTTGCAAGCCAGGTCTCCAGCCAGGTCCGTGACTGGAGGCAGGTAAAAGGCAATCACACATTGATGTTTCTCTCCTTCTCTGCCTCTCTCCCTACCCCTCTCTCTGGAAATAATAAATAAAATCTTTAAAAAAATAAAAAATAAAATGAAATAAATGTGTCTTACTTTGATCCTTTGTCAGAGAGAAAATGTAAACCAGTTAAATCAGAACTGTTGTACCTTTTCTTTGTGTAACTCAACGATAAGTGCAGGCTATTTTGAAACAGGAAAATATCTGCCAGTATAACAAATAGGGGACACCAATGGAAAGAAGAGGGAGGGGACATTTACTGGTCTGAGTTTTGTATAAGTGCAAAGTGGCAGAATAGAATCTACAGCTGTCCCTCCACCAGTTCCAATGTGTGCGGAACCATCCATTTTAGTGGGACAAAACTGACCATAAATTTGCATGCAACAAAAGGAGCTAATGGAGGAGGATTACAAAAGTGGCCCCTGCAATAGACATGTGTTACGTAAGGAAATGTGTTGCACTGCATTGTAACAAAAGCAGTTCTTAACTGAAAAATCCTACTGTGACATGAAAATAGAGTCCACAAGTCCAGTGGATTATTTTAATGTAACTTAAATGAGATTTTGATGAGATTTAAATGAATGGATTCCATCATATACCACCTAACATATGAAAACATGCCACCTAATATGACATAGTCAAAGAACACCACTGTCAAATAATCTTACATCAGAAGAACAATTATTAAACATGCCCTATTTGGGAAAAATATTCCATATTGAATGTGTTAAATACTTACGAATCCACATGATTTTCAAATGAAAGAAGAATTGGAAAAGGTGAAGTCTTAAATGCACACTCAGCGATTGCTTCGATCACTTCCTAAAAAGGAGAACACATGTATTATTCAATATGCCAATTTTTTAACAAAAATTTATTTATTATTTCCAGAGAGAGAGGAAGAGAGAGAGGCAGAGAAGGACAGAAACATCAATGTATGGTTGCCTTTCACCTGCCTCCAGCCATGGACCTGGCTGGAGACCTGGCTTGCAACCTGGTTATGTGCCCTGGCTGGAAATCGAACCAGCGACCTTTGGGTTCTCAGGCCGGTACCTTATTCACTGTGCCACCAGCCAGGGCTCAATATGCCAAAACTTTAATGTTTATATTTTTTCTTTGGGGTTACACCCATTAACATGGTTATAGCTTTCATTTATAAAATCGTATCAAATGGTCTAACATGGCCAGAAGGAATTTTGAAGACTGCTGGACTGTACATTTTCTGACTCTTGATTAGCAACATAAAAGAAAAACAAAAAACAAAAGAAAACAACCTGAATTTTGGTGGAGGGCAAGCTGCAACTATGAAGAATGGTTCTACTTGCTCATTATATCTATTTTATAAAATATTATTTTTATCTTTAGAAAGAGGGGAAGGGAGAGAGAAAGAAAGGGAGAGAAACATTCAATGTGAGAAAGAAACATCTATCCATTGCTTCTCAAATGTTCCCCAACTGGGGATTAAGCCCAAAACCCAGGCATGTGCCCCAAACAAGAATCAAACTGGTGACCTTTCACCATGAGGAACAGTGCCCAACCAACTAAGTCACGCCATCTAGGGCTCTACTTTGTTTTTATAATGAAAAATTTCGAATTATATTGTAAAAAATATTTAGACAAGAGACGGCAAACATTTTCACCCATAAATTCACCCTTTGAATCAAACCACTGTTGGCATTAGGTTATAATCTAGTTTGCTTTTCATGTATTTGTTTAATTTAGTTATAGTAAGTACTCTATTTGCATTTTTAACATTGTTATTGAGATATAATTTGCCAAGTTAAAGTATGCAGTTACATGATTTTTTAGTGTACTAAGAGTTGTGCAACCATCATCCCAATATGTTAGATTTTGATCACCCTCAAAAGAAATCATGTGCCCATTACCAGTCGCTCCCAATTCCCCAACTCCATCCCACACACCCAGGCCCAGGTAGAATAGTAGAAACACTATTCTACTTCTCTTTCCAAAGATAAGCTTATTTCAAAAATTTTACACGAATGGAACCATATATATGTGGTCTTTTATGACTTGCATCTTTCACTTAGCATACTTTCTCTCATCAAAACCTCATTCCCTAATCTGTATTTTTAAAAATATGTGTTTGTAATAAGCTTTAATATTATAAAATTCTAGGGAGAGGCAGTATCACAATTGATTTAACCACTACCCAATTGTGGGACAGACAATTTAAAAGCTATCATTCAAATAATTCTATAAAAACATCTTCATTTTTTCTAATAGTTTGAATTATTCTGGGAATGATGTCTCAGAAGGGAAATGATTGAAGCTAAGACTATAAATACTTGTAAAGTCTCCTGTGTTTCTCTAAATTACTGTCCATCTTCAATTGCCCAGAGAAATCTATGGAGTACTAGACTTGAATGTATCTTCACCAGCTTTCAGCATTATTTTTTCACAATATTTTTCTTATTGAACTGGCATGAAAGTGGAATCTCATTAAAAAAAAATTATATCACTCCCAATACTATTGTGGTCTTACATACTGAAATGATTGTTTTTAGTTGCATTTATTCTTTTCATAGTCTCCTTTCATGCAGGGATTTGGACTCTCATTCTTTTTTTTTTTTTTTCAAGATTTTATTTCATTATTTTTTAGAAAGAGGGGAAGGGAGAGAGGCAGAGAGGGAGAGAAGCATCAATGTATGGTTGCCATTCACCTGCCTCCAGCCACAGACCTGACTGGAGACCTGGTTTGCAACCTGGTTATGTGCCCTGGCTGGGGAATCGAACCTGCGACTTTTGGGTTCGCAGGCCGGCGCCTTAACCACTG